>CM050170.1:80645239-80832935 GCA_027410445.1 Discoglossus pictus | reverse complement strand
CTACGGGAAACCTCTCTGCAAGTCTAAAAGCGAGCCGCAGCTTACTTGCAGCAAAAAGGTCCCGCTAGCACCAATTAGGCACATAATAAAGCCCAAATAAAGCCATCCTGCACTCTGAGGAGACTATAAAGTGATTGTAGGTGTTAGCAAAAATAGCACAACATTCCCCTATACTCAAATCCGTAATTTTTGTTTTTTCAAATTCTTGTCAAATATCCGTGGACAAAGTCCCGAGGGCTTGGAGCACCTCAGACCCGCAAAGGCTGCGGGATTAGCCTCCGTCAAGTCCGGAAATGGGTAAAATAGACCTACGGATCGTAAAGGGCTAACTTACAAGTCGTAGCATCGAAAAGCCATTCTGTGCTTTTATTAAAAGTGAAAGTGATGTTTGGTTTCAGAATTAATAGCTCAACATTCCCCTACTCTCAAATGCGCAAATAAAGATATTTAACTTCATCTATCATGCAAGCCCGCACGGGTTTGAATAACGAGCTATGGGCTTGGAGGGCAATCATCCGCAAAACCCGTACGTGCTTCACTAAGAAGCTACGGCCAAGTCTCAAGCCCGTAATTCTGAAATCAAACCTGAAATCAATTAACCAATAGGAAGATAACAATCAAGGGCACAAATAGTTTAAAAGGGAGTGAAATTCGTAAATCTGTGACTGTGTTGTATGCTGTGCAAGTGGACACACAGGTCTTGGAGTTGGAGGTTTTGGCACAGAAAGAGAGAGAGAGAGGAGGAGAGATGGAGGGAGAAGGCAGCGAAGGGAGAGGTCAGGGAGAGCAGGGCCCCCAGCCACAGGCTGGCCAGCAAGCTGCTGCTGCTGCTGCACGCAAAAGGGCAGCAAATTTCACCAGCCAGGAGATAGAAACACTGGTTAGAGGAGTGCAAGCCCGACACTCCATCCTAACCGGTGGGAGTGAAGTGAGGCCCAGGCAGAGGACAGATGCCTGGAAGGAGATCGCGGCTGAGGTCTCCTCGCTGGGGTATGCCAATCGTACCTGGCAGTCTGTCCAGCACCGGTTTCAAGACTGCCGTATTGACGTGAAAAAGAAGATGGCCAATGAGGCCAAAGCAGCACGTGGAACCGGTGGTGGGCCGCCAGAAACGTTCACATACCCCGGTTGGGAGGCCACAGTCCGCGACATGATCCAGCCAGCGTCAGTCGTGGGCCTCCCTAGCCTGGTGGACTCCGGTCGGTCTGAAAGCCTGCAATGTGAGTACCATGTACACCTTAACACCCTCATATGTACGCACATGTACCCCACACAGATAGATAACTGACGTTGAATTGCACTGTAAGATATCTGGTTGTGACTACAGATATATGAGGCTGCAAAAATCATGTAAATCCAGTGTAAAGAAATATACTTGTCAGAATTGTTAGCAATGAAATATATGTCCAATACCTCCTCCCACAACTGATTCTGATACCGTTTTGCAAATCTATTGATGTTACTGTTATGTTTGCTGTTGGTTCCCAGTGCATATAAAGCATACATGACAACTCTATTGCAATTGTTTGTTTATTGTCATGAGTTCCCCTGTCACACTCTACTCCATGTTAAACTGGCCCATCCCTAGCTGTTTGGCTTAACCCTCTTACTGCTTAGAATTCATGTACATTTTGATTATAGGTATAGCGGATGTATCCTGTTTTATGTGGGCATTTCAGTATGTGCTGGAAGAGTGCCGCCGCCAACTCTAGGGATGCGGCTGCGCTTGCGTCCCCATGTAGCCGTCAAAAATAGTTGGTACACCCAAAGCCCCTAACCCTCTAACCCTAACCCCCTAAACCCCACTTTCTAACTCTAACCCATACCCCCTAACTGTAGCCAGAACCTGAAACCCATAACCACTTACCTGGCCTGCTGGGCTGGCGTAGCTAGAGTCGTTGGCGGTGCACTTCCAGAGATGCGCACATACAACAGGATAGGTCCGGTCTAGCTGGTACATCTCCATGAGAGTACATGTATGGATGTGCACACTGCAGCATATGCGGATACAGACTCTGATGGACTGCAAGTTTGTGTCGTGTAACAGCATAATCTGGACCATGTTACATTAACATGTTAACTCACATTGCTGAGGATTGGTCACAGATTGGTCTGTCTCAAACACTGGCCAATAGATTCAGATGAGCACGTGTCCTAATTAACTGAAGTTGGCACACCGCACCAGCATTACATATAGTCATATGAGCCATGGGCCCTTTCCTGTTATCTGACCATGACTGCTGGTAGCAGCAGTGAGCAGCCTCTACATGTCACAGCATTTTCCTGGAGATTATATAATCATGCATATTTAGTGGGTTATGGTGTTGTTAAGGTAAGGGGTTAGGATAAGTGTGAGGGCTAGTGCTTTTGGGCTTCTGTGTAAGTTGAAAATGATGTATAGAACAGCGGCAGCGCCATCTATCAGCCCCTTGGTCCAACTGCTGCTGCCAGCAGTCGCTGTCACATAACAGGAAAGATCCCAGCCAGGATCCACAATACTAATGATGCAGATCAATTTTGATTAGCGTCAAACATTCACAGCCAATTACAAGTCACTCTGATCTCAGAGATATGGAAACAACAATACTCAAATCAAAATCTTGTCTCATTTCAGTACCATCCAGGCGTCCCCTGCCTGCAGGTTCCTGCACCTTCTGAAGATGCAGGACCACCTGCAGCAACCTCACCTGTAGCAGGGCCCTCGTATGAAAGTCCGCCTGGGCCATCCACAAGGTGCCATCAATTCCCTCCAGCCAGGATAATGGCACTGCCTGGCTCCCAGCCAATGTGGGCTGGACAAATGTGGGGCCACCCAATGTGGTTCCATTCCGGTTGGGCCCACAATATGGATCCCCAATCAATGGTGCCCTGGAGCATGGGCCCCTCGGCAGGGCATGTGGCCCCCGCAGGACCAGCAGGCCACTCTGGCCACTCCGGCCCAACAGGCCCTGCAGGCCCATACAGCCACTCTGGGCCCACAGGCCCCACAGGCCCCGCAGGCCTATACAGCCACTCTGGCCACTCCGGCCCAACAGGCCCCGCAGGCCCATACAGCCACTCTGGCCACTCCGGCCCAACAGGCCCCGCAGGCCCATACAGCCACTCTGGCCCCACAGGCCCCACAGGCCCCGCAGGCCCATACAGCCACTCTGGCCACTCCGGCCCAACAGGCCACGCAGGCCCATACAGCCACTCTGGCTCCACAGGCCCCACAGGCCCTGCAGGCCCATACAGCCACTCTAGAAGAGCCTCTAAACATTCGAAGAGGTCGGGGCCGGCCTAGGGGAACATTTTCAAAAGGCCAGGAGAGCCAGGAAACACACAAGCTGAAGCGGAAATAGGTGAGAACATGTTCATGTTGCATATAGAAGCAATTGATGTCCAAGATCTATTGACGTTGAGGTGTTGCAGTCAATGCGTATATTGTTCTAATTGATGTCTTGTTCTTATATCTTTAGGTTCCAATTTCTTGATGTTCTGGATTTTCTGCCTCCCTTTTTTTTTTTTTTTTTTTTTTTTAAATCTTTGAAGCATAAGATTAAACATTATGCTCACATTATCATTGTTTGTTTTTGTTTGTACTGTACCATGATTGGTAAACACCACATGAATGCTACACACCAACGTTATTGGATTAGTACATACATCTTCCTTCAATATACCAGCCCTGTGTTAATGTAGGGTTGGGGTAACAGCCACTAGTGCAGCTGAGGGTGGAGGTAATATTCATGAGTTTGATTACAGTAACGGTGATGCATGATATTCGTGTTTCTGACACATGGATAGATTAATTCAGGGGAAATATCAAAAGTGAGTCCACCCCTAAGTGAAATTGGCGATTATTTTGTGTGGCCACCATTATTTTCCTGCACTGACTCAACCCTCATGGGGATGGAGTTCCCCAGAGTTTCCCAGGTTGCCACTGGAGTCCTCTTCCACTCCTTCATGATGATATCATGGAGCTGGTGGATATTAGAGACCTTGCACTCCCTGTAACGGAGTTGGAACACGCAGTCCAATATCTCCGCTGGTATACGGTACAATATCCAAGAAGCACTACAGTCTCACCATTCCCAACCTCCAATATTTGCCCACACTCAATTGGGAGTCAAATGAATACTGACTTTATTTTGTTGGGCAGAAATATATATATACACATCTCTTCCCACAGGCAATACACACATCCCCCATAGTTGGCCACACAATACACATTGAGGGACAACAGGTGGGTCACACCTCCCGGAGACTACCTGGCTACTTTGATACAATCAGACATTGCTTAGATCATCCTTCTTTGTTATGTCTGATAATGAAAACACTTTATACAATAGACTTCCTTATCCTATGATGAGTCTCTGTACTAGGATTATCTATTATGCCAAGGTCTGCAATAGTCTGGGCTAAGATTTTGCAGAGCATAAAACAACATACATACAGTATAACAGTATGATCATATTTTAACCATAACCATAAAACAGGGTAAAACAGTGATGGGTTCCGTTACACTCCACACCTTCCATTTGAGGAGTACCCCACAGGTGCTCAATAGGGTTTAGGTCTGGTGACCTACTTGGCCAGTTCATCAACTTTTGACCTTCAGCTTCTTTAACCAGGCAGTGGTCGGCTTGGAGGTGTGTTTGTGGTCGTTATCATGTTGGAATACTGCCCTGCGGCCCGTTCTCCTATGGGAGGGATCATGCTCTTTCTCAGTTTGTCACAGTACATGTTGGCATTCATGGGTTCCCTCAAAGAACTGTAGCTCCTCAGTGCTGGCAGCATGCATGCAGGCCCAGACCAAACATATATGCATGTGTATATATGTTTTCGCTAATATGTTGTGTGGATTTCCCCTATATGCATTTACCTAATGATGTCAGATGCTGCCTCCCCTCTCTCTGCATCACTGTTTCGGTTCAAAATGATGGGTTCATCTCATATCAATGTTTTTGTGTTCGTTGTGACTTATCCATTTATCTCTGGCACTGGGGAGCTACAGTTCATTGAGGGAACCATGAATGAAAACATGTACTGTGACATACTGAAGCAGAACATGATCCCCTCCCTTGGGAGACAGGGCCGCAGGGCAACATAACATAACGACCCTAAACACACCACCAAGACGACACTGCCTTGCTAAAGAAGGTAAAGGTGATGGACTGGCCAAGCTTGTCGACAGACCGAAACCATATTGAGCATCTGTGGGGCATCCTCAAACTGACGGTGGGGGAGTGCAAGGTCTCTAGCATCAACCAGCTCTGATGTATCATTAAGGAGTGGAAGAGGACTCCAGTGGCAACCTGGGAAGCTCGGGTGAACTCCCTGGCCATGAGGGTTAATGCAGTTCTGGCAAATAATGGTGGCCATACATCATTGACATTTCGTGTCAATTTGGACATTTCAAATTAGGGGTGTACTCACTTTTGTTGCCAATGGTGTAGACATTAATGGCTGTGTATTGAGTTATTGATGGGTCAGCAAACTTACTTTACATTGTAGCAGAGTGTAATTTCTTCAGTGTTGTCACATGAAAAGATATACTAAAATATTAACAACAATGTGACGGGTGTACTCACTTATGTTAGATACTCTGGCATGGGATCAGATGTAAAGTGCGATGCACTATTATGTAATAAGGTATCTGCCCCATGTGGACAGATAATGTAATCTGCAGATGGGACAGTCAGGAGACACATAGTTTAACCACAGCTTGAGTAGGATTAGCTGATGGGCGAATAAAAGGAGAGAGGTGGGAGAGAGAGAGAGAGAGAGAGAGAGAGAGGGAGGGAGAGAGAGAGAGAGGGACAGGGAGAGGGAGAAGGAGAGGGAGAGAGAGAGAGAGAGAGAGAGGGTTAATGCAGTTCTGGCAAATAATGGTGGCCACACATAATTGACATTTCGTGTCAATTTGGACATTTCAAATTAGGGGTGTACTCACTTTTGTTGCCAATGGTGTAGACATTAATGGCTGTGTATTGAGTTATTGATGGGTCAGCAAACTTACTTTACATTGTAGCAGAGTGTAATTTCTTCAGTGTTGTCACATGAAAAGATATACTAAAATATTAACAACAATGTGACGGGTGTACTCACTTATGTTAGATACTCTGGCATGGGATCAGATGTAAAGTGCGATGCACTATTATGTAATAAGGTATCTGCCCCATGTGGACAGATAATGTAATCTGCAGATGGGACAGTCAGGAGACACATAGTTTAACCACAGCTTGAGTAGGATTAGCTGATGGGCGAATAAAAGGAGAGAGGTGGGAGAGAGAGAGAGAGAGAGAGAGGGAGGGAGAGAGAGA
The DNA here is from genome assembly GCA_027410445.1 of Discoglossus pictus. Lineage (NCBI taxonomy): Eukaryota > Metazoa > Chordata > Amphibia > Anura > Alytidae > Discoglossus > Discoglossus pictus. Next base: position 80,826,630 of record CM050170.1, on the reverse strand, counting down.
GAGAGGGACAGGGAGAGGGAGAAGGAGAGGGAGAGAGAGAGAGAGAGAGAGAGGGTTAATGCAGTTCTGGCAAATAATGGTGGCCACACATAATTGACATTTCGTGTCAATTTGGACATTTCAAATTAGGGGTGTACTCACTTTTGTTGCCAATGGTGTAGACATTAATGGCTGTGTATTGAGTTATTGATGGGTCAGCAAACTTACTTTACATTGTAGCAGAGTGTAATTTCTTCAGTGTTGTCACATGAAAAGATATACTAAAATATTAACAACAATGTGATGGGTGTACTCACTTATGTTAGATACTCTGGCACGGGATCAGATGTAAAGTGCGATGCACTATTATGTAATAAGGTATCTGCCCCATGTGGACAGATAATGTAATCTGCAGATGGGACAGTCAGGAGACACATAGTTTAACCACAGCTTGAGTAGGATTAGCTGATGGGCGAATAAAAGGAGAGAGGTGGGAGAGAGAGAGAGAGAGAGAGAGAGAGAGAGGGAGGGAGAGAGAGAGAGAGGGACAGGGAGAGGGAGAAGGAGAGGGAGAGAGAGAGAGAGAGAGAGAGGGTTAATGCAGTTCTGGCAAATAATGGTGGCCACACATAATTGACATTTCGTGTCAATTTGGACATTTCAAATTAGGGGTGTACTCACTTTTGTTGCCAATGGTGTAGACATTAATGGCTGTGTATTGAGTTATTGCTGGGTCAGCAAACTTACTTTACATTGTAGCAGAGTGTCATTTCTTCAGTGTTGTCACATGAAAAGATATACTAAAATATTAACAACAATGTGACGGGTGTACTCACTTATGTTAGATACTCTGGCACGGGATCAGATGTAAAGTGCGATGCACTATTATGTAATAAGGTATCTGCCCCATGTGGACAGATAATGTAATCTGCAGATGGGACAGTCAGGAGACACATAGTTTAACCACAGCTTGAGTAGGATTAGCTGATGGGCGAATAAAAGGAGAGAGGTGGGAGAGAGAGAGAGAGAGAGAGAGAGAGAGAGAGAGAGAGAGGGAGAGAGAGAGAGAGAGGGACAGGGAGAGGGAGAAGGAGAGGGAGAGAGAGAGAGAGAGAGAGAGAGAGAGGGTTAATGCAGTTCTGGCAAATAATGGTAGCCACACATAATTGACATTTCGTGTCAATTTGGACATTTCAAATTAGGGGTGTACTCACTTTTGTTGCCAATGGTGTAGACATTAATGGCTGTGTATTGAGTTATTGATGGGTCAGCAAACTTACTTTACATTGTAGCAGAGTGTCATTTCTTCAGTGTTGTCACATGAAAAGATATGCTAAAATATTAACAACAATGTGACGGGTGTACTCACTTATGTTAGATACTCTGGCACGGGATCAGATGTAAAGTGCGATGCACTATTATGTAATAAGGTATCTGCCCCATGTGGACAGATAATGTAATCTGCAGATGGGACAGTCAGGAGACACATAGTTTAACCACAGCTTGAGTAGGATTAGCTGATGGGCGAATAAAAGGAGAGAGGTGGGAGAGAGAGAGAGAGAGAGAGAGAGAGAGAGAGAGAGAGAGAGAGAGAGAGGGAGAGAGAGAGAGAGAGAGAGAGAGAGAGGGACAGGGAGAGGGAGAAGGAGAGGGAGAGAGAGAGAGAGAGAGAGAGAGAGGATAAATGCAGTTCTGGCAAATAATGGTAGCCACACATAATTGACATTTCGTGTCAATTTGGACATTTCAAATTAGGGGTGTACTCACTTTTGTTGCCAATGGTTTAGACATTAATGGCTATGTATTGAGTTATTGATGGGTCAGCAAACTTACTTTACATTGTAGCAGAGTGTCATTTCTTCAGTGTTGTCACATGAAAAGATATACTAAAATATTAACAACAATGTGACGGGTGTACTCACTTATGTTAGATACTCTGTAACGGGATCAGATGTAAAGTGCAATGCACTATTATGTAATAAGGTATCTGCCCCATGTGGACAGATAATGTAATCTGCAGATGGGACAGTCAGGAGACACATAGTTTAACCACAGCTTGAGTAGGATTAGCTGATGGGCGAATAAAAGGAGAGAGGTGGGAGAGAGAGAGAGAGAGAGAGAGATATCAATATATATGATGTGTATGGGAATGTGCGCATACTTACCATTAACGGATATCAGAGCAGGCTGTATTTGATCCAGTATGAAGAATGCGTCACGAGACATATGTTACATCACAAAGCTATCCTCTACTGTGGACTGTTGGATATTCTGGAAGACAATGGGGAAGGAGAAAAGAGATGTATTAGTAACCATAAGCCATGTACATTATAGTTGGTTGTAATTAGTTTCAGACTTACATGGGAAGTACTCACGAATGACGTGGGCACGTAGTTGTGACCCCTGAACGTTATCCCCACCATCGGGAGGTACTGGACGCTCCGCCGGTTCAAGCGGAGCATCATCAATGTTCCCCAGACAGTTTGCCTGTACTGCTATATTGTGCAGAATACAGCAGGCCATGATGATGTGACAAACCTTCCCTGGTGTATACTGTAGCGCCCCGCCAGTGGAATGTAAACATCTGAAGCGCATTTTCAGGAGTCCAAAGGTGCGCTCTATTACATTCCGGGTTCTGGCATGGGCCGCATTGTACCTCTCCTCCCCCTCTGTGCGTGGATTGTTCACAGGGGTCAACAACCACGGCAAACACCTATATCCTACATCACCTGAAGGCAACAAAAATGGGAGATGTAGATATGAATGGGAGTTTGTGCTGCTCGTTAAAGCATCTGCAAATATACGCAATGATTAATGTGACGTTAGTTTAGGGATCTCTGGCTTGGAACTTCATACTCCTATGACCACGTCACATCGGGTTAGGCACAGCAACAAGCTACGATGCAATGGCTCAGTCGGCACACCTTCTTTATGGCGCACGGCAAATGAGCGCGGACAATACGGCGCTGCCAGAAGCCGGGGACAGTAGCGCACTGTTGGAAATTGTGTGACAAAATGTGCGTCCAGCAAAGAGCGCAAGTTGTAGAATCTGTTGACTAATGGGCCAAAACCCTCTAACCCAAACCACTGAGACCCCATGCCTAACACTTACACTCATAATCCCAAGCCTTAGCCCAAAGACCCCTAAGCCTAAAACCCCTAAGTCCACCCTTAAATCCTTATCTCAACTCCTGCGCGCAGATGTTGTGCGCGCTATTGAGGGACACTATTTTGTCTGTTGGCGCATGCGTCGTTGCGCATTTTTCACGCAACAATGGATTAGCATTACAGTGGAACATGATGTATATTTTAGGGGATCCTTTATGGGTACTCACCCAGTAGCCACCCAGGTGGAGCTTCTCCAGACTCAAAATAAAGATGGGTGGATGACTGACGCAGGATATGGGCATCATGAGTACTTCCCGGGAAGCCTGCAACCACATTTTGTATGCTCATGTCTGCATCACAAACAGCCTGTACATTGATGGAATGATAGTGTTTGCGATTTCGGAACAGCGCTTCTTGCTCTCTAGGAGGTATCAATGCTACATGTGTACAATCTATAGCACCGAGCACATTGGGGATACCTCCCATTCGAAATAAATCTGCTTTCACCTTCAAGATCTCTTCCCCAGTGTGGGGAAAACTGATGTATCTGGCAGTTTTCGGAACGATAGCATGGAGGAATGTGCTCAGGCACCTTGAAAGGCTTGCTTGAGACATTCCTCCTACTATGCTAGCAGTGTTCTGAAAACTACCAGATGATAGGATGTGTATGGCGGCTAACATCCGTGTCATGCCTGGGATGGCTCTATTGGTCCGTGAGGAAGGCTCCATGTCCTCCCTCAGGACCGCATAGAGCTCCTCCAGGCTGGCACGGGTTAGCCTAAAACGCTCATACACTTCCACATCAGTTAACCCCTCTAATGTGACTCTCTCCCTGTACACCCTGGGTGCACGAAGCCTCCTGGCAGGCTCCTGGGCCTGCTCACCCCCCTGTGGGTCTGGCTGTGCAGAAGCCCCCACTTCATGTGCCACACCCTCTAGGGGTCTCTCATCTGGCCCCCCCATCAGCTGATCACCCACATCAAGGTCCTCCTCCCTGTCTGCAGGTGCCCTCATATCCCCCTGTCCCTGTGCCACTGGAGCTCTCTCCCCTAACTGACCCCCCACCATGACCCTAGGCATATCCTGTGATGAGCCACTTGCCTGGCTTGGTTCCGGACCACCATGGAATGCATCAGCACGCTCACCCACATTCACTCCCAGCCGCCCCTCTCTGTCACGCCTCAGCCACTCCACAGTCGCACGCCTGACAGCCCGGTTTCCACTCTGCAACATTCGAAACAAATATCCATTCCTACGACGCTGCGCTCTTCTCACATACCTATACGCTGCACTCAGGTTGCTGCTATCCATGATGGTTCAGACTTGCTAATTCATGGATGATGATGTGGTTATATAGCTTGCTAATTACCCAAGATGTGATTATCCGGTTGGATTTCACAAATTGAAAAGCTCACTGGTGTATCTAAGCTTCATCATGTTATGAAGTTCCCTAATTATGGATTTGTTGAGCCATTTTAATTAGTAACCCATAATATTCTGGCCCACATTTGAATTTGGGCACATGCTCCATGATCTATGTAATGTGGCGTGGAAATATATACAATATTTCTGTTCAAAAATGTAGATGTGATAAAAGAGATGTAAATCAGATAATGTTGATATGTTAAGGGGACACATTCTAGCCTTTCTGAGTGCTAAAGGGTTAATTTGGCCGCCATATTGAGGATGTACATGACACTAAAAAAATCTCTTTTATTAACATATTTGATCATTGGGGATTGTTTTTACAGTAATTCGAATGCCTTTTATTGCTTCCTTTACACTTTTAGGGCCCTTTCAGCCCTGTTTCATTACAATGCCGTAAGTGCATCGTGTGGACTTCAACGGATGCGGCTGTAAATTAAATCTAGCCAGGCGCGAATCGCGGCCTTCAGAATGTAGGAAGGCCGTGACATTTAGGCGCGCACGCAAGCTGGAAGGGGGACGGACTAGCCGCGCCCGGCACGAACCATCCAATAGCGGAATCCCGCATCGCGCCACAGGTCGCACAGCCAATCACTTACGGGATAGACTATTTGATTGACAGTGGGAGTGAATAAATAGGAATGACACGCGCCCACGCCTCGACTGTGTTGCGATTTCTGACGAGGTAGCACGCGGTTCCAGGAGCTGGTTGGTTGAGAGTTGGTAAGTTGCTTTATTCTAAAGTCGCGGTTTAAGTTCTTTTTACGGGAATCCGTTACTACATTTACGGATGCCGATGTAAAGAAGTACAATTGTGTTTTTTGCTTGTTTATAGGTGTTTGGAGGCTTTTGGTTATTTTTGGTGATTATATCCGGCACGTAGGAGTTTGGAGGGAGGTAAGTTGCATTGTACATGCTTTTCATCCTATCAAGCTGTCTTTTATTTGTATGTTTTGCCAATTTCTATATTTACTGAATACACTGGCGAGAGGTACAATTGTGTTTTTTGCTTGTTTATAGGTGTTTGGAGGCTTTTGGTTATTTTTGGTGATTATATCCGGCACGTAGGAGTTTGGAGGGAGGTAAGTTGCATTGTACATGCTTTTCATCCTATCAAGCTGTCTTTTATTTGTATGTTTTGCCAATTTCTATACTTACTGAATACACTGGCGAGAAGTAAAATTGATTTCTTTGCTTGTTTATAGGTGTTTGGAGGATTTTGGTGATTATATCCGGCCCTTAGTGTTTGGAGGGAGGTAAGTTGCATTGTACATGCTTTTCATCCTATCAAGCTGTCTTTTATTTGTATGTTTTGCCAATTTCTATATTTACTGAATACACTGGCGAGAAGTACAATTGTGTTTTTTTTTGCTGTTGGCCTATAGGTTTGGCGAGTTTGTTGTTGTGGGGAGAGGAGTTTTGTGGAGGGAGGTAAGTTATTTATATTTTTCTGTTTCATATTAGATCTGGATCTCTCTCCCTCAAAATCTCTCTCTATCTCTATATATATATATATATATATATATATATATATAGAGAGAGAGAGAGAGAGAGAGATTGATTTTGATTTTGATTGAGTTTGATTTTGAGTTTGAGTTTGATTGAGTTTGATTTTGAGTTTGAGTTTGATTGAGTTTGATTTTGAGTTTGAGTTTGATTGAGTTTGATTTTGAGTTTGAGTTTGATTTTAAGTTTGAGTTTGATTGAGTTTGATTTTGAGTTTGAGTTTGAGTTTGAGTTGATTTTGAGTTTGATTGAGTTTGATTTTGAGTTTGAGTTTGATTTTGATTGAGTTTGATTTTGATTGAGTTTGATTTTGAGTTTGAGTTTGATTTTGAGTTTGATTGAGTTTGATTTTGAGTTTGAGTTTGATTTTGAGTTTGAGTTTGATTGAGTTTGATTTTGAGTTTGAGTTTGATTTTGAGTTTGAGTTTGATTTTGAGTTTGATTGAGTTTGATTTTGAGTTTGAGTTTGATTTTGATTGAGTTTGATTTTGATTGAGTTTGATTTTGAGTTTGATTTTGAGTTTGATTGAGTTTGATTTTGATTTTGAGTTTGATTTTGAGTTTGAGTTTGATTGAGTTTGATTTTGAGTTTGAGTTTGATTTTGAGTTTGAGTTTGATTGAGTTTGATTTTGAGTTTGAGTTTGATTGAGTTTGATTTTGAGTTTGAGTTTGATTGAGTTTGAGTTTGAGTTTGAGTTTGATTTTAAGTTTGAGTTTGATTGAGTTTGATTTTGAGTTTGAGTTTGAGTTTGAGTTTGATTTTGAGTTTGATTGAGTTTGAGTTTGAGTTTGATTTTGATTGAGTTTGATTTTGATTGAGTTTGATTTTGAGTTTGAGTTTGATTTTGAGTTTGATTGAGTTTGATTTTGAGTTTGAGTTTGAGTTTGAGTTTGAGTTTGATTGAGTTTGATTTTGAGTTTGAGTTTGATTTTGAGTTTGAGTTTGATTTTGAGTTTGATTGAGTTTGATTTTGAGTTTGAGTTTGATTTTGATTGAGTTTGATTTTGATTGAGTTTGATTTTGAGTTTGATTTTGAGTTTGATTGAGTTTGATTTTGAGTTTGAGTTTGATTTTGAGTTTAAGTTTGATTGAGTTTGATTTTGAGTTTGAGTTTGATTTTGAGTTTGAGTTTGATTGAGTTTGATTTTGAGTTTGATTGAGTTTGATTTTGAGTTTGAGTTTGATTGAGTTTGATTTTGAGTTTGATTGAGTTTGATTTTGAGTTTGATTTTGAGTTTGATTTTGATTGAGTTTGATTTTGATTGAGTTTGATTTTGAGTTTGAGTTTGATTGAGTTTGATTGAGTTTGATTTTGAGTTTGATTGAGTTTGATTTTGAGTTTAAGTTTGATTTTGATTGAGTTTGATTTTGATTGATTTTGAGTTTGAGTTTGATTGAGTTGTAGATTGAGTTTGAGTGAGATTTCTACACATATTTGCAATACACATAGGTGTTCCAAACTGCTTCTTCAATGGGGCTTGACAAGAACTTTTTTTCAGCCTAGAACAGCAGGACCATGTAGTTCCTACTACCTCTGGTACAGAGGATGGCTTCAGGATAGGTACCATGCCCATGAATATGTGCAGAATATAATGCAGATAGGATATTAGTGGCCTCAGACATGGGCCACTCCCCACACATGATAGAAGCACACAGTAAATAGCCGCATGCCTTGTATATATGCAAACTGTAACTGACCCTTCCACATTGTTTATGAAAGTATTGATCTAGCGTGTTTCATCAGCGCCTCTCAGGTCCAGAGTGAGAGGTGCTGTACACCCCTCCCACTGCTGTCACAGGCTCTGTCCACTTAAGGTTGATTACTGCAGTTAGTTACAACATTGATATCCAAGCAGAAATAGTGTTAGAGGCGATCAGAATGGGGGACGAGCGTGGAGCAGGCAAACCCACTAAAACATTTATTTATTTCTCTTTCTTTTCTTTTCAGGTGGTGATGGAGGGAGAGGAGCAGAGGGTGGAGGAGTGGCAGGGAGTCCCGGGGCGTGGAGGTGGGGAAGAGGAGGGGAGGAGTGAGAAGGAGGTAATAGTTGAGGAGGGGGAGGTAGTGGAGGAGGAGGTAGTGGAGGAGGAGGAGGGAGGAGAGGAGGAGAAGGGAGGAGAGGAGGAGGAGGAGGGAGGAGAGGAGGAGGAGGGAGGAGAGGAGGGAGGAGAGGAGGAGGAGGGAGGAGAGGAGGAGGAGGGAGGAGAGGAGGAAGGAGGAGGAAGGAGGGAGGAGAGGAGGAGGGAGGAGAGGAGGAGAAGGAGGGAGGAGAGGATGAGAAGGAGGGAGGAGAGGAGGGAAGGAGGAAGGAGGGAGGAGAGGAGAGGAAGGAGGAAGGAGAGGAGAGGAGGAGGGAGAAGGGAGGAGAGTAGAGGAAGGAGGGAGGAGAGTAGAGGAAGGAGGGAGGAGAGGAGAGGAGGAGGGAGGGAGGAGAGGAGAGGAAGGAGGGAGGAGAGTAGAGGAAGGAGGGAGGAGAGGAGAGTAGGAGGAGGAAGGAGGAGGAGGAGGAGGAGGGAGGAGGAGAGTGGAGAGGGTCCTCATCCCCAGTCTGAAGAGCAAGAGGCTGGCGGCAGGTCCAGGGCCCACAATTATAGCCGGGAGGAGAACAGGGTCCTCCTGGAGGCCATCCGTGCCCGCCCCGTCATCACCTCGGGGGGTAGGGAAGTAAAGGCTGGGCCCCGTGCTACTGCTTGGCAGCAGGTGGTGGATCTGGTGAACGGTGTGGCGGGCCGTGGACGGAGTCTGCGGTCCATAAAGCATTGGTTCGACGACATCAGGGCCACGGTGAGGAAGAAGATGGCGCAGGAGGCCGAGGGGCGGAGGGTCAAGTACCTTGCCCATGAAGGTATTGCAAGGGCCATGCTTGCACCCTCCGACGCAGCTGGAGCATCAGGCCCGGTGGAGCAGCAGGACCCAGCCTCCATGGCAGGGGAATATATATATACATACAGCAACATGCCACCACATGTGCATCACACACACTACACATGGACATGACACTGACATGTCAGCTCCATGAAATAACAAAGGATAGATGGATGCATCATTAAATTCATGAAGCTGACAAATCACTGTCATTCCTGGTCACCACAACAGTAATCAAGCAATAGAGCAGGTGTGTCCAAACTCGGTCCTGGTGGGCCACACACATGGCTGGATTTGATAACCCTGCTGCGCACAGGTGAGTCAATCGCTTCTTCAGTCATCCTGATTGACTCACCTGTGCACATAAAGGATATCTTCCAATCCAGGAAAGAGTTTGGACACCCCTCTAATAGAGAGTCCATGTATTGGTGTGCCAGTTCAGCCTATGCAGTTACAGACAGCAGCCGTAATACAGATAGAGTTGTGAGCCGAGAACCATCCAGAACAGAAACCTAAGAATAGATAACAGCTAGTATAAGATAGCTAATCAGAGAATCATCCATATTCAAGGCTAGATGTCAGATAATTAGAAATTAACACATCAATGCGCTAATCAACATACTAATGACATGTACCTTTCTTCTCTATCTCTCAGCATCCAGGAGGAGCTCTGGGTCCTGTGACCAGAGAGAGGAGGCGGGGCCATCAGCCCCGTACCAGGATCCTCCAGCACAGGGGGAGGAGGAAAGAAGATCAGAGGGCTCTGGGTCAGAGGATGGGCTGGTCATTGACCTTGCGGGGTCACCTGCCACAAGCCCTGGGCCTATGCCCATCCTCGAAAGGCTTGCTCTGGGGCCCTCATCCGCCCAAGGGACAGCACCTCCTTCCCCACAAAGTGTGCTGGCCTGGTCACCACCGGGCACATTCTCCCCACCGGCTCCAGCTGTGGACCTCTCCGCATCACCTCACCACGCCCACCCAGCGGTGTCGTCGCCGCAGAGCCAGGCTGTGCAGGTGGAGACGCTGGCCGTCCTGAAGGAGCTGCTGGCCAGCAGCCAGAGGATCGAGGCCAACCAGCTCCGGATGGATGCCAGCATCTCTGCCCTCAGGTCACAGATGACCCACAGCCTGGCCAGGCTGTCCAGGGAGGTGAGGAGGCACCACATGACCAGCGAACACCTTCAGGTCAGGCTGCTCAGACAGGCGATGGATGGTCCCCAGCCCAGCATCAACGGGGATCTCCCAATCCCCCAGCCAAGAGCAGCCTGGCCCCTCCTCTCCTCCCATGTGTCCGCCACCGCCCAGACCAACGCTGCCTGGCACCGTCCGCCCCCCCCGCCCCCCCCCCCCACCACCACCACCACCATCACCCCCAGAGGGGAGACGGAGGATGGGCACAGGTGATGTGGGTCCTGGGCCCAAGCGGAGGAGGACATAGGGCCTCATTCAATTGCAATGTGTCCGATTGCTAAGGGATCAATTTGAGCACAGAGCATATTTTCTACAGATGTTTGTAGTTAGTGAACTTCTCTCCAAAAGCAAGGTCTTCACTAACTACAAACGTCTGTAACTAAATATATGCTCTGTGCTTATATAGAGCCCTTTTCAATTGGCCATATCGCAATTGAATGACGCCCATAGGGTCTGCAGACATGTTTTAGCCTTCTCAACAGCACTCCTCAGTGACCATCAATTGGTCACAGGTTAAACAGAACACAAAGGGCCTCATTAAAATGTGATTTGGGCAATTGAATAGGGCTCTATATAAGCACATAGCATATTGGTTTTACAGAAGTTTTTAGTTAGTGAAGACCTGGCTTTTGCATAGAAGTTCCCTAACTAAAAACTTGCTTTCAAAAAGATGCTGTGTGCTTATATAGAGCCCTATTCAATTTGTTACATAGCAATTTAATGAGGCTGTTAATTAGTAGTGTGACCAATACATTGTCACTAAGGAGTGCTGTTGAGAAGAGATGCTGCAGGCCCTATCATGTTTTCAGGCCTTATTTGTTAGGTTTTGTCTTTTTTATTTTTTTTTATTTTAGGTCCATGAAGGCATCTCCTACATCTGCAAGCATTGTGGAGGAATTATGAGGTGGAGGGTTTTCCCAGTGCCTCTCAGGTAGACATGCCTTCAATGGCAGCCCCCTTAACATGTAGCTCCCACAATCTTACAGCTATCATATAGCCAGATATCTCCGACATGATTGTTGGTAGCTTAAATGTAGACTAATACCGCTATGGCGGTGGACTTGCAAAGTCTCACAATGGCATGTTAATAACAGCCAGCATTAATATATGCACTAGTGACGCATGTGATCCTGACCTCAATAGCAGTCTGAGAACAGATCTTTGGGTCTGATGTAAGAAACAGTGAATCTGGCCGCTGACCTTTGTGTCCTCTCCATAATAATGGCTATTTGCCTATATTTCTGATTATCCACAGACCTAGCTAATGGTTAGTAATGCTTGCAGATGGGAATCAGGTGAGTTGGTATATTGGTACAGTATTTCGAACTGTACTGTACATACATCGTGATTCTAAATTGTTTTTGATCCTCCTCCGCATTTTTTGATTTGAACACTTCTTTCAGATTTTTGTTTGTTCAACACACTGTATGTGTGAAACTGGATTGGATTACACAGTCCAAAGGTTGAATCATCTGTTTAATTGAGCAGATCTAGTTACAAGTTGTAAGTGCTATGCACATAAATGGTTTCTTCAGTTAAATGAAGAGATTTCTGGTTCCGGTTGCAGCATGTGACCCTGGTAGGTGCTATGCATCATGCTTATTCTAGACTATTAGATTGACCCCTGTAGGTTTCCCCTTTTTTACAGCCTCTTGCTCTTCAAGGACCCACCCACACCACACCCATGATATTAATGAAGTTTTGACCACTGCTGATTGTGGTCTGTCTATCAAATAAAGCTTTGTTATACTGTTATGTGAATGCACAATCTTGACCACTGCTGATTGTGGTCTGTCTATCAAATAAAGCTTTGTTATACTGTTATGTGAATGCACAATCTTGACCACTGCTGATTGTGGTCTGTGTAAAAAATAAAGCTTTGTTAGACCTTTCTGACTGCGTCCATGTGTTATGAATATGTTTTGTTCTGTGAAATCCACATGCATTACATTAGTGTCACATTCCTATAAATGTAAACTGATGAGCCATAGTTAACATGCAATAGATCAATACATGTAAAACTGTTGAGGAGTCAGAATAGCTTGAGATATCATCTGATCACAAATATCATATCTACTACTAATATAGGGTTAATACCCATGACAAGTCTGATTAGCGATACTGTGGAGTAGGAACATTCCCCTGAGGGCCTACAAAGAATAGGACAGGTGACACTGGAGTGGTTTTCCAGTTCCTTCTCTAGTTGATTGGGATTAGTCGGACCTCTCTGATAAGACGTACCCCCCTACACTGGCCCGATGTAGGCTAGCTCACAGCTTCATTGAAGTACACAAACTCCTTCACCCACATCAGTTAGCATATGTGTGAATACAGTTAGTTGCCCAATAATGAACATGCATTGGCTAAATATCCTTTGGTTATCATATGTTGTAATGGTCATGCACATGCCAATCTGACAAACCATGCTGCAACTTGCATAATATGATTAAAGCCACACTACCCAATTCAATAGCAAGAGTAAAACATGAGTCAGGTCATATGAACCCTTTGCCACGCACATGAGCTCTATTGGGATCCCTTAAATCTCAATCTAATTGCATATACATCTAGCTCATCACTTCTACATTAGAGAATACAAATAGAGAATACAAATAGTGGCCAAATCAGACCACTTGGCATATATCAAGTACCAGGGGAATATTTCATTATATGTGGTTAAGTTCTTCAGTTGTGTCCGACTCTCCGTGACCCTATGGACTGCAGCATATTCACCTAGGTCTCTGCCTGTGCTGTTCTCCAAAGTTTGAAGGCCAAAGAGATTGGAGTGGGTTGTCAGTTCCTCCTCTAGTGGATTGGGATTTGTCTGATCTCTCTGCTATGACCTGCCCACCTACATGTTATAGCTCCCAGCTTCATTTAGGTACACAAGCCCCTTCACACCACTTAGCAATGCTGAAGGGGACCAGGGGAACATGCACCACACATATCTACTCTGACCCATCAGGAAGGGCCGCAAGCTCCGGGATCGACAGCAAACTCACCGCCATCAGGCATAATCTCTGCTACGCCCATCCTGGTGGGAGCCATGTGCCAGGTGTCTAGTTATTCCCATTTGGTGAACTTCCAAACTGTTCTGCTATTTATCAATTTACATGGGTGAGGCTTGCTAAGTGGTGGTGGTGGTGAAGCAGCTTGTGTACCTGAATGAAGCTGTGAGCTACTGTAGGTGGGCAGGTCATAGCAGAGAGATCAGACAAATCCCAATCCACTAGAGGAGGAACTGACAACCCACTCCAATCTCTTTGGCCTTCAAACTTTGGAAAACAGCACAGGCAGAGACCTAGGTGAATGTGCTGCAGTCCATAGGGTCACGGAGAGTCGGACACAACTGAAGAACTTAACCACTTATAATGAAATATTCCCCTGGTACTTGATATATGCCAAGTGGCGGTCTGATTTGGCCACTATTTGTATTCTCTAATGAAGATGTGATGAGCTAGATGTGTATTCTATCGTTGATCAACCATATAGCGTGCATCGAATGTGCGCTGTCATCTGCGCACCGACACATGCGCGCATCAACAACAGCAGGCCCGACAGGAGGCTAGCGGATCTAATGATTAGGATTAGGCGGTGGGGTGTAAGGGTTAGGATTAGGCTGCGGCTACAAGGGTTAGAAGGGTTTATGGCATTAGGTCATATCACTTGCGCCCTTTTATCGACGCGCACTAGTCAAAAATATTAGAACTGCGCAATGATGTGGGACCGCTCATGTCAGCTACATGTTGTCAAAACACATTTGCTGTGCGCGCCAATGTTGGGGTGACATATTCTATTATGGGGCTGTTTTAGAGGCTACAATGGAACCTGTATGTGTGCTGACCGATCAAACATATGAGGAATATTCAACTAATTTGAAGTGTTGTTAATTTGGAGGCTGTAATGCTTGGGCCTCCATTTTAGGGTTACAGGCTTAAACCATGCAGACTGCAAAAACTGTAACAAAATGGATACCTTTAACCTCCAAGCACGTACAGCCTTTAAAAACGAGCTGCGGGCTTGGAGGACAGCCAGCACGGGCTTGAATACGGAGCTACGGGCTTGGTCTGTGAAGTCCGTGGGACTTGTACGGATTTTAAAATTAAAATACAATTTGGCGATGTGCAAGCTTGAGAATGATTGGCTAGTAATCCTCATGCCCCCCCATTATTTTCCCCATCATTTACAGTGCTTTGCAGTGCTGGATTGAATAAATACTGGCTATTACAATGCTGGGTTTGCGGTCCTTCATCTCCGAACCCGTACGGGTTTGAACAAGGACCAGCCCGCGGAACTACGGGACGTAAAGTAATCCGTAAATAATATATCTAATTTGGGCTGATGTGCAAGCTTGAGAGGGTGTTGCTATTAATCCTCGTGTCCCCCATTATGATGCCTAGCATTTACGGAGCTTTACAGTGCATTCTCGATTTTAGATTTGCATTTTCAGTTTTAGGACTTTGTGGCCGGAAAACAAGATTTACGGGCGCTAGGAAAAAGCTTCCGGCCGTTTGCATGATATGCGGCCGGCCGGAAGGGGATATCCTTGCGGCGCCCTATAATAATATACTAATAATTGAATTGCAAGGTAAAAGTAGCTCTACACGGGGCCGTAAGACGGCCGCAAGGAATCTCAGCTTTGCGGCCAATAATTGAATGAGGCCCATAGTATTTAAGGTTAAAAAAAAACTTTCAGTGCATCAAGTTCAACCTTTTAAGATCTCCTTTGATCTGCAATATGCAGATTAACTATAAATTAATTAGTTGTTAATTAATTATTAATCAATTGACTTCTCACTTGGGTACAATCTCTATAGCAGGGATGGATTGCACCTTAATGATGAGGGCGCTTTTGTGCTAGGGGATAGGATGGTAGAACGGCTGGGGGAGTTTTTAAACTTGTAGGTGGGGGAGAGGGACTATATAGAAGTATTGGGGTAAATAGGGTAGAGAGGGAAAGGGATGAATTAGTTACCTATGGGGGAGGGGAAGGGAGGAGGGTTACAATAGAAAGTAGGGAGGTATTAATAGGGGCCTCAAATACAGTGGCAGGCACTTCACAACAGCAGAGCCATAGCAACATAAAGTGTATGATTGCTAACGCAAGAAGTTTGCCTGGGAAAATGGATCAGCTAGAAATATTAGCAGTACAAGACAAATGGGGCTTAATAGGCATTACGGAAACATGGTGGGATGAATCTCATGAATGGACTGTTAATCTGGATGGTTATAACCTATTTAGGAAAGATAGGGGAAATGGTAAAAGAGGAGGAGGGATCTGTCTTTATGTTAAGCCTGAATTTAAGCCTATAGTCAGAGAAGATATTTATGCTGGCACTAACGGCATCATTGAATCCTTGTGGGTTGAGCTAAATAGTGGAGGAGCTAATTCTAAACGCATATTGGTGGGAGTATGCTATAAAACCCCAAATATAGCTGAAAGTGAGGAAATACAATTATTGTTACAGATTGGAAATGCAGCTAAGCATGGGCAAGTTCTAATAATGGGAGACTTTAATTACCCTGATATAAACTGGATAAACGAGACCAGCAGCTCAGCTAAGGGGAGCAGGTTCTTGAGTACACTCAGGGATCACTATCTAGCCCAGGTAATACAAGAACCTACTAGAAATGGGGCCATCTTGGATTTAGTCATCACAAATAATATTGATATAATATCAAATGTAAAAATAGGGGAACCCTTGGGGAACAGTGATCACAACACAGTCTCATTTGAGATTGAATACAAAAAACAGAGTTGTAAGGGGCCAACAAAAACACTAAATTTTAAAAGGGCTAACTTTAATGGGCTACGGGCAGCAATACAACATATAGACTAGGACAAAGAACTTACAGTGAAGAATACTAAAAATAAATGGACAACATTCAAATTCTTACTAAATAAACATACTCATCAGCATGTACCATGTGGAAATAAAATGAGTAGGAGTAAATCACATCCCATGTGGCTTAACAATGACTTAAAGATCATGATGAGGAAAAAGAAATATGCATTTAAATTATACAAGAAGGAGGGAACAGAGGCAGCTTTATGTGACTATAAGGAAATCAACAAGTCTTGCAAAAGGGCTATTAGACTGGCTAAAATAGAAAATGAGAAGTCAGTTGCAATGGAAAGTAAGACTAACCCTAAAATATTTTTTAAATATATTAATGGGAAGAAGGCCAGGAAGGAATCGATAGGACCATTACAATGTGACACAGGCCGTCTGATAATTAGTGACCAGGAAAAGGCAGATGAGCTAAATAGGTTCTTTTCGTCGGTTTACACAAGGGAGGTACAAGTGGTTGGGACACCGCAACATAATGGGGCTACACTACCTTTACTAAATAATTGGTTAAAGCAGGAAGAAATACAAAAGAGGTTGGAGAAAATAAATGTTAATAAAGCCCCAGGTCCTGATGGAATACATCCAAGGGTACTTAGGGAGCTGGGTTCTGTAATAGCCAAACCATTATATCTAATCTTTCAAGACTCACTCACTACAGGGTCTCTACCAGATGACTGGAGAAAAGCAGAGGTGATACCTATATTTAAGAAGGGATCTAGAGCAAATCCGGGGAATTATAGACCAGTGAGCCTCACTTCTGTAGTTGGGAAGCTTTTAGAAGGGTTAATAAGGGACAGAATACAAGAATATGTCTATTTGAACAGGATCATAGGTAGCAGTCAACATGGATTTATGATGAAAAGGTCGTGTCAGACCAATCTAATTAGTTTTTATGAGGAGGTTAGTAGGAACTTGGATCAGGGCAACTCAGTGGATGTAGTCTTTTTAGATTTTTCAAAGGCATTTGATACAGTGCCACATGGAAGACTAGTGAGCAAACTAAGGGATACAGGAATTGCAGTGAATATCTGCTCATGGATCGAGAGCTGGCTAAAAGAAAGGAAGCAAGGGTTGTTGTAAATGGAACATACTCCGATTGGTCTAATGTTATAAGTGGGGTTCCTCAAGGTTCAGTATTAGGTCCTCTCCTTTTTAACATATTTATTAATGACATTGAAGTAGGACTCGAATGTAGTGTCTCCATTTTTGCTGATGACACTAAGTTGTGCAAGGTAATAAAATCAGATAATTATGTACTTTCCCTACAAAAGGATTTGCATAAATTAGAGAAATGGGCGGCTAAATGGCAGATGAGATTTAATACAAATAAATGTAAGGTTATGCATTTAGGAAGGAACAATAGCTAAGCAATCTATAATCTTAATGGAGCAAATCTAGGGGTATCAGATATTGAAAGGGATTTGGGAGTACTAGTGGACAACCACCTAGGTAACAGCGCTCAAAGCCAAGCAGTGGCTGCAAAGGCAAATAAAATAATAGCATGTATTAGGAAGGGTATAGAAGCCAGGGAAGAAGATATAATTCTGCCACTATACAAATCTCTAGTACGCCCTCATTTGGAATATGGAGTACAATTTTGGGCACCACCTCATAAAAAAGCCATTTTAGAGCTGGAAAAAGTACAGAGAAGGGCTACAAAACTAATAAGGGGAATGGAGGGGCTAAGTTATGAAGAAAGACTAACAAAATTAAACTTATTTTCGCTAGAAAAAAGGCATCTAAGAGGAGATATGATTACGTTATATAAATACATCCAGGGTAAATATAAGGCTTTGTCAAGTGAACTTTTTGTAGCAAGAGATTTTCAACTGACAAGCGGACATTCTTTGAGGTTAGAGGAAAAAAGATTTCACCTTAAACAAAGAAAAGGGTTCTTCACAGTTAGGGTGGTTAAACTGTGAAATTCTATACCAAAGGAGGTGGTGACAGCGAATTCGATAGACAACTTCAAAAAGGGGTTAGATATATTTTTGAATAAAGAGGGCATTCAAGGCTATCCTAGATAACTAGCAAGGAATATTGATCCAGGGAGAAATTTGATCGCCAGTTTCTGGGGTCAGGAAGGAATTTTGCTTTTTTTTTTCCTTATGAGACAATTGGCAAAGTTTCAATGTTTTTTTTTTTTTCTTTTTGCCTTCCTCTGGATCAATTAACAATTAACAATAATAATAAATAGTCCACATTAAAAAGATCAATAGAGATCTAAAAAGGTTGAAATTGATGGACTAACTCTTTATTCATCCTCCAATACTATACTATTAATAATTATTTAATCAATAATTTAATTAATAACTAATCCGCATATTGCAGATCAGAGGAGATCTTAACAGGTTGAACTTGATGGACTGAAAGTCTTTTTTCAACCTTAATTACTATGGGCCTCATTCTATTAGCGGCCGTAAATCGGCCGTAAGGCTGCGATTCCTTGCGGGGGTTCTGTTAACTCGCGATTCTATTATACGGCCCCGCAAGGATCTCCTCTTACGGCCGGCCGCATATCTTGAAACCGGCCGTAAGCTGTGAAATCTAAAAACGCAAAAATAAATTCAAGCCTGCACTGTACAGCTCTGTAAATGCTAGGGATCATATTGGGGGACATGAGGATTAAAAGGAACCCACTCTCAAGCTTGCACATCAGCCCAAACCCGAGTTCAAATTAACTGTTTATTTTCCGGCTGCGGCGTGGGGGGTCTGAAGTGCTCCAAGCACTCTGGACTTTTTACATGGATATTTTACGGATATTAAAAATAAAATATTTTACGGATTTGAGTATAGGATAATTATGTGCTATTTTTTCTAACACCTAAAATCCCTTTATAGTCTTCTCAAAGTGCAGGATGGCTTTATTTGAGCTATTTTATGTGCTTAATTGGTGCTAGCGGTACCTCTTTCCTGCAAGTAAGCAGCGGCTCGTTTTTAGCCTTGCAGAGAGGTTTCCCGGAGCAATTGAATTGCAAATAGGAATTTCTTACGGCCGAAACTCTTGCGGCCGTTTTAGATCAAAGGCTTTCCTCTGGCGCGAGCGGCCGCAAGAGATAGCAAGGCACCGGGCGCAAGCCTGCCGGAGCCTCCGGCCGTAAGGGAATAGAATAGCCGAATAGCTTGCGGCCGGTCCTTGCGGCCCCGCAACGGCTGCGGCCGCTAATAGAATGAGGCCCTATGTAACTATGTAACTATGTAACTAATTATTTAAAAAAAATGTAATTATTAATTAATCCTGAGGAAGGCAAACAGAAAAAAAACCCAAGCGAGACAATTGTCTTAAAGGGAAATAAAAAAAAAAAATTAATTCCTTCCTGATCCCAGACACCGGCAACCAGAATTCTCCTTGGATCAATACTGTAATTATCCATGATAACCCTGAATTGCCTTTAAATTAGAAATAAATCTAGTCCCCTTTTAAAGATATCTATCGAATCCGCTGTCGCCGCCTCCTCTGGTAGAGTATTCTTTAAGGTGGAATCTTTTTACTTCTAACATCAAGGGATGTCCTCTTGTCAGTTGAAAACCTCTGAGCACAAAAAGCTGCCCTGACAAATCTTTATACTGACCCTGGATGTATTTATGTAAGGTAATCATATCTCCTCTTAGACGCCTTTTTTCTAGAGAAACTAAGTTTAATTTGGTTAGTCTTTCTTCATAACTTAGCCCCTTCATTCCTCTTATTAGTTTTGTTGCCCTCCTCTGTACCTTTTCCAGCTCTAAAATTTCCTTTTTATGAAGTGGTGCCCAAAATTGTACTCCATATTCCAAATGAGGGCATACTAGAGATTTGTATAGTGGCAGAATTATATTTGCTTCCCTGGCTTCTATATCCTTCTTAATACATGCTAATATTGTATTTGCCTTTGCAGCTGCTGCTTGGCTTTGAGCACTGTTACCTAGGTGGTTGTCCACAAGCACTCCCAAATCCCTTTCAATATCTGATACACCTAGATTTGCTCCATTAAGATTATAAATTGCATGGCTATTTTTCCTTCCCAGATGCATACCTTTACATTTATTCATATTAAATCTCATCTTCCATTTAGATGTCCATTCCTCAATTTTATGTAAATCCCTTTGGAGGGAAAGCACATCAATATCTGATTTAATTACCTTGCACAACTTCGTGTCATCATCGAAAATGGAGACACCACACTCCAATCCAACCTCTAAGTCATTAATAAATATGTTAAAAAGGAGAGGACCTAATACTGAACCCTGAGGAACCCCACTTACCACATTAGTCCAATCGGAGTATGTTCCATTTACAACAACCCTTTGCTTCCTGTCTTTTAGCCAGCTCTCAATCCATGAGCAGATATTTACTGCAATTCCTGTATCTCTTAGTTTGCCCAATAGATTCCCATGTGGCACTGTATCAAAAGCCTTTGCAAAATCCAAAAAGATTACATCCACTGAGTTGCCTTGATCCAGGTTCCTACTAACCTCCTCATAGAAACTGATTAGATTTGTTTGACATGACCTATCCCTCATAAATCCATGTTGACTCCTACTTATAATCCTGTTCAAATAGACATATATATTGTATATTATCCCTTTATTAACCCTTCGAAATGCTTCCCCATTACAGAAGTGAGGCTCACTGGTCTATAATTCCCCAGATTTGCTATTGCTCCCTTTTTAAATATAGGTATCACATCAGCTTTTCTCCAGTCATCTGGTAGAGACCCTGTGTTGAGTGAATCTTGAAAAATTAAATATAATGGTTTGGCTATTACAGAACCCAGTTCCCTTAGTACCCTTGGATGTATTCCATCAGGACCCGGGGCTTTATTAACATTTATTTTTTCCAACCTCTTTTGGATTACTTCCTGTGTTAATTAATTATTTGGCAAAGGTAGTGTAGCCCCATTATGTTGCCGTGTCCCAACCACTGGTACCTCCCTTGTGTATAAGGAAGAAAATAACCTATTTAGCTCATCTGCCTTTTCCTGGTCACTAATTTTCAGACGACCTGTGTCACATTGTAATGTTCCTATAGCTTCCTTCCTCGCCTTCTTTATTATTATTATTATTATTATTATTATTATTATTATCTTTATTTATATCGCGCCAACATATTCCGTAGCGCTGTACAGGGGGTTAGTACATGGGCCCTGTTTTTGAGCATATAATCAAATGTACATAGTGCTTGTTTCCAAGACACGGACACACAGTTGAAAACTCGCAAACTTACAATCTAAGGGCCTTCTTCCCATTAATATACTTAAAAAATATTTTTGTGTTAGTCTTACTCTCTTTTGCAATTCATTTTTCATTTTCTATTTAAGCCAGTCTAATAGCGCTTTTGCAAGCCTTGTTGATTTCCTTGTATTCCCGTAAAGCAGTCTCTGTCCCCTCTTGTTTGTATAATTTAAATGACTGTTTTTTTATGCTGTATCTTGATCTTTAAATCATTGTTAAGCCACATTGGATTGGATTTACTCCTTTTACTTTTATTCCCACACTGTATATGCCGATGTGTATGTATATTTAGTAAGGATTTAAATGTTGTCCATTTATGTTCAGTCTTTTTACCTATCAGTTCTCTGTCCCAGTCTATACTTTGTATTGCTGCCCTTAGACGTTAAAATCTGCCCTTTTAAAATTAAGAATTTTCGTTGGCCCCTTAAAATTTAGTTTTTTTAATTCAATCTCAAATGAGACTGTGTTATGATCACAGGTATGGGAGAATATTATTTTGACCGAGTTTATTCGGCCAGACCATGAAATTTTAAATTTATTCAATTTCTCCAGATCGGCAGATAGTTCCTTGAAAAGAGCCAGATAATTATATTTGTAAAGATCTGAGTTATTTGGGGTGATTTTAATTCCTAAATAACTTACTGTATGTGAGTCTTGGGCCAAGAAAGGTTAAATGAGTTCCTTAATAAATCCCGATCTGAATTTGAAAGCTAGCATCCTAGAGCTTCCGTCTTATCTATAATGACTCGTAGGCCTGAGATTAACCATAAGGGCTGTGACAGAGGTAGTAGGGTTTGTTAACATGCATAACAGGTTGTCCGTAAAGAGACAACATTTGAAATTTTGATTACCTAACGTAAAACCCTGGATTTTGGGGGAGATTCTAATTGTCTGTGCCAATGGCTCCATGGCCAGGGCAAAAAGTAAAGGAGAGAGGGGACATCCCGGCCTTGTGCCCCTTTGAATGTTTAGGAGTAGATTTTTAGACCCTGTTAATTTTAAAATTGATTTAGGGGAATGATAATAGGTTTTGAGGAGATTTATGAAGTTACCTTTGAAACCAAATTTTGACAAAACGGCATAGAGATATGGCCACTCTAGTGAATCAAAGGCTTTTTCTATATCTAATGCTAGAATGCAAAGTGGGGGTTTTGCGTGATGAGCTAGGTGGAGTACGTTCATTACTCTCCTAAGGTTATCTCCAGGTTGTCTGTGTGGGATAAAGCCAACTTGATCTTTGTGGTCAAGTTAAGATAGGAAGCTAGAGATACCATTCACCATTATTTTAGCTAATATTTTGTCTCTATTTAGCAGGGAGATCGGGCGATAATTTTTATCCTCTAGCGGGTCTCTCCCCGCCTTGGGAACAAAGACCAAGTTTGCTTGATTTAGCTCTTGGGGCATCTTATCCCCTTGTAAAATGGCATTACATAACACTACCAAATGAGGTGCCAGGACATCTGCAAATTTTTTATAATATAAATTAGAGAAGCCGTCTGGCCTCGGGGATTTACCAAATTTTAGACATTTAATCGTATCTTTGACTTTTTCTAAGGTTATTTCAGAATTCAGTATCCAACACGGGGAGATTTAGTCTATCCAGAAAATTATTATTTTTTTAATCGTTGCATTTTTAACAACATTTTAAATGTACAAATAAAGATTGCATTTTTTAAAATTAGTATGTGGCAATAATAATTAAAATAAAGGCTGCATAAAAGGTGTTTCTGTACAACCTTGGTTGGTTGTTCAAGGATTCCCAAATAGGATCCACAGGACAATATTTTGGTACGCATTTAAGTAATAACACCTAGGCCCAAAAAAATAAATTAAGATCATTTTTTTGAGTATTATATCCAGAAAATTAGCCAGAAGCTCTTCATTCGTTTGTGTGTGTGATTGACTTTATTCAATAATGTACCCATTTAAATCTGTTACAAAAACAATTATTAAAAACACCTATACAGCAAACCATACTTAGCAATACTCAACATATATAGTCTTATACCACACAATCTACAAAACTGTCTTACATCATTATTGATTGAACTGACAGATCTGATCATTTAAATTAAATGCAATCAATTTTGATGTAAGACCAGTAACCGAATAATAGCTTGCCAATACCTAAATACAAAGGTTATTTAGCTTGCAATCTCACATACAATATAACCAATTTTGATATATATTGCTTCAGTATATATTTCTAGATTTTAACTGCCCTATAGATTGCTTTACCATATTTAGCTATTTACTGCTTTCATAGAGTAACAAGTTATATTGCTAATTATTAATATCATATATACTGTAACAAATAGACAGCTGATTGTCTAGACCCTCTGCATATCATTTCTGTATTGCACTAACCAAATATAGACAGACATCAAACTGTATAAGATTATATACACTGTTTATATACTTCTATATTGAACTAACCAAATATAGATTGCATTAAAATAAATTGTTAACCCACATTTGATAAGTTTGCTGTATTGATCTAACCAAATATAAAGTGTGTTAACACTAATTGTTATCCAATCATCCAAGAGAGATTGTAATAGACATCGGGTAGATTGTATATTGTGATCTAACTAAATATCTAAGCTTACAAGTGTAAACACTTTTAATTGTTTATCCTTGATATTTACTGCTATACCAATAAATGCTATTACTGCACACAGCGTATACTTGTCGATAAGTTGATCCACAAACTCAAATAATCTATACACTATAATATTTTAAGAAACTATATTAATCTATACGATGTAATACTTATGTCATATCAATTGCATGACAATCCTTAGTCCATGCCATATACACCGGAGCTGTAGCTCCCCCTACTAAGCTTGTTGTTGATCATGTGGCCCCAGACCAGCCTAATGGGGCTGCTACTCTTGGTCTTTAACATCCTCCTGGGGCTGCTGCTGCTATTGCTAGGATTGTCAAGACTCCTGGACCTGCTAATGGACCTCTAAATCAGACAGCCCTGATATAGTTGGTCATGTATGGCCTTCCTTGCCTCCGTTGTCAGATGCTTCTGCATCTCCTCAAAAGCTACATCAAAATCACTGTTAGGTAACCGCATAAGTTATCCTAAATATAATTATTGTGCTATAGAAAAGAGAACAGGGTTTCCTAAGCCTAATGGCTGTTTCACTGCTATTGTAGCTTTCTCAACCGCTACTTGTATACCCTACCAGGCCTAGGGATTAGGATATTAGATTTATTTGCAATATGTTACAGACTATAAGAAATATTCTAATTTATACATATCTTCAGTTTATTACATAGTATTTCAGGTTGAAGAAAGACTTTTAGTCCATCATGTTCAACCTTTTTAGATCTCCTCTGATCTCCTTTGCAATATGCAGATTAATTGTTAATATGATTCAGAGATATTCCTAAAGGAGTAATATGCACATATACAACTGTTTTTATATATTCACATTAGACTGGTGATTATGCATTAGAACATATTGAAGAGCATTTTCAGGACTCCTTCTATGCCTCCATATATATATGGCCAATAGTGGACATTCTTTATATTGAGGATTTCTGCTTCTCTCTATTTATGTTAGAGACATTAGCCAGATATGGGGCTTCTGTAGAGAGCCTTCCAAGCAGGATGACACATTGAGATCACAGACCTGATCTTTATGCTATCCTTTTTTAAGAATTACTGTCACATCTTTATGACTTCTTCATGGGTGGAGGCAAGAAGTTCAACTGGAGGTTTACAAGATGATATTTGAAAGTAAGTTTAATATTGAATATTACTTTTCTAAATGGAAAAGGATGTTTATTAAAAATCATTAAAATTTAGCTCATGTTGTACAGTTTTTCTGAAGGAAATTAAATTGTAACTTTAAGATTTCTCAATATACGTCTCATTGCTGATTTAACATCTTTATTTTTTAAGCTATAAATCAATGGGTTAAGCATAGGGACGGCAGCTGTATTAAATAGAGAGAACATTTTGTTGGACTCCAGCGTGTCTGTTGAATCTAGTCTCTGATATTGGCACAAGAGCATGCCATAAAGAAGGATGACTACTGTGAGGTGTGAGGAACAGGTATAAAAGGCCTTTCGTCTCCCAGTGCTTGAGTGGATTTTCATGATAGTCCTAATAATGAAAATGTATGATATAAAGGTAAGAAGAAAGGGGGTGAGGCCTATAAGGAATAATCCTTCTGTGAGCATTAACTTCTCCAACACTGAGGTGTCACTGCATGACAGCTTCACAAGAGGTACCAAGTCACAGAAGAAATGGTTGATTATATTGGATCTATAACAAGAGAAATGTGACAATAAAATAACAAACGGCATAAGTTCTAAAAAACCCAAAACCCAACAGACACTAGCCAATGAAATACAGAGTCTACTACTCATAACTGAGTGATAATGCAGTGGGTTACAGATGGCCATGTATCGATCATAACTCATGGCTGTCAATATCAATAGCTCATTGCATCCCACACAAGCAAAAACATACATTTGTCCTATGCAAGTTAGAAAATAAATAGTGTTATTGCCGATTACAAATGTAACAAGAGTTTTATGAAGAGTTATGTTGATGGATAACATGTCCAAAATTGACAGATTTCCCAAGAAAAAGTACATGGGAGTGTGCAGCTGAGTGTCCAAAACAATGAGTAGGAGAATGGTCATGTTGCCAGCAAGACTGGTTATATAGATGAGTAGAACCAAAATGAAGATCGGAAGCTGTAACTCAGGTAAATCCGAAATCCCTTTTATAATAAAATATATTACCAAGGTGTGGTTCCCCTGCATCATATTGTGGAAAGTATTTCGATGCTAGGAGGAAGAAAGTTTAAAATATTAGATTATCATTCAGGAGTAAATCATAGTCATTATTAACAAAGCAGATCGTGAAGATTAAATTCCACAGTTGCTCTGTAATTACAATATATCTATTTGAAGAAATATCAGTGACCTTAAAAGTAGAAAAACGGTCAGGTCATATAACTGAAATATGGCAATCCCAAGTGGCAGTTCATTAAGTGGAACTGATGAGAATCTCATTAGATTAGACCACTTGTTTAAAAAACACATCTCAAAAGAGCAGTTGAAACAAGCTAACAAGCTAACAAAAGTGCAGAATAATTGCATAGAAAAGTTATTACATGGAAGAGTTGTTTTTTTTAAATGTTTAATGTATTTCTGGTACAGGTGTAATTGCCACCCGTTAACAGTATATAAATGGTGGGCAACTCAATCCTACAAGGGCTAACAGTCAATTATTGTAGTCTCTCACTGCATAAGCCCAGGTGGAACAATTCAAATTAAACTAAGTAAATCTGATGTGCTGAAGCAGAGAGAAACAGAATACAGAGATGGACTGAAATCCTGGATGGTTAGGATTGAGTTGCCTACCACTGATAAATATCCATCATTACATCAGTTGTATTCACTTTATTGATAGAAAATAAATATATACTGTCCATGCATTTTTACATCTGGAAATGCTATAATACGTGCAATAATTATGTATATGTTACAGTGAAATTTAACTAAAAGCTGAATAATGTGGAAAGTAATTATTCACCTTTCCAGCACTAATACAGTAGCTCACTGTGCCTCAGTTTTAATTTTGGTCCTTGGTACCAATATGTTCCAAGACTGCTGGTTCATTTCCAGTTGCTCCCAATTTATCTACCCAATCCACAAAATGCTGAACACGAGCACCCTGTTTATCTTCCTAATAATAGAGTTCTCTACCACCCTAAAACCTGTCTACAGTGAGAAAACAAATTAATATATTTGTACAAAGATTGCTTTTCTATACCTTAATCTAAAAAACAAAATTCCATCTCCCTTTTTTGTGCTACATTTTAACCCCTTTTCTTTGAATTCCCTCCTTTTATTTAAACTCCCACACATACTATAACTGCACAAATACTAGAACTGTTCACTAGCTCCCGATACCAACACACTAGTCACACACTGATAAGTTTATACAGGCAAAAACACTCTGCCTTTCACAATGATTACTGCCCACAGTACAGAAAACACCCTTTAGTTTCCAGCAATTATTCTTTGTTCATGTTGGAAGAGATACATAAGCCAAAAGGATGAGGAACTAACTACCATAACACACAACATGACTCTGAAAACCATGATTGAAGGTAATAAGGCAATTGCTAACTGACAAGTTGCTACTTTTATAAACGTTCAGTTGAAGGATTTGTCAATATTTTAATTCTTCCGACAAATCTCTTGAATGTATTATTAGTATAAAATAAAAAACAAAGGAAACATATATAAAATAATTTATTGTTGTATGGAGGTGTAAGAAAGTTACTGGTTGCAAAGTCAAGACTCAAAGTGGCCCTTGTGGAGCTGACACAATGCTTCAGTTACCCTAAACAATGGGAAATCTACTGTGCAGAGATGTAAACAAACGTGTCTCTGGTTAATCTAGATATTATTTTAACTTTTCAGTTTGGCCAGTTATTTGAATCTTAACTAGTTGCATTACTCTGTGATAGTGTATAAAATGTCACCATAATTTAGTTGCATTGTGTTAATTGCACCAATGTACTATCCCTAAGAAAATGGTTAATAAAGAGAGTATCACATGATTAGGACATAAGTTACATAGTTACATAGTTACATAGGGCCTCATTCTATTATCGGCCGTAAAACGGCCACAAAGCTGTGATTCCTTGCGGGGCTCCAGTTACCTTGCAATTCAAATAGACGGCGCAGCAAGGTTATCCCCTTACGGCCGGCCGTATATCTTGCAACCGGCCGTAAGCTCAGAAATCTTTAAAAGCAAAAATAAATTCAAGATGGCACTGTAAAGCTCTGTAAATGCTAGGGATCATAATGGGGGACATGAGGATTAATAGCAACCCCCTCTCAAGCTTGAACATCAGCCCAAATCCGAGATTTAATTAACTGTTTATTTTCCGGCCTCAGCGGGGGCGGGTCTGAGGTGCCCCAAACTCTCTGGACTTTTTCAACAGATATTTGACATAAATTAAAATAAAATATTTTTACGGATTTTAGTGTAGGGGAATGTTGTGCTATGAATGCTTACACCTACAATCACTTTATAGTCTCCTCAGAGTGCAGGATGGCTTTATTATGGCTTTATAATGTGCTTAAATGTGTGCCTGCGGGACCTTTTTGCTGCAAGTAAGCTGCTGCTCGGTTTTAGCCTTGCAGAGAGGGTTCCCGGAGCAACCAGGATTTTCTTGCGGCTGAAACTCTTGCGGCCGCTTAAGATCAAAGGCTTTCCTCCGGTGCGTGCGGCCGCAAGGGATAACAAGGCGCCGGCCGCAAGCCTGCCGGAGTCCCCAGCCGGAAGGGAATAGAATAGGCAAATAGCTTGCGGCCGGTCCTTGTGGCCCCGCATCTCCTACGGCCGATAATAGAATGAGGCCCATAGTATTTAAGGTTGAAAAAAGACTTTCAGTCCATCAAGTTCAACCTTTTAAGATCTCCTCTGATCTGACAATAAGCGGATTAACTATTAATTCATTAGTTGTTAATTAATTATTAATCAATTATTTAATGTTTTTTTTATTTATTTTTTATTAATTAGTCCAGAGGAAGGCAAATAGAAAAAAAAAAAAAAAAACACAAGCGAGACTTAGCCAATTGTCTCAAAGGGAAATGTAAAACATTTGGATCAATACTGTCTCTCTAATTATCCATGATAACCCTGAATTCCCTTTTAATTAGAAATAAATCTAGTCCCCTTTTAAAGTTATCTATCAAATCCGCTGTCACCACCTCCTCTGGTAGAGAATTCCACAGATTAACCACCCTTACTGTGAAGAACCCTTTTCTTTCTTTGAGGTGGAATCTTTTTACTTCTAACATCCTCTTGTCAGTTGAAAACCTCTGAGCACAAAAAGCTCCCCTGACAAATCTTTATACTGACCCTGGATGTATTTATATAAGGTAATCATATCTCCTCTTAGACGCCTTTTTTCTAGAGAAAATACGTTACATTTGGTTAGTCTTTCTTCATAACTTAGCCCCTCCATTCCCCTTATTAGTTTTGTTGCCCTTCTCTGTACCTTTTCCAGCTCTAAAATGTCCTTTTTATGAAGTGGTGCCCAAAATTGTACTACATATTCCAAATGAGGGCGTACTAGAGATTTGTATAGTGGCAGAATTATATTTGCTTCCCTGGCTTCTATACCCTTCTTAATACATTTCAAAAAAATTTTTCGCCTTTGCAGCTGCTGCTTGGCTTTGAGCACTGTTATCTAGGTGGTTGTTCACAATCACTCCCAAATCCCTTTCAATATCTGATACACCTAGATAAGTGTTGGACTGTATTCATTTTCTAATACTGGAATAACCATACTTTGGCCCCTATTTAATTGTCCAAATCACAATTACATGAGCCCGTAATGGAGCTCATGTTATTGATATTTAATTGGCTATTTTTAGTTACTCACATTCCAATTACTCCATCCTATCTCCTCCTTTGATGTTTCAAGCCCGCAAATGTTACAAGTGCTAAAGACGCAAAATTGATCAATTACAACAATTCTATAAGCCTGCAGTTGCCTTCAAACCCGTAAATGGCAAATGTATCAAAAAATTATAGGAATACTAGATACGACTCGCAAGTGGGTTAAACACTTGCAAAAGGAAATAGAAACTCACTATTATACTTAAAAATACTGATAAAGCAATTAAAGACATTAGAACTAATTGCACAACAGTCCCAAGCTCGCAAACCTGAAATACATTTTTTTTTTTTTTTTTACGTTTTATTTCCGTGTTATATTGATCCCGGTAATCAAGGAGTTAATATATATTTTATGGAACTCCCATGGACTAGAACAGTTGATTTATTGATTTTTATTGATATCTACATTTCTGGATTACGAGTCTGATTGCATATTGTACTTCAAAACAATAATTGATTGTAGTTTAAACACCATTTGTTACTGATGTCATGTTGACGTTCTCATTTACTATTGGCTCTGTATAAATTGTAACTTACGGGCTTGCTTAATTGATCATGATCATGCCCTGAAATGCAATGTATGGGTTCATGGTTTGCGTGTTGGGGCTGTGAGCATGTAATTGCGTCTTGAATTAATTAAATACATGTATATATGTAACAAATTTCTAAACCGCAGACAAACGCTCAGTATGAAGGTAATTACGGGCTTGGAATTAAATGGGGGTCATTGTTTGTGGCTGTAGGATGTGCTTAAGAACTACCCATGTCTGTCTTCTGCTCCAGCCGGTGATGTGTATAAAGAAACCCTATGCATGGATGGAGGCGTAACTGACAGGTTCCTTGCAGTGCAAGTGCAGCTGCTCCCAGCTCTGCTTTAAAAACAACAAAAAACTGGTGACAAGGTAGAGCTTGGAAAAGTACACGCTATGATTAAATAAATGAAGATATTAATTAAGATGAAGCTAAAATAAGATACCACAAATATCAGGGCAGTTATCAGAAAATATTTGACCTAGTGCAGCTAGGACCTCCAAATATACACACTAGGCTCATCACAAGCTTAAAGGAACATGATATATAAGTTACATATCCATATTCAATGTTTTACAAGCATCTGTTGTAACTCTGATCTTGTGTCCTGGCCAGCAGTCTATGTTGTCTAACACAGGGGAAGAGTGATGTCTCAGGTAGAGCACTGGTTCTTCAACCTTTTTGATCTTTGGACAGACTGATTCCCTTCCAGTGCTTATAGAGACCACCTTTGAGATCCAGGCTAATACTATATTGTGATACATTGCATCTTCATCTTGTTTTACACTGATCAGAATAGGATACGTTTTAACTGTATTCTATTTTAATTAAGTAATAATCTATCAATCAAAGACCATTTGCTATATTTAAATTATTAGACTCTCCTCATCCCTCTTTGTCTCTGACAGAGGGATAACATTTCAGCACAGCTTCTAGCACAGGTTGTGAAAACCACTTAGCTATGGCGTGTAACCAACTTCTAATTAATCTCAGTAAATGTCTGCTATCTAAAGATGGATATTGAAACCAAATCAGATGGCAGACCTGTATGTAATCCAATCAGTCATAATATATCATATATTTAAGTAAAGTTAATTGTGTTTATTTATTTTGTGAGATAATTACAGCATTAAGTGTCAAAACTCAGCCTATTCACCATAGTTTAGGTGTGGCTGTGGCTTGCAATAACAACCATAGATGTAATTTGTCTATAAGCAACTGTGTTAAAAGAAGGCATTTTCCTGACTGAAACTGACTATTCTATACTATACAAATTAGTGTGTGTTTCCCAGTTCTTGACTTTCCACTGGCTTTTTCTTTGACCATCCTTTGTATTTCATCTGCCTACAGACCACAGATTGTATTACTGCCTGACTGACCCTCTGTCTACTACCTGCTTTTTTCCCCCCAAGATACCTGCACTTTACTTACCTCTCTTTGTACCAATAAAGGCATTTTCTGGAGCATGCTCCCTGAATCTGTCACTGGTCTTGACATCCCATTTGTATTTATTTTCCAATCTGTTGAGTGCAGTGTTATATTAAGCAGTTTTAAATACAGAAATTGAATCTAAGACATTTTTTTTAAAACAAAAGCAATGATTCCTAGTTGTCCTTATTTAAACTTCACTAGAGTTATAAACAGGCTGCATAATATTATTTAATAGGAAAATGCCTCTAAATGTCTTAGCCCTTTTGAACTACTCTTGATAATGAAAAAAAATCAAATACAATAAAATTATATATTATATGTAATGATGAGTTTTGAGCCAACATGTTTGTATTCTGTTGTGAAGTCTTAAACAAGTAACTCAATCAAGGAAGTAATAACTTGGGCTCGTAATCAAGCACTCTAGCAATCTAGTCCTGATATCGATATTACTTTTTAATTGCATATTTGTGGGCTTGAGACAGTTGTGCAACTAAACCTAATGTCTTTCCATGCCTTCCTGTGCTTTTAAAGTGCATTGCTGTGTGTTTAATAGCTATTACAGTTCTAATAAGTGAAAAAGCCATTGTAAGTCCGATTTAGAACTCATAATATTTTTTAAAGAAACGTAATACTTTTTTCAGTTGTGGGTCAGACTTTATTTGCAAGCTAGACCTATGAGTGTAAAAGAATATTGATTTTGTGCAACTTTAATTATTTAGAACTTGTAATATTGGATTTGTGCTAAAATCAATGGAGTTCTTAGGCCGGTTTTGTGTCTTTGGCTGGCCAGCAGTGATTGTGGGCGGGGAACTCCTAATCGGACTACGAGTAGCTAAAATATGTGGCAATATTAAGAGCAGTTCTAAGTATGTATACGTTTACGAATTGGGCAATAGAATAGGGTACTTACTTTGTAACTCAATATAACATATAATACATATTGTATTTATTAACATAGGGAGTTATTTATTGCATTTTGTTACAATGACAGCTTATAGCTTGTGTTTACAACAAAAAACACATTGTATAAAACATCTTAAAATGTGTTTAAGACATAATAAGCAATTGCATGTAGAAATTAATATAAAATATTTATTGAAATCAATGTGTACAAAATGATTATTAATACCCACACATATAATTAATTTTTCCTACTTCAAATATTTATAATTTGGTTAACATTCCACATTAGAACATAGGAAACATATTATTAAATTAGGATGCTATTTTCTTTTTCAAATCTATTGAATGGATTGTTCAGTAAGCAGTGATATATTAGCAGCATGAAGACATAGTGAAACTAGATTACAAAACAAATATGATCAAAAGAGACTTCTACACTTACCGCTTCCCAGGTACAGAGGGCTTCTGTGTTCCTCTGTTTATTAAGGATTTTAATCATCTTCTCTCTAACATCTGGGGACATGTCTTCAGTGGCAAAGAATCTCAATAGGTCAATTATTAAACCCGTTTTGTCATCACTACATTTTCCCCAGATATTCAATTCTTAAAGTAAATTACTGAAATGACTTATTCAGGAACTGTTTATCCTTTTTTTTCCCAAGTCAGCCCATAAAGACTAGCTTTATTATATGTAATTATTCCAAGTCACCTAAACTTACAATCTTAACACATAACAATTTTATTATATCAACAAAAATACTATGAATGAGTAAATATGTTATTATGTATTATAGACCATTAAATATTTAATTTCAGCATATGTTTATACTTAAATCAAGGCACTGACATCATCAAGCATTTATATCAAGAAAATAATGTTAAATGAATTATACATAATACTTGTGCAATGCTATAATATCTATGTTTTCAGGTAAAGGGAGGTTAACTTACAGTAAAATCACTTTAAAGAGACATGAAGTTACCAAAAATAAAATAATAACTTAAATATTAAATAAATATTAATTTAAAGTTATGGGTCTGTATTTGCTTTACTATTCTAAAGCCCCTATTCAGTTGTCCAGATCACAATGACTGGAGGCCGTAATGGAGGCTGAAAAAGTTAAATAATATCACAGGTTCCAAATAGGACTCACAAAGGCTTTTTCAAAGACGTAAGACTGACCTAGCAGCCATTATAAATACAGTAAACCACTTTTAACCAATACAAAAGCAGGGAAGTTCATCAGAATTAATTGCAAAACATTCTCCAATGAACAAATAACATAAAAAAATATATTTCTGAAAATATGATGGACAGTAAAGATGTCTAATTATGTGATAATGATGGCACACTACAAGCAAATGTTAGGTGTTATGTGCAACAGTAGGTGAAAGGATGGACTATGCTCAGCCATATGACCCCGGTCTCTCACAACTTACAGATTCTTCAACTCACCATGCTGGACCATCTTTTTAACCTTATTTTCACCAATATTAGCCATACCTCCAACCCAGTCATCCACCCTCTCCCTCTATCTGACCATCACCTCCTTACCTTCAACCGCACCACATCTTCCTCCCATCACTCTTCTTCAACCCCAGCCACAATAACCCACAGAAACCTGCTAGAACTTGACCCTACACAGCTCTCCACTGTGCTCCAACCTCTTCTCACCACTATCACCAACCTTAACTGCCCTGACACTGCCACCTCACACTACAACTCTACTCTCTCTTCCACCCTTGACACCCTTGCCCCCATAACTACACGCAGACACCCTCAATCTCATCCACAACCATGGCACACTACACACACACGTTACATTCAGAAGTGCTCCCGCACTGTTGAACAACTATGGAGGAAATCACGCTCCACAACAGATTTCCTTCACTACAAGTTTATGCTACGTTCCTACTCCTCTGCCCTCAACCTGGCCAAACAGCATTACTTCACATCACTAATATCAACTCTGTCCTCCAACCCCAAACGTCTGTTTGCCATTTTCAATACTCTCCTCCGCCCACCACCTCCCCCCATCTCTTCCTGTCTCACGGCTGAAAACTTTGCCAACCATTTTACACATAAAATTCAATCCATCCGCAATGAACTCTCCTCTCATCGTGGCTCACACACCCTCTCAACTAACCAACAACACACAATCTACTCCCCTCCCCATTCCCACAGCCACTTTGAATTACTTTACCCCTGCAACAGAGAATGAACTCTCCATCCTAATATCATCCTCTCACCTCACTGCCTGTCCTTCGGATCCTATTCCATCTCAGCTCATCCCTCCCCTTTCTACTACACACATCTTCAACCTTTCCCTAAACACTGGCACGTTTCCATCATCACTAAAACATGCCATAATTACACCCACTCTCAAGAAACCCTCATCCGATTCTGACGTTGCATCTAACTATCGCCCTATCTCTCTACTTCCCCTGGCTTCCAAGCTGCTGGAGAGGTTCGTCTATAACCGCCTTACCAGTTTCATCTCCTCTAACTCTCTTCTGGACACTTTCCAATCCGGCTTTCGGCCCCAACACTCCACTGAGACAGCCCTCATAAAAGTCACCAATGACCTGCTCACCGCCAAGTCTAAAGGCCACTTTTCTATTTTGCTTCTTCTGGATCTCGCTGCCGCCTTTGACACAGTTGACCATGTAATTCTACTTCACATTCTCTCCTCCCTCGGCATTCGAGACACTGCTCTCTTGTGGTTCTCATCATACCTCGAAGAACGATCATTTAGCGTCTCCTTCTCCGGCACATCTTCTTCTCCTCACCCCCTGTCTATGGCGCACCCCAAGGATCAGTCCTAGGCCCCCTCCTCTTCTCCATCTACACATCCTCACTCGGCACCCTAATAAACTCTTTTGGGTTCCAGTACCATCTCTATGCAGATGACACCCAAATCTACCTCTCAGTACCAGATCTATCCCCCTCTCTTCTAGAACACGTCTCCGACTGCCTCTCTAGTATATCCTCTTGGATGTCCGCCCACCATCTGAAACTCAACATGTCTAAGACTGATCTCTTAATCTTCCCACCCTCTACTACACCTTAATTCCTCACATCTCTCTCTCTGTCAACAATGCCATCATCACTCCCACCTCCTAAGCACGTTGTCTCGAGGTTCTACTGGACCCTCTTTTTCATCCCACACATACAGTCTCTAACCAAATCCTGCCTTTTCCATCTAAAAAACATATCCAAAATATGCCATTACCTTACACAAGACACTACTAAGATTCTAATAAACTCTCTCATCATTTCTCGTCTTGACTATTGCAACTCGCTCCTTGTTGGCCTGCCCATCGCTCGCCTCTCCCCACTTCAATTCATAATGAATGCCTCCACCAGACTCATGTTCCGTACAAATCGTTCAGTGTCGGCAGCTCCTCTTTGTCAATCACTTCACTGGCTTACCTTAGCGTCCAGAATACATTTTAAAATCTTGACCCTAACTTATAAAGCCACGCCCATATATCTCTGCTCTCATCTCCAAATACTCCCCCACACGCCCTCTTCGTTCTGCTAACGACCTACTTCTTTCTACCACTCTTGTCCCACCTCCAGGACTTTTCTCGTGCTGCTCCTATTCTCTGGAACTCCTTGCCTCGCTTCACCAGACTATCCTCCTGCCTTAAATCCTTCAAAACTTCAATAAAAATGCACCTCTTTAAAGAAGCATATAACCTTCCTCCCTAACATCCTCAGCACTACTCTCTCCCTACTGTACCACATACAAACTTCAACCTTTAGATTTTCAATCCTACAAAGTGCTTTGGGGAAAGCGTTATGGACACCGGATTCCAAGCTCAGGGCCCTCCATTCATTGCAATGTGTGAATCTTGAACTTGTCATTGCCTGTAACTTAACTTATGTATAGCGCTACGGAATATGTTGGCGCGTTACAAATAAACAATAATAATAACAATAATAATAATAAAATGGTGACATATATGTTGTTTCATGGCTCGGTTCCATTACTGTATCATTAATCCAAAGTATGCTGATTATTACATGTACTAGCGACTTGCCCGTCAAAAATGACGGCAATAAAAGACTGGCAATGCTGTTTGCAACACTACGCGAGGCCCTCTAACTTTTTTTTATTTTTATTTTTTTATTTTTCCAATACAAATAGTACAAGATACATACAGAGCAGTGTGCAATAAATATTAACAAATGCATAAACAGCATAAGTAAGTTAATATTACATCTGTCTCTGTAATACCAATAAATATTTTTACATCATTCATACCCCATTCATGCCATTTTAGTCATTTCTATGTATAGATCCATGGACTACCACATAGCTTTATTTGGACTATAAATAGTCCCAAAGTTTTTAAATGTTTTGAACGGTCAAGGTTGGACAATGGAGTTCCAAATCGTCCATTAAGATTTAAGAATTTGTGGAATTTCAGCCCAGCTAGGGGGATTTCCTTGTTTCCATCTGCTGATATTGGCTTATTTAGCCGTAGTGCAAATCTGTATAATAAACACCATTTCTCTTTTTTTAAGATCGTCCTGCAAAATGTGAAATAGATAGGAATACGCAGTGCGATTAATTGTCTTTTTCAAAGTTTTTGATATAAATTTAAAGCATTCGTCCCATAAAGGTTTAATGAAGGAACATAATGATTTCCTATACTACCACAATTTCTCCAACAGAGCTTATCCTTTGGGTCATGTGATATTTGGTAGACTTTAAGTGGCACTATATACCATCTAAGTTTTTGATATATACTTCTCTTTGAGCAGCGTTTTTTATAAATTTGTTTGTAGCTCTGAATGCTTTTCCTCAAGTTTCTAACGGAAACGATTGTCGTTCCTCTTTCTCCCAAGATAACAAAGTAGTAAATTTATTTTTTTCAATGTTAGATCGAATAATATGAAAGCACTTAGATCCAACATGGAAGTAATCCCTCCTTTGAATGAGTAATTCAAGTGAGCTCATCTGCTTCCCAGTAAATTTATTAACTAGTAATTTATATACCCAAGATCTAATTTGTTCGTATATTAGCCAGCAAAGGGAAGAGGTACCCAGTTTACTTTTAAACTGTTCAAAGGGGAGAAACTTTCAATTTGAAAAGAATTTGCTTAAAATCATACAGTTCTTAGTTAGACAACTAGTGTTTGGAGTTGTTTGTACTATATTAAAAATAGTACCGTCTGGGGTTAATAGACTTGCGAATGATATATATCCTTGTTTTTTATGAATACGTTGCCAGAGCTTTAAACTGATCTTAACTATATCAGTACCTTTCCTTAGATTTTAAAGAGGATATTTTTCTGAAAAAAATAGGAGACTCAAGTCTTGTTTCAGAATAAGCATACTTTCTATCTGCTGCCAACAATGTATTTTTCTATAGGCCAACCATTTCAGAATATGTGATAGCCTTATGGCATCATAGTAGAGTTTAATCAATGGATAACCAATACCACCATTGCTAAATTTTCTAACCATAATAGATCTTTTCAGCCTAATATGTTTACCAGAATGATTAAACATTGAAATTGTGTAATCCAAACCGATGGAAAACATATAGGAATAGCGTAAAGAATGTAGTTGATTCTCGGTAGGATGACCATTTTAATGCTAGCAATTCTGCCTGTAAAAGACAATCAGAGATCCCTCCAACCTTTTATAGTTTTATCACATTTGTCAAGAATGTTACTGGAATTAATAGAAGGCATTTGTTTAACATCATCACAGAATGTGATACCCAAATGGTTAAATTAATTTGAATTGCAGTTAAATGGGTATTTTGTCTCCAATTCTTTTTTAGTTTTGTTGGAGATGTTAATCCATAGAGTTTCCGATTTTGAAGTATTTAATTTATAATTGGAGATGCAACCAAATCTAGAGATGAGATGTTCTAAATGGCTTAAAGATTTGTTGAGGTAAGTAAGTGACAGATAATATCGTCGGCAAATAAGGTAGTCTTATGTTCTCTCCCACCCCTACACCTCTTACGCCAGGGGTTCTTCTAATTGCTTCCGCGAATGGTTCAATTAGAATGGAAAACAGAATGGGAGAGAGAGGACACCCTGCCTCATGCCATTCGTAACTTCAAAACTTTGGAAATTTAAATTACCGTATTTATTGGCATATAACACGCACCAGCGTATAACACGCACCT
This sequence comes from Discoglossus pictus, assembly GCA_027410445.1. Taxonomy (NCBI): domain Eukaryota; kingdom Metazoa; phylum Chordata; class Amphibia; order Anura; family Alytidae; genus Discoglossus; species Discoglossus pictus. The sequence goes on along the minus strand of CM050170.1, from coordinate 80,788,014 downwards.
CATTTTAAGAAGGAAATTTCAGGGGAAAAAAAATACATTTCAAATAAAGAACTTTTAAGCAAAATCTTTAACCTCAACCTCCCTCCTCATCCTCCACCCCCTCCTCAACCTCCCTCCTCAACCCCCTCCTCAACCTCAACCCCCCTCCTCAACCTCCCTCCTCTTCCTCAACCCCCGTCATCCTCGACCTCCATCCTCATCCTCCCTAATCAACCCCCCCATCCTCAAACACCCTCAACCCCCCTCCTCAACCCCCCATCCTCATCCTCCTTCCTTAACCCCCCTCCTCATCCTCAACCTCCCTCCTCATCCTCAACCCCCTCCTCAACCTCCCTCCTCAACCCCCCCATCCTCAACTCCCTCCTCAACCCCCCATCCTCAAACACCCCCTCAACCCCCCATCCTCATCCTCCTTCCTCAACCCCCCTCCTCAACCTACCTCCTCACCCTCAACCCTCCTCCTGTAATGATATAGAATCACAAGGTTGTGGAGACCAGTAGCCAAGGTCAGCAATAATCCAGTTCAGCAACTTGTATAAAAGGTTTTTGAGCTGGTTTGGGTTCTGTTTACAAGTGGATTTACCTTAAAAAGTAAAGGCTAATAAACTGCAGAGTGCACTAATTGTGCCCAGGTGAGAGGGGTGTGGCTTGACTGTTAAACTTGTATAAAAGGTTTGTGAGCTGGTTTGGGGTCTGTTTACAAGTGGATTTACCTTAAAAAGTAAAGGCTAATAAACTGCAGAGTGCACTAATTGTGCTCAGGTGAGAGGGGTGTGGCTTGACTGTTAAACTTGTATAAAAGTTTTGTGAGCTGGTTTGGGTTCTGTTTACAAGTGGATTTACCTTAAAAAGTAAAGGCTAATAAACTGCAGAGTGCACTAATTGTGCCCAGGTGAGAGGGGTGTGGCTTGACTGTTAAACTTGTATAAAAGGTTTGTGAGCTGGTTTGGGGTCTTTTTACAAGTGGATTTACCTTAAAAAGTAAAGGCTGATAAACTGCATAGTGCACTAATTGTGCCCAGGTGAGAGGGGTGTGGCTTGACTGTTAAACTTGTATAAAAGGTTTGTGAGCTGGTTTGGGGCCTGTTTACAAGTGGATTTACCTTACAAGTAAAGGCTGATAAATTGCAGAGTGCACTAAGTGTGCCCAGGTGAGAGGGGTGTGGCTTGACTGTTAAACTAGGATAAAGGATTTGTGAGCTGGTTTGGGGCCTCTTTACAAGTGGATTTACCTTACAAGTAAAGGCTGATAAATTGCAGAGTGCACTAATTGTGCCCAGGCGAGAAGGCAGAAGTTAATAGAAACCGGAGAAGGGGAACTTGTGAGCTTGCGAACATTTTCAGTATCAAGTGCAATTCTAGTAAAAGCCTAGGAGTTTAAATAAAAGGAGGGCCTTCAAAGAAAAGGGAGGGCAGATTTATAGTGCAAAGGAGGAAAACTTTATATAAATATATTATATTATATTCTTTATTTTTCCCACTGAAATTTCGTAGACAATAATAATAATTATGAGTCAGTCCAGTGGCAACCTTATTCAGTGTACATCCTGTCAAATGTATGCACTACTGGAACAGATGATCCAGGGTCCATACCTCTGTGACAGGTGTGAGCATGTTGCCTCTTTGGAAGCTCAAATTGAAGATCTGGAGAGGAGAATTGCAGCACTTAGTGATATTGCTCCACTGGAAAGGGAGTTGGTGCTCACGGAGCACAGTTTAGCTGGGCCTAGTATGGAGGGAGGAGCTGGGGCTAGTGAGGATGGCCAGGGAGGTAGCTGGGTTACAGTTAGAAGGGGAATCAGAGGGTACAGGAGGAGGCAGGCCAGTTCTGAGTTGGCAAACAACAACAGATTTGCCAGATTGAGTGAAACTGTTGGCGATGTCCATTCAGGAATGGCAATGCCAGATAGAGCTGTTCCCTCTAACAGCCGGGCGAACAGCTCTACTGGAGAAGAGGGAGGGCAGAATAGGCAGAGCAACAGACATGTTTTGGTGGTAGGGGACTCTATTATTAGGAAGGTAGACAGGGTAATTTGTCACCCAGATCCCAGCAATCGAACAGTTTGCTGTCTCCCGGGTGCTCGGGTTCGGCATGTTGTGGATCGGGTGGATAAATTATTGGGAGGGGCTGGTAATGAACCGGCGGTCTTGGTACACATTGGTACCAATGACAAAGTTAGTGGAAGATGGAGCGTCCTAAAGAATGATTTTAGAGAATTAGGGAATAAGCTTAAAGCAAGGACCTCCAAGGTAGTATTTTCTGAGATACTACCAGTGCCACATGCTAGCCCAGGGAGGCAGAAGGAGCTTAGGGAGGTTAATGCGTGGCTAAAAAAGTGGTGCAATGCAGAGGGTTTGGGGTTTTTAGAGCACTGGGCTGACTTCTCACTTGGGTACAATCTCTATAGCAGGGATGGATTGCACCTTAATGATGAGGGCGCTTTTGTGCTAGGGAATAGGATGGTAGACCGGCTGGGGGAGTTTTTAAACTTGTAGGTGGGGGGGAGGGACTATATAGAAGTATTGGGGTAAATAGGGTAGAGAGGGAAAGGGATGAATTATTTACCCATGGGGGAGGAGAAGGGGGGAGGGTTACAATAGAAAGTAGGGAGATATTAATAGGGGCCTCAAATACAGTGGCAGGCACTTCACATCAGCAGAGCCATAGCAACATAAAGTGTATGATTGCAAACGCAAGAAGTTTGCCTGGGAAAATGGATGAGCTAGAAATATTAGCAGTACAAGAAAAATGGGGCTTAATAGGCATTACGGAAACATGGTGGGATGAATCTCATGACTGGACTGTTAATCTGAATGGTTATAACCTATTTAGGAAAGATAGGGGAAATGGTAAAAGAGGAGGAGGGATCTGTCTTTATGTTAAGCCTGAATTTAAGCCTATAGTTAGAGAAGATATTTATGCTGGCACTAACGGCATCATTGAATCCTTGTGGGTTGAGCTAAATAGTGGAGGAGCTAATTCTAAATGCATATTGGTGGGAGTATGCTATAAACCCCCAAATATAGCTGAAAGTGAGGAAATACAATTATTGTTACAGATTGGAAATGCAGCTAAGCATGGGCAAGTTCTAATAATGGGAGACTTTAATTACCCTGATATAAACTGGATAAACGAGACCAGCAGCTCAGCTAAGGGGAGCAGGTTCTTGAGTACACTCAGGGATCATTATCTAGCCCAGGTAATACAAGAACCTACTAGAAATGGGGCCATCTTGGATTTAGTCATCACAAGTAATATTGATATAATATCAAATGTAAAAATAGGGGAACCCTTGGGGAACAGTGATCACAACACAGTCTCATTTGAGATTGAATACAAAAAACAGAGTTGTAAGGGGCCAACAAAAACTCTAAATTTTAAAAGGGCTAACTTTAATGGGCTACGGGCAGCAATACAACATATAGACTGGGACAAAGAACTTACAGGGAAGACTACTGAAAATAAATGGACAACATTCAAATCCTTACTAAATAAACATACTCATCAGCATGTACCATGTGGAAATAAAATGAATAGGAGTAAATCACATCCCATGTGGCTTAACAATGACTTAAAGATCATGATGAGGAAAAAGAAATATGCATTTAAATTATACAAGAAGGAGGGAACAGAGGCATCCTTATGTGACTATAAGGAAATCAACAAGGCTTGCAAAAGGGCTATTAGACTGGCTAAAATAGAAAATGAGAAGTCAGTTGCAATGGAAAGTAAGACTAACCCTAAAATATTTTATAAATATATTAATGGGAAGAAGGCCAGGAAGGAATCGATAGGACCATTACAATGTGACACAGGCCATCTGATAATTAGTGACCAGGAAAAGGCAGATGAGCTAAATAGGTTCTTTTCGTCGGTTTACACAAGGGAGGTACCAGTGGTTGGGACACTGCAACATAATGGGGCTACACTACCTTTACTAAATAATTGGTTAAGGCAGGAAGAAATACAAAAGAGGTTGGAGAAAATAAATGTTAATAAAGCCCCAGGTCCTGATGGAATACATCCAAGGGTACTGAGGGAGCTGGGTTCTGTAATAGCCAAACCATTATATCTAATCTTTAAAGACTCGCTCACTACAGGGTCTCTACCAGATGACTGGAGAAAAGCAGAGGTGATACCTATATTTAAGAAGGGATCTAGAGCAAATCCGGGGAATTATAGACCAGTGAGCCTCACTTCTGTGTTGGGAAGCTTTTAGAAGGGTTAATAAGGGACAGAATACAAGAATATGTCTATTTGAACAGGATCATAGGTAGCAGTCAACATGGATTTATGAAGGAAAGGTCGTGTCAGACCAATCTAATTAGTTTTTATGAGGAGGTTAGTAGGAACTTGGATCAGGGCAACTCAGTGGATGTAGTCTTTTTAGATTTTTCAAAGGCATTTGATACAGTGCCACATGGAAGACTAGTGAGCAAACTAAGGGATACAGGAATTGCAGTAAATATCTGCTCATGGATCGAGAGCTGGCTAAAAGACAGGAAGCAAAGGGTTGTTGTAAATGGAACATACTCCGATTGGTCTAATGTGATAAGTGGGGTTCCTCAGGGCTCAGTATTGGGTCCTCTCCTTTTTAACATATTTATTAATGACATTGAAGTAGGACTCGAATGTAGTGTCTCCATTTTTGCTGATGACACTAAGTTGTGCAAGGTAATAAAATCAGATAATGATGTACTTTCCCTACAAAAGGATTTGCATAAATTAGAGAAATGGGCGGCTAAATGGCAGATGAGATTTAATACAAATAAATGTAAGGTTATGCATTTGGGAAGGAACAATAGCCAAGCAATCTATAATCTTAATGGAGCAAATCTAGGGGTATCAGATATTGAAAGGGATTTGGGAGTACTAGTGGACAACCACCTAGGTAACAGCGCTCAAAGCCAAGCAGCGGCTGCAATGGCAAATAAAATATTAGCATGTATTAGGAAGGGTATAGAAGCCAGGGAAGAAGATATAATTCTGCCACTATACAAATCTCTAGTACGCCCTCATTTGGAATATGGAGTACAATTTTGGGCACCACCTCACAAAAAAGACATTTTAGAGCTGGAAAAAGTACAGAGAAGGGCTACAAAACTAATAAGGGGAATGGAGGGGCTAAGTTATGAAGAAAGACTAGCAAAATTAAACTTATTTTCGCTAGAAAAAAGGCGTCTAAGAGGAGATATGATTACGTTATTTAAATACATCCAGGGTCAATATAAGGCTTTGTCAAGTGAACTTTTTGTAGCAAGAGATTTTCAACTGACAAGAGGACATCCGTTGAGGTTAGAGGAAAAAAGATTTCACCTTAAACAAAGAAAAGGGTTCTTCACAGTTAGGGTGGTTAAACTGTGGAATTCTCTACCAAAGGAGGTGGTGACAGCGAATTCGATAGACAACTTCAAAAAGGGGTTATATATATTTCTGAATAAAGAGGGCATTCAAGGCTATCCTAGATAACTAGCAAGGAATATTGATCCAGGGAGAAATTTGATCGCCAGTTTCTGGGGTCAGGAAGGAATTTTGCTTTTTTTTTCCCCTTATGAGACAATTGGCAAAGTTTCAATGGGGTTTTTTTTATGTTTGCCTTCCTCTGGATCAATTAACAATAATTAACAATTAACAATAATAATAAATAGTCCAAATTAAAAAGATCAATAGAGATCTAAAAAGGTTGAACTTGATGGACTAACTCTTTATTCATTCTCCAATACTATACTATTAATAATTATTTAATCAATAATTTAATTAATAACTAATCCGCATATTGCAGATCAGAGGAGATCTTAACAGGTTGAACTTGATGGACTGAAAGTCTTTTTTCAACCTTAATTACTATGTAACTATGTAACTATATAACTTGTAGGTGAAACAGGAACAAGCTTTATTGAAGGGATCAGGAACCAACAATAATCTGGCAAGGATACAGAGACAGGAAGTGCCTTATATAGGCCAAGAACCAGACAGCTGACCAGACACAGCTAAAGAGAGTTGTCACTGATTGCATTGCTTTTAGAGTCAAGGTATCAGATCTCAGGTAAATCTGCAAGAAGCAGGCTCGTGTACCGGTAGGGAAGAGGTCCAGCAACATGCAAACCAGGGTTCGAATCCCAGCAGAGTCAATTCCTCACATTACTCCCACCTCTATAGGCGCAGCCTCTGGATGCCCTATTACCCAGTTTAGCAGGGTACTGTGCATGGAAGGACCGAAGAAGATCAGGAGCGTGAATATTGTCCACTGGTTCCCACCATCTATCCTCCTCACCATAGCCTTTCCACCGAACCAAATATCGAAACTTGTTAAGGAAGATCCTGGAGTCAAGAATTTTTTCCACTTCGTATTCATCTTCGCCATCCACGAGGACTGGAGGTGGGGCAGGTAGGGCTCGGCCAGGGAAAGTATTTTCATGAAAAGTTTTAAGCAGTGCAACGTGAAACACTGGATGTATTTTCAGGGAATTTGGAAGTTGCAAACGGAAAGTGACAGCATTGATCTGAGCAATGATCTCAAAAGGTCCCATGAACCTTTGACCCAATTTATGAGAAGGAATCCGAAGCTTAAGATTCTTTGTTGACAGCCACACCTTGTCACCAACATGATAGACTGGGGCCTCCTTTCTATGCCTATCAGAAGCTCTTTTGTAACATTCCTGAGCCTCCAAAAGAGTCTCTTTCAACAGTGCTTGGGAATCACGTAAGGGGTTTAGCCGGTCAGTGACTGCAGGAACGGGAGTAGTAATCGGGAGACTCACTAGAAAGGTTGGATGGTAACCATAATTGGCAAAAAATGGGCTCAGAGAAGTGGAGCAGTGTTGGGCATTGTTATAGGCAAACTCCGCAGTGGGTAAAAAACCCAGCCAGTCATCCTGCAGGTAACTAATATAGCACCGCAAATATTGCTCCAAAGTCTGGTTGGTTCGCTCAGTCTGTCCATTACTTTGTGGATGAAAAGCTGACGACAGATTTACATTAATACCTAGGTTAGAACAAAAATGTTTCCAAAAACGAGATGTAAACTGCACTCCCCTGTCAGAAACTACTTCATCAGGCACTCCCTGCAAGCGAAATATTTCCCGAATAACCAGGTCAGCCGTCTGTTTAGCTGAAGGAAGACCACGAGCTGGTATGAAATGACCCATCTTAGTTAACCTGTCCATAACAACAAGAATGGTAGTGTGCTCCTTAGAGGGAGGTAGTTCCACAATATAGTCCATGGATATAGATCCCCAGGGACGATGAGGAATCGGAAGAGGCTGAAGCAAGCCAACAGGGGATGAGCGAGGAGTCTTATGTCTGGCACATACATCACAAGAGGACACATACTTCTTACCATCCTCATAATACTTGGGCCACCAAAAGGATCGGGAAAGTAGCTCTTGTGTCTTTCGGATTCCTGGATGACCTGCTAGTTTTGAGTCATGGTAGAGACGTAAAAGGTCCAGTCGCACTGACTCCGGAGCAAACAGACGTTGTTGAAAAATTCAAAACCCATTAAGCATCGTCATATGGAGATCACGAGGAGGATCACGAAGAACTGGGTCTTCAGCATAGCCCTTTTTAATGCGAGACATCAGATCAGAAGGAAAAGTAACTCCTATAAATATATCCTCCGGCAAGATGGTGGTCTTGGTTACGGTAGCATGGAGGGGGTCAGCTATTCTAGACAAGGCATCCTCCTTACCATTCTTGGAGCCAGGACGGTATGTAACCAAAAAATTAAACCTCGAGAAGAATAGGGACCAGCGTGCTTGTCTGGCTGACAGTCTCTTAGCTGATCGAATACATTCCAGATTTTTGTGATCTGTGAGGACAGTAATTGGATGGGTAGCTCCCTCCAAGAGATGTCTCCATTCGGTGAAGGCAGCTTTTATAGCCAATAGTTCTTTATTCCCTATGTCATAGTTTCTTTCTGCTGGCACCATCTGGCGGGAATAGAAGGCACACGGATGTAACAGCATGTTAGGTCCAGTCCTTTAAGACAGTATAGCACCAACAGCTGAATCAGAAGCATCAACTTCCACAATAAATGGTAATTCCGGCTGAGGATGGACCAGGACGGGGGCAGATGTAAACAGAGTCTTTAATCGGGAAAATGCGGTATCAGCCTTATCGGACCACTGAAAAGGAGTCCCCTTACGTGTGAGTTCAGTGATCGGTGTAATAACAACAGAGAAATTCTTAATGAAACGCCTGTAAAAATTGGCAAGCCCCACAAATCTCTGGACATCTTTTTCATTCTTGGGGATGGGCCAGTCCAGCACAGCTTTAATTTTACTTGCGTCCATAGTTAAACCTTTAGGAGTTATGACATACCCCAGAAATTTAATTTCTGTTTGTTCAAACTCACATTTTTCTAGTTTAATGTATAGGTGGTGGGTACGAAGGCGCTCCAGAACTATAAGGACCTGTTTTCTGTGGTTTTCAAGATTATCAGAGAATATTAGGATATCATCCAAATATGCCACAACAAACTGATCCAGGAGATCTCGTAGTACATCATTGATAAGATGCTGGAAAGTTGCAGGGGCATTACAAAGCCCAAATGGCATTACTAGATATTCGTAATGCCCGTACCTGGTTCTGAAAGCTGTTTTCCATTCATCATTTGTTCTTATGCGAACCAGATTATATGCCCCCCGAAGATCAAGCTTTGTAAATATTTTAGCTGAGCGAAGTCTCTCCAAAAGTTCAGGAATGAGAGGCAAGGGGTAGCGGTTTTTAACAGTGATGTTATTAATGTCTCTGTAATCAACGCATGGCCGTAGGCTGCCATCTTTCTTCTCTACAAAGAATATAGGAGCTCCTGCTGGGGAAGTAGATGGTCGAATAAAACCTTTGGCAAGATTTTCTTGTATGTATTCACGAAGAGCTTTCAATTCAGGCTCAGAAAGGGAATATATACGGCCAAATGGGATAGCAGCCCCAGGCAACAGCTCTATTGGGCAATCATAAGGCCTGTGGGGTGGAAGCTGATCAGCATTCTTCTTATCACAGACATCTGAAAAATCACGATATTGTAGAGGAAGCTTAGTCAAGTTTGTAGCAACCATTTCCTTAATTGTTGTGGCAACAGGTGTTACCTTAGTGGGTTGAAGATTCATTAAGCAGTGTTCTGAAGGAAAGGACAAAGTTCTGATCTTCCAATCAATTTGTGGGTTATGCAGAGCAAGCCAAGGTACCCCCAAAATCACTGGAAACTGTGTTGAGGAAATTAGGTGGAAAGATATAGTCTCATGGTGATTCACTTCCAGAGTCAACTTTAAGGGCACAGTCTCATGTGTAACCGGGCCCGACGTAAGTGGAGAACCGTCCACTGTCTCCATTAACACAGGTGAAGAATTAGGGATAGACTGAATTCTATTTCCTGCTGCAAATTTAATGTCCATAAAGTTTCCGCCTGCTCCAGAATCTATCATAGCTGTAGTTGAAATGTTATGATCACCACATTGCAACGTGATAGGTACCACAAAATGAGGATGTTGAGTCAACATACCCTCTTCACCATGAGCCAGAGAAAACAAGGGTTGTGTGACAGAATTCAGTTGATCTGCAATCTGGGAATGGTGTCGAATCTGTGCGCCCTCAGCAGCCATAGCTATTGTTCTTCTGGATTTGCTAGGGCAATTGATGGCATAGTGCCCTGCACTACCACAATACAGGCATAAATTGTGAGTGCGTCGCCACTGTTTTTCTTCATTGGATAATGGCCCTCTTATTAGATTTACCTGCATAGCCTCAGGCTCAGAGTCTGAAGGTGTTTGTGGGGTTGGAGTAGAAATTCTTGAATAGGAAATAGAAGTAGTACTTGGTCTAAAAGAGCCCTGTCTTTCCAATCTTCTTTCAGAAACTCTCCGATCGATACAAATAGCCAAACGCACAAATGCATCAAAGTCAGCAGGAAGATCAACACGAGCTAGCTCATCTTTATAGCTTCTGAGAGACCTTTTCTGAAGTGGAACCTCTGAGCTGATTGGTTCCAGGTGGTATCAGCAACCCACTGTCTGAATTCAGCAGCATATTCAGCCACAGAGCGCCTCCCTTGATGCAAATGAAGGAGAGTGGCTTCTGCTGTAGCACATCGATTGGGGTCATCAAAAACTAGGCACATGGCCTCAAGAAAGTCATTTAGATTACCCAAGACTGGATTGTCCTGTTCCAGAAGAGGGGAGCCCCAAGCCAGGGCTTCATCTTTGAATAATGAAAAAAAACATCCCACCTTCGAGAGATGGAAATTGGTGAGGTAACATCATGAAGTGCAAACGGCTTTGATTTAGGAAACCCCTAAATTTTTTGCGATCTCCTCCAAACTTTTCTGGCAGGGGCAAGCGGGCATCTTGTGCAGGTGTAACAGTAGCAGCCGCAACATCACGTGCCCTGTAGCTGGTATACTCACTGTGCATTGACTGAAATTTATTTTGCAGTTCAGTTACCTGGCAGCACTTGAATGGTCTGTGCCTGGGTCTGCACAGTTCTTGCAGGAAAAGCAACCTGTTGGGCCTGCAGTTCAGCTACCTGGTCCTGCAGCACTTGAATGGTCTGTGCCTGGGTCTGCACAGTTCTTGCAGTAAAAGCAACCTGCTGGGCCAATGCAGAATCTGACCCGGCGGTCTCCATGAAAGGGCCAGATTATTCTGTAATGATATAGAATCACAAGGTTGTGGAGACCAGTAGCCAAGGTCAGCAATAATCCAGTTCAGCAACTTGTAGGTGAAACAGGAACAAGCTTTATTGAAGGGATCAGGAACCAACAATAATCTGGCAAAGATACAGAGACAGGAAGTGCCTTATATAGGCCAAGAACCAGACAGCTGACCAGACACAGCTAAAGAGAGTTGTCACTGATTGCATTGCTTTTAGAGTCAAGGTATCAGATCTCAGGTAAATCTGCAAGAGGCAGGCTGGCGTACCGGTAGGGAAGAGGTCCAGCAACATGCAAACCAGGGTTCGAATCCCAGCAGAGTCAATTCCTCACACCTCCTCATCCTCAACTCCCCTCCTCATCCTCAACCTCCCTCCTCATCCTCAACCTCAGTCCTCATCCTCAACGTCCCTCCTCATCCTCCATCCTCAACGCCCTCCTCAACCTCCCTCCTCAACCCTCCTCCACCCCCCCATCCTCATCCTCCTTCCTCAACCCCCCTATCCTCAACCCCCTCCTCAACCCCCTTCCTCAACCTCAACCCCCCTATCCTCAACCCCTCTCCTCAACCTCCCTCCTCATTCTAAACCCCCTCCGCATTCTAACCCCCCCTCCTCATTCTAAACCCCCCCTCCTCAACCTAAACCCCCCTCCTCAACCTAAACCCCCCTAAATACCTCCCCCTCCCTTACCTGCTTCTGCTCCAGCCTCCACTCCGCTCCTTGACCCGGCGTGCATGTGACGTCACATGCGCGCCACGTCATTAGCATATACCGGGTGGGAGAACATGAATCTTTAGAAATAGATATTAAATTTATAAGCTTCCTGACATTGTCGAAACCCTGTCTTCCCGAGATAAAACCTGCTTGGTCAGTTGAAATCAGATTGTCCAGTATCTTTCCTAATCTAGTAGCAAGAATCTTAGGATATCATTTCAGATCAATATTCATTAATGAAATTGGTCTATAGCTAGAACATTTATGTAAGTCTTGATCTTTTTTAGGAATGACAATAATTGTAGCTTTTAACATTTCAGCTGGCATTTTCCCTAGAGACATTATTTAATTGAATTTTAATAAAAGCACAAAGTTAGAACTGTGCTGCATTGTTTATAAAGTCGGTTACTATAACCACCTGGACCTGGAGTGGTGTAGTATTTAAAGTTTTTGATAACTTCAATAATTTCAGATTCTGAGATAGGTTCATTCAGCATCTCTGAGATGGAGTTATTTTTTGAAGATTATATTTCCCTAAAAAGATTTTTAGGTCTTCCGTTGAGGGTTTTTTAAAATGTTAATGTTGTAAAAGGTTAGATCATTTTGTGTAATACAGTGCAAAGGCTTTAGCAATTTCCATTGGTTTTGTGACCCATTTTCTTTCACTAAATAACCCCTGATTTTATTTGCTAATATTTATTTGTTTTATTATCATACTGATGACATTTTTGTTGTAAGCGCCATAAAGCCCTATCCGAAAGCAATTGCTTAATTCTATTTATTTGCTTTTGTAGATTTTTTAATTCAATAGAATTTTTTTCAGTTGGATTTAATTTATTAACTTTCTTAAAATTATACAACTGTATTAATAGCTTACGCAATGGGGTACCTCTTTGTTTTATTAAATTACCTGTCATTTTAATCAGAATACCTCTGATAAATGCCTTTTGCGAGGTCCACAACAAACTTTTAAATGAGACTGAATTTTTATTAAGATCAAAACAATTCTTCAATTTGGGAAAAAGATAGTTCTTGATTTTATCATTGCTAATTAATGAGTTGTCTAATTTCCATAACGGCTTTTATATTATATCCAACTCTAATTTAATATTCAATCTAACATGGTCAGTAATATGCGTAGTCAGATATAATAATAGGACCTATTTCAGCCGGTGTTATTAAGTTCATAGTCAGTCTATCCACCAGAAAGAAATCTAACCTAGAGTACATTTTGTGAACTGGGGAGAAAAATGAAAAATCTATCTGATTGGGAAATAAAATCCTCCAAGCATCATATAAATTATTATCGGAAATCAGTTTATGAAATTGATCTGAATTATTTTTAATTTTGGTCTGGTTTTTAATTGGTTTTTGGGGTTTTCTGTCAAGTTCAGGATTAGTTGTCAATTTAAAATCAGCGGCCATAATTACTCGTCCATAGTTGTATTTATTGACTTTGGTAGGTAATTATTTTATAAAATACAGATTTGGGAGTACAGATTTACTAAAGTAAACCTCTGATTATTTATCCCGCCCATCCAAAAAATGTATCTGCCATAAGGGTCAATTTCTGTTAATTCCTCTTTGATTTTAAGTTTTCTACTGAATAGCATTGAAACTACTCTAGAGTTTTTTTGTAGAATTATGTCTTAAATCAAAATCCAACAGGCCGAAACCTGGCATTTTATTCCCATCCCAATGGGTTTCTTGGAGGAACAAAACATCACATTTCTGCTGTTTCATCAATCGTAGTATAGACTTCCTTTTGCTAGGGGAATTAAGTCCTTTTACATTAAAACTAATGAATTTAACAGACATATATGCTCATAATTTTTTTAGAAATATGTAAGTTTCCCTCCAATACATACATATATGGACATATGACAAAAAGTTGATTCATTTAAAAAAATGCCAGCCTTTGACTTTGGTAAAGTCCATTTACTAGAAATTTAAATTATTTAATGTCAACACCTTTCATACTAACATACATAGTTATGAAAATCTTAAAACACATCAAAATGAACCTATTGCTAGGCTCTACGCCGGTGTAAGAAATGTTTGACCGATCTTATCGAAGGAGATCTAGGTTGTGAGTGCTTTTATTATCTAGAAATGTTATAACTATCAAATTATAATGTCCTGTGTATTTCTTTAGTCTTGGTACCCAATACAAATTCAGTGAAGTTTATTAGTGTAAAGTTCTCATTTTAATAAGAAAGTCTAGTGTTAACTTTCAATCAATAAAGGATAATTAACTAATACATGTGAAACAAACTTGACAATAATGGTTTGAGATTTTAATATTCTAAAATTCTTCTTGTTATTTGTGCATGTAAAAAAATTTGTCTTATCCTGATGAAAAAAAAAAATAATATATAAAATATTCTGTGAAGTGCAAAATAAGAATTGTGAAAAAACTAAGTTGAGTGATAATAAAGTTTCATTTTTTCCCTTCTTTTTTTTCTCCCTCTTTTCCCTTTTATAACATTTTATACTTGCAGTTTCGAAATTATATCAATTAGTGAGATATCTTAAAAACATATATGTGAGATAAAAATATTCAGGATGATGCGTATCAAGTGTAAGTACGGTACAAAGAACAATACAATATTAAGTGTAACTCCTAAAATTGAAGTAATTAGGAATTATTGCAATAGTTTAAGAAAAAAAAATAAGATAATACCAAATTAATTCTGAGTATATAACATATTATAGTATTAGTTACATTACTCAAATATGAAATAAACTTTCTTCTGACACTCTGGTCTCAAAGCTTTTAAGCTTGCAATTTCTCCAATAGGCAATTCAATAGTAATGCCCCACTTGGCTAGTAGGTTTTGGTCCTCTAATGAGGATTATATTTTCAGCCATCTTGCTTCTTTTAGAATGAACAAACCCACAGGAAATGTCCATTTGTAAGTCAAGTTCTCTAGCCTTAAGGCATGAGCAATTAAAGCAAATTCTCTGTGTTAAACATTTTCACAGATTTATCAGCAGCAATATTGCTTTATGTCCTCATAGGGAGCGGCAAAGGATTTCAATGTATAACAGACTTTTGTTATTGCTTGTTTTGAGGCAAAGTGATGGAGCTTAACTATAACATCTCCCGGTCGTGAACTATCAAGAAGGGCAGGTCTAGGAATACTATGAAAAGAGTCCAATCTGAGGTCCTGTTGAGGAATGTTAGGAACCACCATACAAAACACCTTGTTCAAGTAAGAATCAAGGTTCTCATTTAAGATGTTTTCAGGGATACACTTGATTTTAAGATTACACCTCCTAGATCTGTCTTCCATATTTGCTATTTTAATATTTATTTCCTCTATGTTGACTTCCATTTTTTTAGAATGAGATTGAAGGGAATTATGCTTAGCTGTAAATTTATCACATCGAGATTCAATTTGTGATATTTTAGAATTAAGCTCCTTGATGGCTAAAGCATTTTCCATTATTTGATGTTTTACATCAGCCATTAAGCTAATTTGAAATATGTGTAAAATCTCCCTCATTCTAGATGGTTGGTCTTCATTAGGATTTTCTGTATAGCTGATTTGAAAGCTTTCAGACAAAATAGTTGAATTTGATTCTAATGTTTTTTTATTTTCAGGTGAGTTTGGTTGCAAAACATCTTTCCCAGTGGTCAAATTTTTAGGTGAAAAAAAAGCAGAAGTTTTCTGAGAGAGATTTTTTATCTTTCATCTTGTTTCTTGCCGGTCTTATCACTTATATAGATGTTAGTTACAGGTCAAACAGCAGATCAATAAACAGGTCATTTAACTTTAACAGGTCCAGATAGTGCAGTTCAAACTTTATAAGCCAAAAACTCTTCCACAAACTTTGATATTAATTGCAGAAAACCTATCCATAGGACACTGGCCCAGCTGTTAAAAAATGAGCTTAGATTTTACATATAGTACTTATTCAGTTGGAAACAAAAGCAAATCCAGTGGATTATTCCAGATAAAACTTATTCTTACAGAGTTCTTAATACCCAGACCAATTTGTGATTTTCAGACTTTATAAGCCAAATCCATACAACATTAAGCTCAACTTTAGCTGATTTTAGGCAATAACACAGCCTTGCAGAACCCGCAGTGAGGGAACAGCATAGAGCTTTTCCAGAAAGCCATTATAGCAAGTAGGACTTAATGCTTTGAGTTAGTGGAACATAATACAAAAAAAGAAAAAAATGATTTAGCAGCTGCAGGGGGATAGGATAACCATTGGTTTAATAAATTGTTTTTGACATATTTTCTGTTATCCGTTTACTGAAACACACTTATTGACCCCAGCTATAATCTACTATTTTTTTACCACTTTTCAACACAGCAACAGTAGTCAAAAGTAGTCAAAAGTGAGAAACATTTTTAACTTGCGGGCCTCGCTCATTGTGGTCCTCCATCATTGCAGGCATTTTCCAACCCGCCACTTTCATGCTTCGCACTGAGCACCTTCGGCGCTCATTGTAAGCCTCTCCCCCTCTCTACTTTACATGGCTTGCGATGAGCACCTTTGGCGCTCATTGTGAGCCACGTAAAGTAGAAGGTGGAGAGGCTTGCAATGAGCACCTTTAGCAGTCATCGCGAGCCCTGAAATGAGCGTCTTTGGCGCTCATTGCAAGCCTCTCTCCACTCTACTTTATGTACGCATCTCCAATAGGTGGCATTAGAAGAATGGGGCTTTTTGGTATTATACACCTTTATATCCAATAGATGGTGCAACAAAAACGATGTCCACTTTTGTCATTTACCCTTACATCCAACAGATGGCACTGTAAGAATGCAACTTATATTTCCACATCCAATAGATGTCACTGTAATTTATTGTTAGGACTCCTTACACCTTTATATCCAATAGATGGTGCTACAAAAAGTATTTCTACGTTTATAATTTACCCTTACATCCAACAGATGGCGGTGTAAGAATGCAACTTATATTTCCACATCCAATAGACGGTTCTCTAATAAGTTATTGTTATGACTCCTTAGCAACAATAGATGGTGGTGTAATGATTCAGTAATGTATTATTACTATTATTATTTTGTTACACAGGCAGCCAAGGATTCTGGGTAGCTTTATGCAAATGAGTTGAATGGATCCACAGAATGAGTCTTAAATTATGTGGCATCCGGGGGTGAGGACATGATCAGCAGACTTGTTTCTCAAAGGCAGCTAAGAATTCTAGGTTGCTTTATGCAAATGTGTTGACCAGATCCATAGAATCCAATGTACCCAATGCATCCAGCAGTGTATTCAAGGGTCTTTTTCCTACTGCCTTATTAACATTAAAGAGAGCAATGCACGGCCAGCGTCTCTCACAGGCAGCTAAGGACTCTGGGTAGCTTTATGCAAATGAGTTGAATGGATCCACAGAATGGGTCTTGAATTGTGCAGCATCTGGGGTGCTCATCGTGAGCCCTGCAATGAGCGCCTACAATGCTCATTGCATCTGGGAGTGATGAGGACTTGCGCAGGCCTCGCAATGAGCTACGGCACATCATAACTCTTACGGGCCTCGCGATGAGCGCCGCAGATGACCTGTTTCACATTGTAGTGCTCCTATAGCTTCCTTCGTGGCCTTCTTCCCATTTTTATACTTAAAAAACATTTTAGGGTTAATCTTACGCTCCTTTTGCAACTAATTTTTCATTTTCTATTTTAGCCAGTCTAATAGTTTTTTTGCAAACTTTGTTGATTTCCTTGTGCTCACGTAAAGCAGTCTCTGTCCCCTCTTGTTTGTATAATTTAAATACCTGTTTTTTACTCAGTATCTTGATCTTTAAATCATTGTAAAGCCACGTTGGATATACATAATATACATAACTTCGTTATATGCCAATGTGTATGTATATTTAGTACGGATTTAAATGTTGTCCATTTATGTTCAGTATTTTTACCTGCCAGTTCTCTGTCCCAGTCTATACTTTGTATTGCTGCCCTTAGACCGTTAAAATCTGCCCTTCAAAGTTTTTGTTGGCCCCTTGCAGATTTTTTTTTAACTTAATGTCAAATGAGATTGTGTTGTGATCACTGTTTCCCCAAGGTTGCCCTATTTTAACATTTGATACCATATCAATATTATTTGTGATGACTAAATCCAAGATAGCTTCATTTCTAGTAGGTTCTTGTATAACCTGGGCCAGATAATGATCCCTGAGTGTACTCAAGAACCTGCTCCCTTTACCTGTACTGCTGGTTTCACTCATCCAGTTTATTTCATGGTAGTTAAAATCTCCTATTATTAGAACTTGCTCATGCTTAGCTGCATTTGCAATCTGTAACAATAATTGTATTTTCTCACTTTCAGCTATATTTGGGGGTTTATAGCATACTCCTATTAATATTCTTTTGGAATTTGCTGCTCCACTATTTAACTCTACCCACAAACATTCAGCATTACCGCTAGTACCACCATAAATATCTTCTCTGACTATAGGCTTAAATTCAGGCTTAACATACAGACAAATCCTTCCTCCCATTTTACCATTGCCCCAATCTTTCCTAAATAGGTTATAACCATCCAGATTAACAGTCCAGTCATGAGATTCATCCCACCATGTTTCAGTATTGTATATTAAATCCCATTTCTCATGTACTGCTAATAATTCCAACTCTCCCATTCTTCCTGGCAAGCTTCTGGCATTAGCAAGCATACACCATATGTTATGAGTCTTTACTTCTGGAGTGCCGGCCACTATACTTGAGTTACATAGCAGTACCTCCCTATTGACTATACTAACCTCCCCCCATCTCCTCCCACATGACTAGTTAATTCATCCCAAACCCTCTCTACACTTACTACCCCATTACTTCTATCTAGACCCCCTCCCCCCCACGCACCTATTAGTTTCAAAACTCCCCCAGCCGTTCTACCATCCTTTCCCCCTGGCACAGCAGCTCCCTCATCATTAAGGTGCAATCCATCCCTGCTATAGAGATTGTACCCAAGTGAGAAGTCAGCCCAATGCTCTAAAAACCCAAACCCCTCCTTGGTGCACCAGTTTTTTAGCCACTTATTAACTTTCCTAAGCTTTATCGGTCTCCCTGGGCTAGCACTTGGCACTGGTAGTGGAGATCCTTCCCTTAAGCTTATTACCTAATTCTCTAAAATCATTCTTTAGGACACTCCATGTTCCACTAACTTTATCATTGGTACCAATATGTACCAAGACCGCAGTTCATTTCCAGCCCCTCCCAATAATGTATCTACCTGATCCATAACATGCCGAACGCCAGCATGTTATGGATCAGGTAGATAAACTGTTCGATTGCTGCGATCTGGGTGACAAATCACCCTTCATACCTTCCTAATAAGAGTCTCCTACCATTAAAACCTGTCTGTTGCTCTGCCTATTCTGCCCTCCCACTCCTCCAGTAGAACTGTTCTCCCGGATGTTAGAGGGAACAGCTCTATCTGGCATTGCCATTCCTGAATGGACATCGCCAACAGTATCACTCAATCTGGCAAATATGTTGGTGTTTGCCAACTCAGTACTGGCCTGCCTCCTGCTCCAGTTCCCCATGCTTACTCTTCTAACTTTAACACAGCTACCTCCCTGGACATCCTCAATAGTCCCAGCTCCACCCTCCATGCTAGGCCCATCTAAACTGTGCTCAGTGAGCACTAGTTCCCTTTCCAGTGGTGCAAATTCACAAAGTGCTGAAATTCTCCTCTCCAGTTCTCCAATTTGAGCTTCCAGAGAGACAACATGCTCACACCTCTCACAGAGGTATGGACCCTGGATCACTAAGTGAGGTTGCCACTGAACTAGTCATGACCATTAATAATGATGTGTAATCTCACAATAAATGCTTAGCTGTGACCACAGTAAGTGGTCCAGGTGTACTATCACCTTCTCCATCTGATATTGTTTACAGTCGCTAACCAAATCCTGTCTTTTCCATCTAAAAAACATATCCAAAATACGCCATTACCTTACACAAGACACTACTAAGATTCTAATACACTCTCTTATCATTTCTCGTCTTGACTATTGCAACTCGCCTGCCCATCACTCGCCTCTCCCCACTTCAATCCATAATAAATGCAGGGGCGGCCCGTCCATTGGGGCGTCAGTGCAAACGCCCCCCCAAATATTTTCTTCACCCTGCAATAAAAAAAACACAACAATGTATTAGTATAACCCAAAAACAAATAAATATAAGGTGTACATCATCATTTCAAGTCTAAATAGTATTAAAAATGAAGTAAAGTTAGAAAAGGGACACTGTCACTTTAAAATAACCCTTGCGCTACATTAACTAATGCTGTGTATCTATCGCCCCCTGCCTGCACCCTGTGTGATCAAATTACAATAGTTATACACTGTGTACACTAGCCTTTAGACTCTTCTCTCTCTTCAATGAGTCCTGGCCTGGCCCCCTGACCGTTAATGCATGCCGCCCACCATCACAGTGACGATATGCATGGGCGGTCATAAATGTATCAATTAATAAATGACAGTCTTCCATCATTGACCAATCAATGATGGAAGGCTGTCCAGTTACTAAGTGATCAATCTAAACCCACCCAGACCGTTAGCCCTGAGCGCCCGCCAGCAAATAGGGCCTCGAGTTTACATTTTGATTGACTGATACAGTCAATAAAACCACCAGTTCCCTGTCCCTTCCCCCTTTCTGTTTCCTGACCCTGGTCACGCTGAGACTGAGAGACCTCCCTGGCTGAATCTACTCATCTGCTCTGCCTGCCTAACACAGTAAGTCTACACCTGCCTCTGCCTGGCACCTGCCCCTGCCCCTGGCCAAACCAAAACCCCTAGTAGCCCCTAATAAAAGTTAGGGGTGACCAGTTACCCCCAGTCCCCCACTATGCCTGCCTAGCCTGCCAGTGCCACCTACCCAGCCACCCACCAACTACCACCGACGACCCCAGCCATCACGCCCATGTGGCCTGTGCCACCCCCGATCAGGCCTGCCCTATGCTAGCCTAGCTATGCCATCATGCCACCACCGGATTACCCCGATCACGGGATCGGGGTAGTCGGGTGGTGAGCGGGGTGGCACAGGCCCACATGGGGGTGATCGGATCACCCCCTTGATGAGGCCTGTGCCACCCCTGATGACCTCCATGTTGCCGCCCTATGCCACCCCCGAGGCCCGATCACCACCGGGCCCCCGGCACCACCCCGATGCGGCCTATGCTACCCCGGGTATTCGGGCAGTGAGCGGGGTTGACCAGGCCACATGGGGGTGGATGTTCACCCCCATGAGGCCTGTGCCACCCCTGGTCGTGGCCTATGGGCGACCGATGGGCGCCTGACCGTGACCGACCCCACCCTGGATGAACAAACTACCTACCCCCCCCCCCCCCCCCTATTTTTATTCCATTTTTAGAAGTAACAGGCATGTATATGTGCCTGTCACTTCTAAAGATAAAATAAAAATAAGGGAAGGGGAAAAAAAATACAGTAAAAAGTAAAAACATTATTACAATTAAACAGTAAGCTAACACATTGTTAGTACAGTTAGTAACACATTTTATACAAAAATAAACAGCTTTAAACAAACATTAAAAATAAAATAAAATAAACAACAGCACATACTTACCTGTAAAATTTACCCCTCCAGCGTTGGCCTTCTGTCCTCTCTGGATATAGTCATGAAAAATAAATAATCCATGTTGATTGAAGCCAATGGTCAAATAAAATAATCCATGTTGATTGAAGCCAATGGTCAAAATAAAATAATCCATGTTGATTGAAGCCAATGGTCAAAAATAAAATAATCCATGTTGATTGAAGCCAATGATCAAAAATAAAATAATCCATGTTGATTGAAGCCAATGATCAAAAATAATCCAATCTTGATTGAAGCCATTGTCCATCCATCCATTCTGGCCCATTGAAAGAGGCCTCCACAAAAAAAAACCGACGCTCTAAAAAAAAAAAAAACACACTAAAAAGAGCTCCTCCTACAAGGAGCCCCTCCCGCGATTAATTGTTTTTTTCCCACGGGCTGCTATATATACTAATTTTTGAAGGACTCTGATTGGCTGAAATTTTTGATTGACATCGATTTCAACCAATGAGAGTCTTCAAAAAATTAGCAAATCAGCAAGCAGGTATGGAAGCCTGTAAGGGTAAAAAAGGTTAGTGTGAACTTGTTTGACCCTGTATGTATTATACATATTACAGGGCTATTTTATGTGATATACATGTTACAGGATAATATCCTGTAACATGTATAGCCAAAAAATAGCACTGTAATATGTATAACAAATAAAGTGTAATAGAAATGCATGAACAATATAATATACCATGTAATAAAGAACATCAATTAATCAAATAATAAATATCAATTAATATATATTGTTGTATGTATATGTTTATGTATATTTATGTGTAATTTTTTATATATATATATATATATATATATATTTGGATATATATATATATATATATATATATATATATATATATATAAAAATTTATATCAATATATCACAATAAATAAATATATATATATATTTATTTATTGTGATATATTGATATCAATTTTTATATATATAAATATATATATATATTTATTTATTTATTGTGATATATTGATATCAATTTTTATATATATATATATATATATATATATATATATATATATATATATATTTATTTATTTATTGTGATATATTGATATCAATTTTTATATATATATATATATATATTTATATATTATTTTTTTTTATTTATTTTTTTGGGCCTATATGTTATTTAAGGTTTTTAAGGTACGGTTGGGGCCTATATGGTCCCAATTTGTTATTTAAGGTTTTTAAGGTGCGGTTGGGGCCTATATGGTCCCAATTTGTTATTTAAGGTTTTTAAGGTGCGGTTGGGGCCTATATGGTCCCAATTTGTTATTTAAGGTTTTTAAGGTGCGGTTGGGGCCTATATGGTCCCAATTTGTTATTTAAGGTTTTTAAGGTGCGGTTGGGGCCTATATGGTCCCAATTTGTTATTTAAGGTTTTTAAGGTGCGGTTGGGGCCTATATGGTCCCAATTTGTTATTTAAGGTTTTTAAGGTGCGGTTGGGGCCTATATGGTCCCAATTTGTTATTTAAGGTTTTTAAGGTGCGGTTGGGGCCTATATGGTCCCAATTTGTTATTTAAGGTTTTTAAGGTGCGGTTGGGGCCTATATGGTCCCAATTTGTTATTTAAGGTTTTTAAGGTGCGGTTGGGGCCAATATGGTCAAAATTGGTTATTTAAGGTTTTTAAGGGGCGGTTGGGGCCTATATGGTCACACTTGCTCTTTTAAGGTTTTAAACGTTACGGTTTGGGTCTTAAACGTTCTAATGTTTTTTTTTTTGTTTTCTATAACTTCCCAGGTGCAAACTATCTGTGGAATCAGATTTCTTTGGACTCGTTGGTTGACTTACTGGACGTGAATACCCCGAGAAGGAGCGTCAACTGTTGGTGAGTATATGGTCACACTTGGACTTTTAAGGTTTTAAAAGTTACGGTTTGGGTCTTGAGATTTCTAATGTTTTTTTTGTTGTTTTCTATCACCCCCCAGGTGCAAACTATCTGTGAAAGCAGATTTGTTTGGACTCGTTGGTTGACTTACTGGACGTGAATACCCCGAGAAGGAGAGTCAACTGTTGGTGAGTATCATTGCCTTTAATTTTCTGTCCATGTGTATAGGTGCAAATTTGATGTTGATGTAGTCTTGTCACATGAGGGTTTGCAATCTGTAATGTATACCAATGAAATCAACACACTGTTATTTTAAAGTAATTTTGTGACATAATATAAATTAATATACCGTGATCTCTTTCTTTTATTGGTATCAATATCAGAAATGAATACTATTGACTCTCTACTTGTGAAGCCTTTCGCCACCCTAACCTATGAGGAGAAGGTGGAAGTAAAACGGTTAGGAGCTGACCAACCAGAGATAAATCTGCAGCAAATCGCAAGAGATAGAGGGAAGCAATATGTCCGTAATTTCAATACTGAATGGTACAAGAAGAACGACTGGCTTTCTGGAAGCGTTTCTAGGAAGTCCTTATATTGTTTCCCATGCATCCTATTTGGTGGTGACGCTGCTTGGACCAAAACTGGAGTGACTGACGTCAAACATCTAGCTGACAAATTGGCAAAACACAAAAGTTCTAAAGCTCACTTAGATAACAGGATCAAGTTTGAGATGCTTGGACAGGCGAACATTGCTGTTCAACTGGACCAAGGATACCAAGTCAGCATTCAAAAACACAACGAAGAAGTGGCTAAGAACCGGTACATCCTTTCGAAGATAATTGATTGTGTTCGCTTTTGTGGCGCCTTTGAACTGGCATTAAGAGGACACGACGAGAGTGAAACATCGCTAAATCCAGGAGTGTTTAGAGGCCTGGTGGATTTGGTTGGCAGTATCGATAGTGCAATGGAACAGCATTTGAAGACTGCAACTGTGTTTAAGGGCACTTCCAAAACCGTGCAGAATGAGCTACTGGACTGCATGCATGAAGTTATAAAGGAAGTGATTCACCAAGAGCTTAAGGAAGCCCAGTTTGTGGCAATCCAAGCGGATGAAACAACCGATATTTCCGCTAGGACACAGTGCGTTGTAGTCTATCGCTACATTAACAAGAAGCATCAAGTGGTGGAAAGATTTGATGGCTTCACGGAAATGAAATCAACGGATGCAGACTCCATTGCTGCTGTTGTGCTGGAAACACTGAATACTGTTCTCCCAGAGCCAGAAGACAAGAAGAAACTCATAGCTCAAAGCTATGATGGTGCCAGTGTGATGCGTGGAGATCAAGGAGGAGTTCAAAGAAAAATAAAAGACGTGTACCCGAACGCACACTACGTCCATTGCTATGCTCACCAACTGAACCTAATAATGGAGAAAGCAGTTTCAAGGATTGGAAGAGTTAGAGGTTTTTTTTCAAACATAGGCGGCATACCATCTTTTTTTTCACGCTCTCCAAAAAGGACTGGAGTTCTGGATGAGGTAGTTGGTAGAAGACTTCCAAGAGGTGCACCGACACGATGGAACTTCAACGTTAGGACCGTGAACGTGATCTACGAGAACAGAGATGCGCTACTTGAGTGTTTCCAGACAATTGAAGCATGTCTAAACTTTGATCCAACATCTATACGGGAAGCCGCAGGTTTCATTGGAATGCTGGAAGACAGGGAGTTCCTTTACTTCCTTAAATTATTTCATTTAATAATGCCACATGTAGACATCCTCTATAGTCAGCTTCAGAAGCGAGACACGGATACTGTTTATATCAAAAAAGTCACAGAAGACTTTGTCGCCAGCATCCAGAAAATCCGTAATTCTGTGGAAGAGATAGAAGCAAGTTTGCCAAGCGATCTAACAGTCAACAGACGGAGTGCGGAGATCTCAACCTTGAGACAACTTTCAAGAGAGGTATGTGACATAGTGGTGGTTCATGCAAAATAACGTTTTTCATTTTCAAATCACCAAGTCAGTGCCAAACTTGTTCAAAGTGACTTGTATAAAACCCATGACACTTGCTTTCCAACCCAAGCTCTGGAAGACACCGTGCAAGCATATCCAATACTGAAGAAGGAACAATTACGCACTGAGCTGTCACTTCTTTATGGGAAGACAGAGTTTCATACTTGTACAAGTGCTGTTGCTCTGCACAAACTTTTCCATCAATTTAATCTGCAGAATGATTTCACAGAGACAGTAAAATTATTAAGAATCCTGATTACAACACCAATGACTACTGCAGAATCAGAAAGATGCTTCTCAACATTGAAGAGGATAAAAATCTTTTTAAGAAGCACCATAACTAGTGGTAAGTAAAGTATGAACGGTGTGTGGGTGTGCATATGGAAGGAGCTATGAAAGGTGTGTGCATGGTCAGTAACAATTGTTGAAGCCTTGGCGTGGTTTGAAGGAATTGGAGGCACTTCCAAGGGTAGCTGTCACTTGTGTACAGGAAGCAAGAATTCCATGTCTGTACAAGTGCTGTTGCTCTGCAGCAACTTTAGCATCAATTTAATCTACATAATTTAACAGAGTGAGTGAAGCTATAAGGAATCCTGCTTACAACAACGAAGACTACTAAAGAACCAGAAAGATGCTTCTCCACATTGAAGAGGATCAAAAAAGTAATTAAAAAGCACCATGGCCCTGTAGCGGTTAAATGCATTGGTTTGAAGGAATTGGAGGCACCTTCAAGGGTACGTAAAGTTCTCAGAAATGGCACCACCTCACTACCAAAAATAACTAGTGGTAAGTAAAGTATGAATGGTGTGTGGGTGTGCATATTGAAGGAGCTATGAAAGGTGTGTGAATGGTCAGTAACAATTGTTGAAGCCTTGGCGTGGCGTTACTGCTCATATGGTTATCCATATGCTAATTCAACGTGTTTGTTTGACATTGATTATTGTGTGGTCTAAACAGAAGTGAAATGTTGTTGTTTTCTTGAATCCCAAGATCCACTGGTTTGGGCCTATGCAGTGCTGATTGGTCTTCTAAGGTATGTTTGAGGCCTATATGGTCCCACTTGGTCTTCTAAGGTATGTTTGGGGCCTATGGTCACACTTGGTCTTCTAAGGTATGTTTGGGGCTTATATAGTCACACTTGGTCTTCTAAGGTATGTTTGGGGCCTATAGTCCCACTTGGTCTTCTAAGGTATGTTTGGGGCTTATATAGTCACACTTGGTCTTCTAAGGTATGTTTGGGGCCTATAGTCCCACTTGGTCTTCTAAGGTATGTTTGGGGCCTATGGTCACACTTGGTCTTCTAAGGTATGTTTGGGGCTTATATAGTCACACTTGGTCTTCTAAGGTATGTTTGGGGCCTATAGTCCCACTTGGTCTTCTAAGGTATGTTTGGGGCTTATATAGTCACACTTGGTCTTCTAAGGTATGTTTGGGGCCTATAGTCCCACTTGGTCTTCTAAGGTATGTTTGGGGCCTATATAGTCACACTTGGTCTTCTAAGGTATGTTTGGGGCCTATAGTCCCACTTGGTCTTCTAAGGTATGTTTGGGGCCTATATAGTCACACTTGGTCTTCTAAGGTATGTTTGGGGCCTATATGGTTCCACTTGGTCTTTTAAGGTTTTTAAAGTATGGTTTTGTTCTTGAATGGTCTGATTGATTTGCTTGTTTTCTTTCAACCCCAGGTGCAAACCCTATGTGGCTGCAGATTTGTTTCTACTCATTGGTCAACTTAATGGACATGAATACCCTGAGAAGAAGAGCCGACTAATGGTAGGTGTCACTCCTTTAATTTTTCTGTTAATACGTATAGGTGCAATTATGATATTGCTGTAGTCTTATCACATGAGTTTTTTCAATCTATATTGTATACCAATGAATTTAACACATTGCTACTTTACTTCTTGACATTTCTGCATTGCAGATCATGTATTTCAATGGGCTTTACAAGCATAAGGTCATTGGGCGGGGCTTATAAAGGTCATTATGATGTCAGGGGGAGGAGTTATAAAAATGGGTGTGGTTTGAAAAAGGGGGAGTGGCTATGTTTCGCCCTGTCGCCCCTCCAACTTGAAAAGTCACCAGCCGCCACTGAATAAATGCCTCCGTCAGACTCATCTTCAGTACACATCATTCAGTGTCGGCAGCTCCTCTTTGTCAATCACTCCACTGGCTTCCCTTAGCCTCCAGATTAAAGTTTAAAATCTTGACCCTAACTTATAAAGCCCTCAACAACAGCGCACCCCCATACATCTCTGCTCTCATCTCCAAATACTCCCCCACACGCCCTCTTCGTTCTGCTAATGATCTTCTTCTTTCTACCACTCTTGTCACCTCCTCACACTCCCGCCTCCAGGACTTTTCTCGCGCTGTCCCTATTCTCTGGAACTCCTTGCCTCGCTTCACCAGACTATCCTCCTGCCTTAAATCCTTCAAAACATCAATAAAAACGCACCTCTTTAAAGAAGCCTATAACCTTCCTCCCTAACATGCTCAGCACTGCTCAGCACTACTCTCTCCCTACTGTACCACATACAAACTTTAACCTTTAGATTGTAAGTCTGCGAGTTTCAATCCTGTAAGGTGCTTTAGGGAAAGTGCTATGGACACTGGATTCCAAGCTCAAAGACAGGGCCATACACTCTGTGCAATGTATGAATCTTTAACTTGTCATTGTCTGTAACTTAACTTATGTATAGCGCTACGGAATATGTTGGCGCGTTACAAATAAACGATAATAATAAATAATAATAATATTGTTTAGCAACATTGATTTCAGATTCATATGCTTTACAGGTTTAAGTATATTCTAAAGGGTACTCATAATATCATAAGTTTGGTAAACCTACCCATTAATACAGAGAGGACCCAAAGGTCAGCAGCCATAATCACTGTTACTTACTGTACATCAGACACAAGTATCTGTTCTCATACTGATATTGCAGAGAGGATCACATGTTTCACTAGTGCACGTATTAATGCAGGCTTTTATTGACATGCCATTGTGAGACTTTGCAAGCCCATCTCCATGGTTGTATTTGTCTATATTTAAGTTAACAACAATCATGTCTTATAAATCTGGATATATGATTTAATTAATATCATGTGAGCTACATTTTAGGATTTACAATTACTTCATATGTGGAACAGTGCTTGCAGATAAAGAAGATGCCTTCATGGACCTGAATTGTGCCTCAAATCAAAAAAGAACATAAAACTTTGAAAGAATAAGGACTTTTATGATTCAGAACTTTGGTGGTGGAACTTCTAATTGCTATTAGCGTAAAATGTTTATATTTTACAAAAATTGCTAATATATTCTTAAATTTGACTAAGTAATATCTATTAGAATTAAAAAAATATAGCTTTTATAGAACCTTGATAATGTAAGTTATACACCTGTTATTATCAAAGTGTCCCTGAATGTTTACACTTGACCAAATTTGATACTTTAATATAGTCAAAACAGTGATTAATACAGATAAAAAGTTAAAATGTAACTGTTGATATTACACTGCAATTAACGGCACACATAACTGAAAACAAACCTAGCTAAAGAATATAGTAATGTTCTTAAGTCCCCACAAGACTATATTTAGAACAACTTGCAAACAATCTTAAAAAAGTAATGAGTCAAGACCCTAGCAAAAGCCCTGATAAAAAACTAAATTATAAACTACCAATGTGTATTTTACCCTAGATGTACTTGATATACTTTAACTTAATTTGTATTATTGTCCCTTTAGGGACCTTATGGGTCTATTTTGTTATGACCCCCCACCCTAAATTAATGAATACTCAAATGAGTGTAGAGAGAATCTATATACATATTAAACCAGTTTGTTATTTAATTGATCAAATGTTTTTGTATTTTTTATTTGCTTTATGTTTCTTATCGCTGAGTGAATCAACTAAGACCAAAAAAATAAACTGGAGGCTAAGACGATCTACACTGGAGTCCCGGGAAGATGATATCCCTTTACAAAAGCTGAACCTTCATCAGGTAACTTAAATATCAGTAATTCTAACACTCACCAACACTAACCAACCCACCAACCGCATGACAAATGTTAACTACACATTCTTAACCCATAATGTGAGAGGGTTCAACTCCCCATTCAAGTGTAGGAAAGCCTTTATTTATTATAAACCATCAGTAATCTTTCTACAAGAGACCCATTTTGCTAGCAATAAAGCTCCTTCTTTCCTACAAAAAGATTACCCCAATTTTTATACTTGCAACCAAGAAACCAAATAAGTGGGAGCAGCTATCCTAATTCAAAAAAAAATCCCTTCAATCTTGAGACTACAATAAAA
Source organism: Discoglossus pictus (assembly GCA_027410445.1). Classification (NCBI taxonomy): domain Eukaryota; kingdom Metazoa; phylum Chordata; class Amphibia; order Anura; family Alytidae; genus Discoglossus; species Discoglossus pictus. Next base: position 80,758,888 of record CM050170.1, on the reverse strand, counting down.
TATAAAGAAGGCAGCTACCTAATATTAACTGGGACCATTCTAAATAATAAGGTTTCTGTAGTTAACCTCTATGCGCCCACTGCCACTCCCCACAAAACGCTAACTAAACTTCTAAATACTCTTATCTCCTTTGAAACAGGCAGAATTATTATGGGAGGCAATCTCAACCTAGCGTTACAGCCAAGTCTAGATAGATCCAAATATGTCTCTGATACATGCTATTCTAAAAAACTTAAACTGATCAACACTCTTCTGCAGAAACTAGAGCTTATGGATGCATGGAGGGGACATCATCCTGACACCAAAGAATATATTTATCCCATATCCATAATTCATATTCTAGGATAGATGCCTTATTGATAGATTCCAAACTATTTGACCACTCAGAAGAAGGCCAAATACTCCCATTCCCCTGGTCAGATCACTTCTCTGTATCACACTGGCGATCGGATTCCTCTCTGGATCAATTATCTATCAATAATTATCCAGGATAACCCTGAATGCCCTTTTTGATTAGAAATAAATGCAGTCCCCTTTTAAAATTATCTATCAAATCCACTGTCACCACCTCCTTTGGTAGAGAATTCCACAGATTAACCACCCTTACTGTGAAGAACCCTTTTCTTTCTTTAAGGTGGAATCTTTTTACTTCTAACCTCAAATGATGTCCTTGTGTCAGTTGGAAATCTCTTGGCACAAAAAACTCACTTGACAAATCTTTATACTGACCCTGGATGCATTTATATAAGGTAATCATATCTCCTCTTAGACGCCTTTTTCCTAGAGAAAATAATTTTAATTTGGTTAGTCTTTCTTCATAACTTAGACGCTCCATTCCCCTTATTAGTTTTGTAGCTCTTCTCTGTACATTTTCCAGCTCTAAAATGTCCTTTTTATGAAGTGGTGACGAAAATTGTACTCCATATTCCAAATGAGGGTGTGTATAGTGGCAGAATGTTTACTTCCTTGTACTCCCGTAAAGCAGTCTCTGTCCTCTCTTTTTTGTATACCGTATATACTCGAGTATAAGCCGACCCGAGTATAAGCCGAGGCACCCATTTTACCACAAAATACTGGGAAAAACGAGTGACTCGAGAATAAGCCGAGGGTGGGAAATGTGCTGCCCCGTGTCCCTCTTGTGCCCTCTGTGTCCCCCTCTATCTTCGTGTCTCTTCTCCCCTCTCCCTTCCCTGTGTCTCTTCTCCCCTCTCCCTTCCCTGTGTCTCTTCCAACCTCTCCCTTCCCTGTGTCTCTTCCCCCCTCCGTTATCACCCTCCTCAACCCCACTCCTCAACCTCCCTCCTCATCCTCAACCTCCCTCCTCATCCTCAACCTCCCTCATCATCCTCAACCTCCCTCCTCATCCTCAACCCCCTCCACAACCTCCCTCCTCATCCTCAACCCCCTCCTCAAACTCCCTCCTCATCCTCCCTTCTCAACCTCCCTCCTCAACCCCCCCATCCTCAACCCCCCATCCTCAACACCCCTCCTCAACCCCTCATCCTCATCCTCAACCTCCCTCCTCATCCTCAACCTCCCTCCTCAACCCCCCATCCTCAACCACTTCCTCAATCTCCCTCCTCAACCCCCCATCCTCAACCCCCTCCTCAAGCCCCCATCCTCAACCCCCTCCTCAACCCCCCCATCCTCATCCTCAACCCCCCATCCTCAACCTCCCTCCTCAACCTCAACCCCCCTCAACCCCAACCCCCCCTGACGGCACCCGGTAAATGCCAATGACGCGGCACACATGTGACATCACATGCGCGCCGGCCCTGGGTCAAGGAGCCGAGGCCGGAGCACAAACAGGTAAGTGAGGGGAGAGGGGGGAGGTATTTAGGTGGGTTTAGGCGGAGGAGGGGGGTTGAGGGGGGTTTAGGTTGAGGAGGGGGGAGGGAAAGAGACATGGGGGGGTAGAGAGACACACGGGGGGTTAGAAACACACGGGGGGGTTAGAGAGACACAGGGGGGAGAGTGACTCGAGTATAAGCGAGGGGGCCCTTTTTTGCCTTAAAAAAAGGTCTGTAAAACTCGGCTTATACTCGAGTATATACGGTAATATAAATGCCTGTTTTTTACTACTTATCTTGATCTTTAAATCATTGTTAAGCCACATCGGATGGAATTTACTCCTTTTACTTTTATTCCCACATGGTATATGCCAATGTGTATGTATATTTAGTAAGCATTTGAACGTTTTCCGTTTATGTACAGTGTTTTTACCTATCAGTTCTCTGTCCCAGTCTATACTTTGTATTGCTGCCCTTAGACTGTGAAAATCTGCCCTTTAAAAATTAAGAGTTTTTGTTGGTCCCTTAAAATTTTGTTTTTTTAATTCAATCTCAAATGAGACTGTGTTGTGATCACTGTTTCCCAAAGGTTGCCCTATTCCAACATTTGATTCTATATCAATATTATTTGTGATGACTAAATCTAAGAAAGCTTCATTTCTAGTAGGCTCTTGTATAACCTGGGCCAGATAATGATCTCTGACTGTTGAGAAGGTCCAGACAGATGTGCAGCCTGTACATCCTCCTATGCCTTGTCACACAGCCCCCACCCCCGGGGGAGGCCGCCTTCTCCCTAGTTGAGGGGGTGTTGCAGGGGGAAGCATCCCCCAAGGAAGTAGTGGCACCTGCGTTTGTGTGGGGGAGGCCTCTGGGGTGGAGGAGGCAGTGCTGGATTTCTACTATGAGTTGGTGTCTCCTCAGCTCCTTATGCTGCCTACACATGATGCTCTCAATCTTTGTGTGGTTGGAGGAGATACTGGCCTGGATCCCTCAATTGAACTCCACCAGCTGACGCATCAGGACCAGCATCTCCCCCTCCTCAGCCTCCGTTGGTGGACCCTAGGATGGAGGTCCTGTGTGTGTATGCATGTCTGGGTGAAGGGGGAGGCATTGGTAGTGGCCCAGTGGGGAGGGGCTGTGGCCAGCTGAAACCTGGCTCCCTCCAGATGTTGTTGTTGGTGGGCCTGGTGGGAGCCAGTATGTGGCACTGCTGGGAGGAGGAGGAGGTTGTGGAAAGCCACGATAATCAGTTCAATAGGAGGGCCCTGGTGGTGACCCAAGTTGTTGGAGGAGGGGGACAGTGAGGTCAAATGCCACGGGTGTGGCCGACGGTCTAGCAGGTGACCCCACTGCCCAAATGATTTGGTCCCCCTCCTCATATCCAGGGCCATCAGCTCCTCTTCTTGCCTCCTCCTCCTGCCGCTGGGTCCTGTTGGGTGGGGGCTCGGTTCCCAACATCCTGCTCCAATAGAGCCAAGGCCCCTGCCTCTGGCTCACAAACAGAACCAGTCCTCCTGCCTGCTGTAGTAGAGAGAAGAATGGTATATATGTTAATTATGTTGAATGAGACATTGGTTTCTGTTCATTCCTAACTATCTCACATATTGTGTTTTACATACTTTCTACTCTGAGTAGCTATCATTTGCTATCACTTACAATGATGTGATCTATTCTTTGGATCATGAGCTTGATTGTTATGTGCTTCTAATGTTATCATGATTCCAGCTGTGGTCTGTATCTGCATACGCTGCAGTTGACACACCTGTTACGACCCAGATATGAGGGAGCCACATGCATCTCAATCTTCAAGTACCGGTGAGTAGTACAAAAGGAGACTACATTTATTCATGCTTCAGATACATTTTTTAAACTAAAACAATAAAAATACCACATGACCTGTTCCCCCACCCTGTAACTACGTTTACCATCCTCCCAAATGTCCTTATCCTGAGATATTTAATATATTTTACAACCCCCAGATGTGTCCACTCTGACAGAACCAACATTCCAATAGTAATGTAACATGTACATTTCTGCCGGGTTAACTTTTTGTTGTCACACTAACCACAACCTGAACACTACACATTGTAAACAATTATTTTTAGGCCTGAATACTCACAGGTCATGCTCCTTAGGGATACGGGGTACCGGATCCGAGCCTGAGGCCTAAGATTACACAGGTTATTATGGTCATAACAAAATAGTCCTTGAGTTCGAGGAGGTGACAGTTCGATCTTGGGCCATACAGGCCCTTGCTGGTGGGGTTCTGTGGTCTCCCATCCTGGGCCCCATAAGTTAGTCATAACAACACCCATACATGGACTCTCTATTGGTTGATTACTGATGATTCGTGCTGTACCCACTAATGACAGTGATTTGTCAGCTTCATGTATTTACTGATGCATGAATGATCCATGTATCCCTTGTTAAATCCAGGGAGATGACATGTCAGTGTCATTGGTGGACGACAGTTAAATGTGTTATGTGTTTTCTATGTGTGTGTGAGATTTATAGGTATATATATTCACCTGACATGGAGGCTGGGTCCTGTTGGGCCACCGGGCCTGGAGCTCCAGCGATGGATACCTGGCTCAGCATCTCCTTGAGCACCCTCTCCCAGTCCTTGTACTTCACAGTCACTTGGGATCACTACTTGGTGCTGCTGCTGCAATGTCCTCCTTGGCCATCATTCTCCTCACCTTGGCCAGGATGTCTTCAAAGTGGTGCTTCACAGACCTCACATCCATTTTTGCAAAGTCCACTGCTAGGACTGTGGCCACTACCTCCTACCAGGCCTGGGCCCTGGACCTGGGTGGGGCACTCACGGATGGCATTGAGGAGGAATACCATCTCCTTGTGCATGTAGTTAGGGGTCCTGTGTCTGCCCCCAGCCTCTTGCCCTCCTGAATGTTTACTGGGATCCTGTGCTCCCTCATCTGACCCTGAGTTCTGTCCGTCCTCTGCACTGACACTTCCCCTAGGAGCAGCCCCCGCCCCCCCCCCCCCGACATTGAGCTGGCAGTGCCTATAACTATGGGTGACTCTGTCTCCTCCTCTACCACTCCTCCATTCTCCTGCCCTACACTACTCTCTACTCCACTCTTCTCCACTGCTCTCTCCTCCCCTCCTCTCTCCACCCTACATCATAATCATATAAATAGAAAAATAAATATTTTTTATATTTTTCTGAGGAAAAAAGAAAAATTTATGTTTGATGTGTCATTTTTATTTGTTGGGGTATAGGGTGGGGGCAGGATGTAATGACCTATCTATTTCTGTATCTATGTGTGTTATTTACTCTTTGTGTTCTTATGTTATGTGTTATCAGTTAATACGTGTTATGCAAGATTAAGTGTAAAATAGGTATTTGACAAATATAAATCAATAAAAACATAAGAATCTGCCCTGAAAAAGCACCTACACACTCTCTCTCTCGCTCACTCTCAAGGATCAAACTACCAGCTCCAGGACCTGTGTGCTAATTTGTGGAAATCTACAACATAGTAATCACAGGACCTCAGCTTTATTATGTCTCCCAGTCAATCATTATTCATTGGCCCATTTTCTATTGGCTCCAAGGGCTGTGGCACACACTATAATTGCGGGATTGGCTTGTAACTGCAGACCCCATGTATTCCACCCCACGAACAGCTTTCGGCCCTGTAATTGAGGGCTTGAGCAATAAAATACATCTGTAACTGTAGCAAATTTCTAACCCGCAGATATTCTGTCTGCATTAAGGTACTTACACGCTTGGAATTAAATGGGGGCCTATGTCTGTGGACGCAGGGAGATGCAATATACTATTTTACTAGTAAATTGCCCATCAAAAATTATGGTATAATTTTTGTTTTTTCTTTCCCTCCCTTGTGTCTCTCCCCCCATCTCTGTGTCTCTCCCTCCCTTCCCTATCCTGTGTCTCTCCCCCCTTGCCTCCCGTTTCTCTTTCTCCCTCTTCTCTCCCCTGTGTCTCTTCCCCTCCCTCTCCCCTGTCTCTTCCTCCCATGTCTCTTCCCCACATCTCCTCTGCGTCTCTTTCCCCCCTCCTGTGTCTCTTCAACCCCTCTCCCTCCTTTGTGTCTATCCCCCTTTCCTCCTCTGTGTCTCTTTCACTCTCTCCCCTGTGTCTTTCTCCTCTGCGTCTCTTCCCCCCTCCCGTGTCTCTTCCCCACCCTCCCTTGTGTCTCTTCCCCAACTCTCCGTCTCTTTCCCCCCTCTACCCTGTGCCTTTCCCCACCCCCCGTGTCTCTCCCCCCTCTCCCATGTGTCTTTCCCCACCTTACCCTGTGTCTCTCCCCCTCTCCCATCCTGTGTCTCTTCCCCCTCTTCCCTCCCGTGTCTCCCCATCTCCCGTGTCTCTTCCCCCTACAATGTGTCTTTTACCTCCCTCCTCTGTCTCTTCCCCCCTGTGTCTCTTCGCCCCCTCTCCCCTGTGTTTCTTCCCCCCCTCTGTGTCTCTTCCCTCCTCTCCCGTGTCTCTTCACCCCTCCCGTGTCTTTCTCCTCCTCCCCTGTGTTTTCCTCCCCTCTCACCTGTCTTACTCCACCTTGTGTCTTCCTCCCCTCTCCTCTGTGTCTTTTGCCCTCTCCCCTGTGTCTTTCAGCCCTCATCTGTGTCTTCCTCCCCCTTCCCCCTGTGTCTTCCTCCCCCTCTCCCCTGTGTCTCCCCTGTGTCTTCCTCTACAGATCACGGCTAGTGCCACGAGCTGCACATGCCTGGCTCTGCCGCGCAGTGCTCGCACCATATACTCGCGATATATGCCCACTGCTGGGAGCTGCGCATGTGCACTCTCTACATGCGCGCACTCGCAGCGTCCGTACAGAGCTGCACATGCGCAGAGCATTGTACAGACTTAGGAAGTAGTGGTGAGTGTGGACACTCCCTTGGAGCGTTACACACTTACCAGAATTTTTATAGTTGATTGTGTTGTGTGAACCCCTGACACATTACAGTTCTGATTTATGTAAACTGACGCAAAAGACTAACAACCTCTATGACAAGAGATGGGATTTTGTTGAGCTGCATGATTCAATTGACTTGCATGGCTTTGTGTCATCAGTACAAATGGAGATAATACATTCCAATCCTACCTCTAAGTCATTAATAAATATGTTAAAATGGAGAGGATCTAATACTGAACCCTGGGGAACCCCACTTACCACATTAGTCCAATCAGAGTATGTTCCATTTACAACAACCCTTTGCTTCCTGTCTTTTAGCCAGCTCTTGATACATGAGCAGATATATACTACAATTCATGTATCCCTTAGTTTGTGCTCAATAGTCTCCAATGTGGCACTATATCAAAAGCCTTTGCAAAATCCAAAAAGACTACATCCACTGAGTTGCCTTGATCCAAGTTCCTACTAACCTCTTCATAGAAACTAATTATGTTTGTTTGACATAGTTATGTAGTAATTAAGATTGAAAAAAGACTTTCAGTCCATCAAGTTCAACCTTTTAAGATCTTCTCTGATCTGCAATATGCGGATTAAATATTCATTAATTAGTTGTTAATTCATTATTAATCAATTTTTTTATTTTTTATTATTAATTAATCCAGAGGAAGGCAAAAAAAAACTCAAGTGAGACTTAGCCAATCGTCTCAAAGGAAAAAAAAAAAAATCCTTCCTGACCCCAGATACTGGCAATCGGATTTCTCCCTGGATCAATACTGTCTCTCTAATTATCCATGATAACCCTGAATTCCCTTTTTAATTAGAAATAAATCCAGTCCCCTTTTAAAATTATCTATCGAATCCGCTATCACCACCTCCTCTGGTAGAAAATTCCACAGATTAACCACCCTTACTGTGAAGAACCCTTTTCTTTCTTTAAGGTGGAATCTTTTTACTTCTAACCTCAAGGGATGTCCTCTTGTCAGTTGAAAACCTCTTGGCACAAAAAGCTCCCTTGACAAATCTTTATACTGACCCTGGATGTATTTATATAAGGTAATCATATCTCCTCTTAGACGCCTTTTTTTTAGAGAAAATACGTTTAATTTGGTTAGTCTTTCTTCATAACTTAGCCCCTCCATTACCCTTATTAGTTTTGTTGCCCTCCTCTGTACCTTTTCCAGCTCTAAAATTTCCTTTTTATGAAGTGGTGCCCAAAATACTCCATATATTTTCTTAGTATTGCCAGGACCATCCATGTTTCTTCAGTATTCCCAGGATAGTTAACAAGCATCAGGTCAGCGGCTGATATAAGAAATGAGGTTGGGGTAATTAGAAGCTACATTTTACATATTGTAGATTACATGAAATTTTCCATTTAAAAACAGAATAGAACGAATACAATAAATTTAAATGTGAACTTAAAATACACACTTATGACAGTAACTACCGTATTTTTCTGTGTATAAGACGCCCCCATGAATAAGACGACTCCTATTTTTTTAGCCCAAAATTTAGAAATAAATATGCAATCATAGTGGACTCTAGCCAAAAAATTGTTTCATATAAACGTCTTAACTAGGTTATTTAATCATTTGCTGACATTTTTATGGGCTAGTGCTCAAAAATCTGTTAATGCAGTGTATTTTAACATTTCTTATCAGTAGCATTAAAATGTTTCACACATACACCAGTTTTGTTATGTATGTTTTTTATTGCAAAAGAATCTGCACTCTTATCCAAAAGGTATGCCTATATGCAGCTTTATCAAACATCACACATGCATTATCAGATGTGTTCCTGCACATGCATGTACATGGACTCACACACCTAGATGGTGTATATATAAAGCACAAGCACACATATATTAAAAGAAGATCTGCACATGCATGTACATGGACATATACCTAGATGGTGTATATAAAGTACACACACATAATGAACACACAGCTAATACATGGCTGCATTTTTCCCTCACAAAGAGCCAGTATGAGGAGCCCATCCCTCCCACCACATCCCCTGGTTCTCACATTAGCTCCCTCCTGCCTGCTCTGTTTCTCCGCCTCCTCCTCCACTCCTGTTACAGTAATGGCTCCACAGTTCAAACAGCGACAGTAGTATTGCTGCTGGCTATGCTGTGCTGTATAAGACAACCCCCCTATTTTAAACATCAAAACATTGTCAAAAAATATTGTCTTAAACACGGGAAAATAGGGTATATTCATTACTACATAAGCAGTTGGCGTCTCTGGTCCTGAGACCCCAAGGTGTAGAGTAAATCATTTGGAGCGTGAAGCAAAAGGATGAGAGATGATGGAGATGATTGTGGTCAAAGTAAAGCAGGATTGACTGAAAAGGTTGATTGTGTTAGGGTTAAGAACATTTCCCTTGTCGTGGAGGCCAGAAACATTTGGGATCTATCCGGTTCTATGCGCTCTGCTGTTCAAGCACGCTGCCGCCGACTGTTGGAACGCACAAGCTCAACCACTCTAGTGGTAAAATTGAGTAGTACAGCAAAAAAATGATTCCCCCCCCTCCGACGTGGCACAACTCAACAATTCTGAATCAACAGCGAGGTCAACGGTATGTTCGGCGCGGGCACTCGGTCCTCGAGGGCGTGCTTTTTATACCTCAAGGCCTCTTCTGTCGACAAGCCTTATGCGGGCTAGTAAATCATTTTCACCACTAGATGGTGGCGTGAGCACGCGGCAGCGCACAAACAGTGGTGCACAGAAAACAGGATAGAACCCATATTTGTAATATTCTGCAAAGCATCTTTTTAGACACTGTTCCATGCAGCTTATTTGCGTTGACATTAAAATATGTAATACAGCAGGCATATGCTTAAAAGGAGCCATGTTTGAAATTATAGTTGGATAAAAGGACGAGGCCTTTGTGGGCAAATTTGCATGTCCCGGCTCAGGTTCCCAGAATGCAGTGTAATGTAAGGGGTTTAAATGTTAACACAAATATATTATTTATTTACTGTATGGTAGAGGCTTTTTATCACTCTTTTGCACACCATAAATTTAATTATTTTTGTGGTAACATATCTCTCCACAAAATCTACTACACAAGCTAGTAACTGGCCCCACACTGATGAGAGACAGTAATGTAGGTTTCCTGTGGGTAGATTTCTTGGCTTGTGCATAATCCATCTTGGGCTTTGTTCAAATGTGAACACAAATGTACTATGTATTTATTATATATAGTAGATTCACAGTTATCCGGTACTCACGGGGATTGGTAGATGCTGGATAAATGTAGTTTCTGGTTGCTTGAGAGTCACTATTAAAAGAGGCCTAGATTAGCTGTACATAGAATGCTCTGCTAAGTATATTTGTCAGTGAGGGCTGTTCTAGCAGCAGCAGCTTTCACTCCTCACTCATGCCTGTCTGCTTCCAGGTAAAACTGAATTGAAGAGACATACAGAGGATGAAATCTAGGTGCCATGGGCATAGGAGCCAAAAAAATCTATGGGGGGGGGGGGGGGGCATAGTTTAAAGAGACAAAAAACTATGGTCCTAACAAATGGTACTTATCCACCACCAATGGAAGCAGTTATCTGAGGCAATACATATTCTCTCTGAAGATCTTGAGACCTTCAGGGAGAATATGTATTGCCTCATATAACTGAAGATCTTGAGACCTCCCTGCCGGGTTAAATAAGCTTGATGAAATGGAGAGAAAAGAAAGTAGTACTTTACCGAAAGAGTAATAGATGCCTGGAATGGTAGAGTCAAACACAGTTAAGGAAGTGAAACATGCCTGGGATAATAGGTTAATAAGCAACAAATTTGAGTAGAAAGAATGGGCAAACTAGATGTTTTTTTTTACTTATCAGTCATCAAATCAATGTTTCTATGTTTAAGGGAGACATGGGAGACAGAGAGAGAAAATGGGAGCGTCTAGAGGGAAGGAGACTGTAGGCATAGGACGGAGAAAAGGGAGCAAGAGATGCTACGTAAGGGTTTATGCTGCTAGACATGTCCCAATGCTTCTCGTGTTATTATATACATAAAACTATAAGTAAACAAATGTATGCAAAGCAGTCAAAAACATGATTTAGAGGAAAACACAGAAATGCATTTATGGATGACTTGGAATCTACTGGCATTCATATCACTGCATAACACAGGCTTCCTTCCACCTCACTATAATCTCACTGCATAATTATCATATCCCAGCATGACACAGGCTTCCTCCCTCTCCACAATCATATGACTACATAGTACAGATTTCCTCCCTTCTCACAATCATATATATCACTGCATCACACCGGCTTCCTCCCTTCTCACTTCCCTTCAGTTTAATCACTCCATGGTACTTTCCCAGGGGAATAGTGAGTGTGCGGGTAGGTGGGATATGAGTGATATGGGAAAAGAAGTGGAAGGGAAGAGAAATTGTTGAAGAGCAGAAAGCAGAAGGCAGAGAGGGAGGTAAAATTTAGATGGGGAAAGTGAATACTAGAAAAAACAGAAGAACAAAGAGTAGAAGTGAGTTGGAAAGATATGAATCAACTGCAAGAGTAAATAAATAAAGTCAGGTGTTTTGGGGCAAATATACATATACATAACAGAAAAAGCATACTACCCACTTGTAATTACAGTATTGTGTGTAATTTGTGCAGATACTCTTTCTGCTGCTACTTGCCTGCCCATTGCATCCTCCCAGAGTTGTTAAAAAGGGGAGGAGTCAAAAGCTTTCCTGAGTCAAGGCTTTCCTGGGAGAGACATACTGCTCCCTAGCACTGGTGGCCTCCAGTGGTGTCCTCTGGTAATGCATGATTACATTTAATATTTCAATTTTGTGTGTCCCTTACTCATATAATGTGGGAGGGGGGGATTTTTTTGGGTTGCTTGAGAGTTGTAGTTGCTTGAGTTCTGGATAATTGAGAGTCTACTACCACGTTTAACAGTGATTCACTATACAGTAAAGCTGTTTTTGCCTCACACAACCCCATTAGAAATAACACAGTTTTACATTGATTTATTGCTCAAGTCAGATTTTTCTAAAAAAACATGTATTAAATATTTTTTTTAAATATGGGGAAAAAAAACTAATTTTAACAAAGATTAGTGAGTGGATAGATATTTTGTGGATTAGGACATATTGACTATTTTTCGATTCTGTAGGTTGTCTTCTTTCGTTTGAAATATGAAAGAACAGGAACTCACACAGGTTAGGTCTCGGGATCAAAACAGTTCTTTTTTCCCCAACTCTCGGGTGGGACAGGGTCATGGACTCACTCAGATACAGAATTTCTCTAATAATTTTTGCACTCCCCCAATAAGGACACACACGTTCATTAAATGTGTTCCCAACAGGGAATAACACTTTATTCACACATTCATAGATTTTTTTGTATTTTACAGAACACTAGTACAAGTAAAACATTTCCAGAATGCTTGACTCCAGTCGGCCCCTCTAAGCGAGCTTATATAAGGGCAGTAATGCCACTATCGGTTTGATCTATCAGAGGGGGGTGAATGGGGACAGCTTACTGGAGTGTAGGATGTTCCCATATAAAGGGCCTATAGTATTCAGTCTGTAGTTATGTTTAACTATTCCAGGTGGTACAATCAATTAATGGGTAGGGGTAAACTGGGGAAACAAAGTGATACAATTGGTACAGTTGTCAGGGGATCTTTTCGTTTTTTTCTTGTGGATATATTTTATGTTTATGGTCTATATTGGTCATACATAAAAGTAAATCTCTACTTGGTATCAGTTATACTATATATAAGTAGAATGTAAAAGTGTTATGAACAGTTATTATAGGTGTGGTTAGAAGGTACTAAAAACTTGCTTAACAGTTATATCATGGGTGTAATGCATACATGTAGTTATATAAGTGCATATAGTGCTGTCATTGATTAACATTAAAATAATGTATCTGTATTAGAAGTAGGATAGTAGGCTATGCTTAGATAATAAAGTTAATTCAGTCATATCTGGGATATACAAAGGGTTAAAGAATTCTAAAGAATTGATATGGCTTTGAGAGGCAGCCACGCACGAATCCTCTGGCTTTAGTCTGGAAGGGGGAAGTTCAGTTTTATAACCCTGTAAGTTGAGATCTTGCAACTGGGGGGTGTATCATGTAATAGACGTCTCCTAGGTGGTGAGAGTTTAACAAGCTATTGCCCACAAGACGAGGGGTTAGGCATGTAGGGGAAGTGATATCTTTCTGTGTTTTTATATATCTATGTAACAATAAAGAAGTGCCAGTCTGATTTTGGACACACTAAACAAAAGTAGTATCAGAGTCTGCTTGTACTAATCAAAGGTACATGGTGTGTGATTTTTAGATCCTAAGAAAAATGGGTCTGATGATGCCTGTCTCTTCAGAAATGATGCGGTCATCTGAAGTGTCTGCTGGTGTTGAGATCTGAACAAACAGTTGCGATCCATAGAGAGAGAGAATTGGGGTAAGAGTATTCCCCCAAATCTGGCGGGCGTAACAGCTGGTGGCAGTGGTGGGAGTTCTCCAGCATATTTACCAGCAGCCAGGATGGCATATGGAAACTTATCCAAGAGGGAAATCAAGTACTTTCAGAGGCTTGGAGGAGATGCAGAGGCCGGCAGGAGATTTGTCCTGCGCTATCAAACCAGCTCCCTGATTGCCCGCAGAGCAGAGGTTATTCAGGAGAAAAGAAACCAGATCATAAGGCTGATAGCGCAGAGAGCACATCAAGTTGTCATGGAGGAGGACTTGGCAGCAGCTCTTACGGATCAGTGGATGCATTCCTGGGAATCCATCAGGTAGGTGAGCTATCAACATTGTTGGTGGTACTGGTTTGGGACAAGATTGTTTTGGAGGAGCAGTATGATGATCTGATGGAGCCGGCTATCACATTGCAACAGTCCTCCTGCTACTGAATGGAGTTAATGAAAGGACTCATGGGTGTACTGCAGGGCGATCCAGCATGTGGCATTGGGCCTATAGAACATGGGGTGATCCTGTATAATCAGCGCTGCCAAGAATTGGGACTAAAAACAGGGTCCCAGGAGGCTGCAATGATTGAACCCTTGATGCAGCAAGAGCTGGAAATCAGTTATATGAATCTGCTGATGGAAGCAGTCCAGGCTAGGACCTGGCTCAAGGGAAGGAAGAAGGCCTGCCAAGTGAATGGGGATGAATGATGAAGAAACATCCTGGCACCAGGAGGCCCTGGAAGCATACAGCTGTTTTGATTATTATTTGCCCTCAGAGAACACTGACTGTGTAAGAAGTGCAGCTCTGTGAGTGGGCACAGAGGACTGTTGGCAGAAGCCGGGCCAAACAGAGAGTCTGGAAAGGATCAGCTATGTTCACTGTGACCATGGAATGGATTGTGGGCCTAGAATGGAGCTCCAGCTGATAAAAAATGTCAAAGAGCTAGCCACAGGCGAAAGGGCAGGGGAGGTTATGATCCCTGAGATCCTGCCAAACAGAGACACAGCAAATCAGTTAAAGAGGGACCCTATTCCTTATTGTGTGCCCAAGCAAGAGCTGGAGCACAGTGCCCTGACTGTGGTTCCAGGTGAGATGGAATACAGTGCACCGACTGTGGTCCAAGGAGATGGAGAAATGGAGTCCCATGCCCAGACCATTTCTCCAGGTGAGCAGGGGTACTGTGCCCAGACTGCGGTGCAGGGCAAAGTGGAGCCTCCAGTCCAGACCACCTTCATGGATGCTGGGTTCAGGATCAGACCGGTATGTTCCTCCCTGGAGGTATTAGTTTATGGGACTCCCAAGGAAAATGTTTCCCCTCAGACATTGAGAAGAGGAGGGCACTGGCCCTGGCTTTTGGGAGGGGGGCTAGCCATGTCACCTTGGGAACTGTCAGCTGGACTGGGTACCCCCCTGGGACCTGTTGGACTGGGTGAACTAATAGGCCCAATGACTGTTTTAGATTAAGCTGCCCAAGGAAATTGTTTTTCCCAATGGATGGGGAGGGAGGGGGCATTTGCCATGGCCCGGGGAAGGTGGTTGGCCATTGAGCCATGGAGGCTATGCCAACAATTGTGTGCCCATTGGAATTGGAAGAAATGTGGACTATGAGGCAATTACTATTCTATCACTCACACAAGTGAGATCAGTGTGGCTAGAAATTTGTCTGGAAGGACGAATTCCTAGGCCACACTAGGATGGGGGAAACTAGTTGTTATGGACAGAAGGTCAGAAGGTACTAACAACTTTCTTAACATTTATATCATGGGTGTAATGCATACATGTAGTTATATCATGGATGTAATAAGTGCATATGGTACTGTCATTGATTAACATTAAAATGCTGTATCTGTATTAGAAGTAGGATAGTAGGCTATGTTAAGATAATAAAGTTAATACAGTCATATCTGGGATGTACAAAGGGTTAAATAATTCTAAAGAATTTCTATGGCTTTGAGAGGCAGCCATGAACAAATCCACTGGCTTTAGTCTGGAAGGGAAACGTTTATTTTTATAACCCTGTAAGTTGAGATCTGACAACTAAGATATGGAGGATATATCATGGGATAGACATCTGTATTTTTATATATCTCTATAACAATAAAGAAGTGCCAGTCTGCTTGTACTAATCAAAAGGTACATGGTGTGTGATTTTTAAATGCTAAGAAAATGGGTCTGATGGTGCCTGTATCTTCAGAAATGATGCTGTCATCTGAAGTGTCTGCTGGTGTTGAAATCTGAACAAACAGTTGTGATCCATAGAGAGAGAGAATTGGGGTGAGTGTAGTCCCCGTAACAGTAAGTGATAACAATATTTTAGCAATTGAAAGTCGTTAAACTGTATTTTGCTCTGATCAACCTCTTTATGGGTGGATAAGAAAGGCTTACTGACTGCTTAATAAAGACTGTACTTAAGTTTTACCCTTTGTCAAGTTTTGTATTCCAAAGGAACATATTTTAAATACAAGACTAGACTGTTTTTAACAAATTTGTTTGGGCTTAGAAAACATCTTCCCTGTTTCTTAGTTGTGATTTAAATAATACACTGAAATTCGTTATATTTCATTGTTTGCTTAGTTTTTTGGCAATCAAAAGTCTTGTGTTCTCATTTATTTGAATTCAATGCAAATCAAGAATATTAAAATGTCAGAATATATTTTGCATGTCTCATTAATAGACACAACAAGGAAATGGGTTTTGTGCATTGTTTAGTTTCTTGAGGATAGCATTTAAATAGTATATACAGGGAGTTTGATATCCAATTCTTCTCCTAAATACTTCTTCTCATTATCTCTCTATTCCTACAATATCCATTTATTCCTTTCAATTAGTGATTTTACCATTTTCTTTGGGTAAATCAGAAAAAGCTTTAAAGCACTGTGAGGCCTTTTATAAGGATTCAGGGGCCGCATATGAACCCCTTCAAGTGAAATAGGTTGCTCGTCAGCTCAACTGCACAAATAGGTCAGAAGGTCCTATGACTGCTGCTCAGTAGCTCACTCCTCAGTGGTATCTTCAATGCATTGCATCAACAATGCAGGCCAAATATAAAAACTAACAGATTTACAAGCATTTTGTCTAAGAAAAACAACTTATTCTATGAAGACATGTACTAAAGTTATTGTTTCTTGCTGACAAATTCTAACAGCAAGTCACTTAAGAGAATACTAATCCTGTCTGAACCTGTTCTCTGACAAGCAATAGTTATCACACAACTCTTAGCATGTCAGAAATGAGGCTGTTGTCCAAAATATTTTACTAAATCATCAATGGTTTATTGGGGGTTATAGTGTAGTGTTTGTAGTTAGTGTCATGATGGTCCTTGTGGACCGTCATGGCACTTATGTGGTTAATGTTAGGGTTTTAAGAGCCCCATAGGTGTCATAATATTCCCTTATGGGACTGATGGGGTTAATTAGAGGTGTATGGGGGTCTGTATTGACCCCCATGAGTCACAGGGTTAATTAAGGCCTTATGGGGGTCTGTATTGACCCCCATGAGTGACAGGGTTAATTAAGGCCTTATGGGGGTCTGTATTGACCCCCATGAGTTAAAGGGTTAATTATTGGCTTATGGGGGTCTGTATTGACCCCCATGAGTGGCAGGGTTAATTAAGGCCTTATGGGGGTCTGTATTGACCCCCATGAGTTATAGGGTTAATTAAGTGCTTATGGGGGTCTGTATTAACCCCCATGAATTATAGGGTTAATTATTGGCTTATGGGGTTCTGTATTGACCCCCATGACTCACAGGGTTAATTAAGGCCTTATGGGGGTCTTTATTGACCCCCATGAGTGACAGGGTTAATTAAGGCCTCCCATAGACTCCAGAATACAATTCAAAATCATTCTTTACATGCTCTATTACTCTATTACTCAAAAGATCCACCTCCATAAGCCTTGATTATCATTAACCTCCCTGGATGAGGAGGTCTGGTTTCTTATTGTGACCTCCCTTTACTAGGATTATTAGATGGATAGATGAATTAATAACCAAGACACATGTCCTTCTTGAAGATTGGATCTTACAGACACAGGCTGCATATTGGCTCTTACATACACAGGCACAGGCTGCACATTGGTTCTTACAGACACAGGCTGCAGAGTGGCTCTAGCAGTCACAGGCTGCACATTGTCTCTCCCAGACAGGCTGCAGATTGGCACTTACAGGCACATAATGCACATTGGCACTTACAGACACAGGCTGCAGAGTGGCACTTACAGACACAGGCTGCAGATTGGCTCTTACAGACACAGGATACACTTGGGCTCTTAAAGACAAAGGATGCAAATTGGGGGGTCATGGGGCCGCGGGAGACAAAGGGAGCCAAGGCCATGTTAGGGACAGCACCGACTGCACTCAAGGTAGCTCCGCCCCTGGGGACGAGCTTTCAAGACTTGTACATCTCTTTAACAATTCAAAAGCAATACTCACTCAGTACTCTTTCATATTATAAATATCTAGTAAGCGAAGCTTCCCAAATTATTAGAAATGTTCTAACCCCAAACACCACTAAACTTTACAAAAGAGCCCTTCTTTCAACAAATTGCTTAAACAATAAAACAATCCCTTTTTATTTAACCTTTCATATATTTTACATTCCTTTCTAGTTACCCTGTTAAAGTATTTTCAAGACTGATAACCATGATCCTAAATCTAGACTTCATACAGAATGTCATATATTTAAATCTATAGCATCATTGCCTTTTTGGGGAAGTTTAATGCTAGGTGATATCACCATTTGCTTTACGTTTTTGGTATACATCCTTTGAGGTTAATGATGAGGGAGCTTTTGTGCTAGGGGATAAGATGGTAGAAAGGCTGGAGGAGTTTTTAAACTAGTAGGTGGGGGGGAGGGACTAGATATAAGAAATGGGATAGAAAGTGTAGAGCGTATAAGGGATGAATTAACAACTCAAAGGGAGGAGATGGGGGGAGGGGTAGTATAGTCACTAGGGAGGTAGTACTAAATAACTCAAGTACAGTAGCAGGCACTTCAGAACTACAGACTCATAACATAAGGTGTGTGCTTGCTAATGCCAGAAGCTTGCCAGGAAAAATATGAGAGTTAGAACTATTAGCAGTTAATGAAAAGTGGGATTTAATAATCATTACCGAAACATGACTGGACTGTTAATCTGGATGGTTATAACCTATTTAGGAAAGATAGAGGCAATGGTAAAAGAGGAGGAGGGATTTGTCTGTATGTTAAGCCTGAATTTAAGCCTATAGTCAAAAAAGATATTTATGGTGGACCTAGTGATAAAGTTGAATGTTTGTGGGTAGAGTTAAATAGCGGAGCAGCAAATTCCAAAAGAATATTAGTAGGAGTATGCTATAAACCCCCAAATATAGCTGAAAGTGAGGAAATACAATTATTGTTACAGATTGGAAATGCAGCTAAGCATGGGCAAGTTCTAATAATGGGAGATGTTAATTACCCTGAAATAAACTGGATAAATGAGACCAGCAGTTCAGCTAAGGGGAGCAGGATCTTGAGTACACTTGGGGATCATTATCTGGCCCAGGTTATACAAGAGCCTACTAGAAATGAAGCTATCTTGGATTTAGTAATTACAAATAATATTGATATGGTATCAAATGTTGAAATAGGACAACCTTTGGGAAACAGTGATCACAACACCATTTGAGATTGAATTAAAAAAACAAAACTGTAAGGGACCAACAAAAACTCTGAATTTCAAAAGGGCAGATTTTAATGGTCTTAGGGCAGCAATACAAAGAATAGACTGGGACAGAGAACAGATAGGTAAAAACACTGGACATAAATAGACAACATTTAAATCCTTACTAAATATTCATACACATCGGCATATACCATGTGGGAATAAAAGTAAAAGGAGTAAATGTCATCCAATGTGGCTTAACAATGACTTAAAGATCAAGATAAGGAGTAAAAAGAAGGCATTTAAATTATACAAACAAGAGAGGACAGATACTGCTTTACGGGAGTACAAGGAAATCAACAAGGCATGCATAAGCGCTATTAGACTGGCTAAAATAGAAAATGAAAAATTAATTTCAAAAGAGAGTAAGACTAACCCTAAAATATTTTTTAAGTATATTAATGGGAATAAGGCGAGGAAGGAAGCTATAAGAACATTAGAATGTGAAACAGGCCGTCAGATAATTAGTGACCAGGAAAAGGCAGATGAGCTAAGTAGGTTCTTTTCTTCGGTATACACAAGGGAGGTACCAGTGGTTGGGACACTGCAAAATAATGGGGCTACACTACCTTTGCCAAATAATTGGTTAACACAGGAAGTAATCGAAAAGAGGTTGGAAAATATAAATGTTAATAAAGCCCCGGGTCCTGATGGAATACATCCACGGGTACTGAAGGAACTGGGTTCTATAATAGCCAAACCATTATATTTAATTTTTCAAGATTCACTCAACACAGGGTCTCTACCAGAAGACTGGAGAAAAGCAGATGTGATACATATATTTAAGGGAGCAAGAGCAAATCCGGGGAATTATAGACCAGTGAGCCTCACTTCTGTTGTGGGGAAGCTTTTAGAAAGGTTAATACGGGATAATATACGAGAATATATCTATTTGAACAGGATTATAAGTAGGAGTCAACATGGATTTATGAGTGAAAGGTCATGTCAAACAAACCTAATTAGTTTCTATGAGGAGGTTAGTAGGAACCTGGATCAAGGCAACTCAGTGGATGTAGTCTTTTTGGATTGTGCAAAGGCTTTTGATACAGTGCCACATGGGAGACTATTGTGTAAACTAAGAGATACAGGAATTGCAGTAAATATCTGCTCATGGATTGAGAGAAAGCTAAAAGACAGGAAGCAAAGGGTTGTTGTAAATGGAACATGCTCCGATTGGACTAATGTGCTAAGTGGGGTGCCTCAGGGTTCAGTATTAGGTCATCTCCTTTTTGACATATTTATTAATTACTTAAAGGTAGGATTGGAGTGTGGTGTCTCCATTTTCGCTGATGACACGAAGTTGTGCAAGGTAATTAAATCAGATAATAATGTGCATTCCCTTCAAAGGGATTTACATAAAATGGAGGAATGGGCATCTAAATGGCAGATGAGATTTATAATCTTAATGGAGGAAATCGAGGTGTATCAGATATTGAAAGGGATTTGGAAGTGCTTGTGGACAACCATCTAGGTAACAGTGCTCAAAGCCAAGCAGCAGCTGCAAAGGCAAATAAAATATTAGCATGTATTAAGAAGGGTATAGAAGCAAGGGAAGCAAATATAATTCTACCACTATACAAATCTCTAGTACGCCCTCATTTGGAATATGGAGTAAAGAAAGACTAACCAAATTAAACTTATTTTCTCTAAAAAAAAGGTGTCTAAGAGGAGATATGATTACCTTATATAAATACATCCAGGGTCAGTATAAAGATTTGTCAAGGGAGCTTTTTGTGCCAAAAGGTTTTCAACTGACAAGAGGACATCCCTTGAGGTTAGAAGTAAAAAGATTCCACCTTAAAGAAGGAAAAGGTTTCTAATAGTAAGGGTGGTTAATCTGTGGAATTCTCTACCAGAGGAGGCGGTGACAGCGGATTCGATAGATAACTTTAAAAGGGGACTGGATTTATTTCTAATTAAAAAGGGAATTCGGGGCTATCGTGGATAATTAGAGAGACAGTATTGATCCAGGGAGAAATGTGGCCAGTATCTGGGGTCAGGAAGGAATTTTGTTTTCCCTTTGAGACGACTGGCTAAGTCTTACTTGGGATTTTTTTTCTGTTTGCCTTCCTCTGGATATATAATTTAAAAAAATATTTAAAAAACATGTAATAATTGAATAATAATTAATTAACAACTAATTAACAACTAATTCATTCATATTTAATCTGCATATTGCAGATCAGAGGAGATCTTAAAAGGCTGAACTTGATGGACAGAAAGTCTTTTTTCAACCTTAATTACTATGTAACTATGTAAGAAGTAAAAAGATTCCACCTTAAAGAAAGAAACGGGTTCTTCACAGTAGGGGCAGTTAATCTGTGGAATTCTCTACCAAAGGAGGTGTGACAGCAGATTTGATAGATAACTTTAAAAGGGGACTGGATTTATTTCTAATCAAAAAGGGCATTTAGGGTTATCCTGGATAATTAAAGAGAGAGTATTGATCCAGGGTGGAATCAGATCGCCAGTATCTGGGGTCTGGAAGGAATTTTTTTTTTTCTTTGAGACGATTGGCTAAGTTTCACTTGGGGTTTATCTGTTTGCCTTCCTCTGGATTCAATTAATTAACAACTCATCCGCATATTGCAGATCAGAGTAGATCTTAAAAGGTTGAACTTGATGGACTGAAAGTCTTTTTTCAACCTCAATTACTATGTAACTATGTAACTTTAAAAATGGTTTGGTTATATTTTGGAATAAAAAAGAGCATACAGGTTAACTAGAGACAAGAGGTATTGATCCAGGGAATAATCAGAATTTGGTGTCAGGAAGGTTTTGTCCCCATATGAGACAGATGGGAATGCTTAAATTGTGCTGGTTTGCCTCTGTTTCAATTAACCACTAATTCACATATTAGAAGGATCACAGTAGATCTAAAAAGTTTTAACCTTAAGTCTATGTTTCCATGTAAACCTAAAAAAGAACAGGATAATATCTATAATACAGAGAAGGAAAAGGAATGTATAGAAGATGTTTGCCAAAGTACACACAGGTTTGATTATATCTATTTACTTTAAAGATTAGTTGAATATTGAACCATTAAGAAGTTAACATCATTTTTCAAAATGTCACCATCAGCTTTTATACAATTCTCTCCAAGTTAAAAAAAGGAATAGCAACATTTTATTATGTCTGAAGTATTCATTTTATTTTATTTATTTTAGAAGCATTATAGCTTCTAAAAAAAAGTAAAACGTTAGAGGCAAAAAGTATGTAAAAGAAAATACTTTACTATGAAAATTATATTAACAGTAATAAGACATTCTGCAATAAACTATGGTTTGAAACTATTTTATTTATCAAGAAAAAAAACATCAACCAGCATTAGGGTGGTTTACATAGTTATATGAGCAAAACATAATAGAAACATAAACAATTGATTTGAAAACATTGAATTTTGTTGAAATGCAGTTATAAACCATGTTAACTAATACAAATATTCAATGTATGGACAAGGCCTTATAACATAAGGAATTTCCATTTTTGGGTCAATTAGTCTTACTATTAAATAGATATATTACAGTTATGTTTTAACTATTTCTCCTGGCTTATATACATTTATGCATAGGCCAGCTAGAATGGATAGTACCTAGTATTTGTCTTCAACAGGGCTTATTTAGGTTTTATGCTGCTATAACCCTTACATAACCTTTTAAAACTAATTTAATATTAAATAATGCTATTCAAATGATTAAATAAGACATTTTATTATGATCATTCTATATTTACAACAAATGGACCCTTATTAGAGCTTTACAGTACTCTGTTTAGCACTCTAGCACTCAATTCTAGGTAGTATTTCCAAGCAACCCAATCAGGTGTTGATTATGGTGCAATATCTAATGCCTTGTCCAGCATGTTGATTTAGCATCAGCTCTCTCGGTGTACCCCAACCCATTACTCCCTCCTCTTTGTCTGTACAACTAGTCAATCATGACTTATACACCCCAATTGGCACAATTCTGTTATGTAACATACAAATGTGCTAAATAGTTATCCCTGCAAATTTTGCTTACCATATCAATTTACCATTTTGATATACATTGTTCTCAAAATAAATATATTAAAAAGCAAGTTCCACCTAAACTTAGCTTTCTTTTATATTGAAGATCACTGTTAGAGAAGATTATCTATTTTAAAACTATGCTACTAGCCTAGAGCGGAAGCTGCCATTTTAAACTCCATTGGTTTCACTGACATCTAGAATGCTGAGCTGATTGGGTCAAAAACTTAACAGATAATTGAAGAGAATCTGAGATCTAAATTGTTACAGTAACATAAGTGTCCTCTGTTCTTCAGCAGCTCACATAACCTACTAAAGAGTAGCAAATAAATGGCAGGCATTAAAACTTTTAAATATACATATGTTTGTACTTCAAGTGGGGAGGGGGGTTGTAAAAATATTTTTGTGCTGAGCCCCCCCCCCCCCCGCTACCAACTCACTCAGTGCACTCCCCAATACCCCTTCCTATAACAGCTCCCCTCCCAAAGACCACTTCCCATAAGACAATTTCTCATAGATGCCCCAGATCTTTTTTCATGGATGCTCTCCTTCCCTCACTGCCTGTACATATAAAATCTCTACATAGCAGCCAGTCCTTTCCCAGCAGTCATCATCACACAGCACCCAACCTCTCTCAACATCCACCTCATAGAACTCATCCCCCGGTACTTTGCTATTACCCAGCCCTTGCTATCTCTCTCACGTCTTCCCTGATACACATCCGCAGCATGAGAACTGCTCCATGCTTCCACCACTTGGAGCTTCAGTAGAAATGCCCTACAGAAAAAATAAATAAATGAAACAAAACTGACACTGCATCTTCAAAGCAAACAGTACTAAGCCTTTGCAATACAACAATTACAATTCAAAGACATTACCGACACCCTCTAAATAAACAGAATCAGATTTGCCTGGGGCTGCCCACTTTCCCTTATTTCTTTTCAAGATGGTCAAACCCATACACTCCATCAGGTTGAACAGAAACCTACAGATATACCCCGATTAACACTACCCCTCTTAGCGCTGTTTCATTATAGCACTGTTTTTGGCCGCAATTCCTTGCTTAGCGATATACCCCACTAAAGCCCCACTATAGCGCTTCTTTTAGGGCCGCTGAACCTCAATTAATGCTCTACTTTCCCTACAAAGGGAGTTGCATAACTTAGAGAAATGGGCGACTGAATGTCAGATGAGATTTAATACGAATAAAGTTATGCATCTGGGAAGGAAAAATTGCCATGCAATTTATATTCTTAATGGAGCAAATGTAACGGTATCAGATATTGAAAGGGATTTGGGAGTACTTGTGGACAAGCAGCATCTGAAAAGGCAAGTAAATTATTAGCATGTATTAAGAAGAATATAGAAGCAAGGGAAGTAAATATAATTCTGCCACTATACAAATCCCTAGTATGCCCTCATTTGGAATATGGAGTACAATTTTGGGCACCACTTCATAAAAAGGACATTTTAGAGCTGGACAAAATACAGAGAAGGGCAACAAAACAAACAAAGGGAATGGAGGGCCTAAGTTATGAAGAAAGACTAAGCAAATTAAACCTATTTTCTCTAGAAAAAAGGCGTCTAAGAGGGGATATGATTACCTTATATAAATATAACCAGGGTCAATACATTGCTTTGTCAAGTGAGCTTTTTGTACCAAGAGGTTTTCAACTGACAAGAGGACATCCTTTGAGATTAGAAGTAAAAAGATTTCACCTTAAAGAAAGAAAAGGGTTCTTCACAGTAAGGGTGGTTAATCTGTGGAATTCTCTACCAAAGGAGGTGGTGACAGCGGATTCAACAGATAACTTTAAAAAGGGATTGGATATATTTTTTAAAAAAAGGGCATTTGGGGTTATCCTGGATAATTAGAGAGGGAGTATTTACCCAAGGAAGGAGTCTGATAACCATGGCTGGTTACCCATTAGGCCAACTAGGCAGCCGCCCAGGGGCACCGCTTCTTAAAAAAAATGGTTTCTGGCTTAAAAAAAAATTAAATGTTGCAGTTCATAGATAGACTAGCTACTACGGGTAATCACCTAGAACAAGGCAGTTACAACAGGAAAGGGAACTTGCACGTACTGAAAATACAAAAATGCGTCCGTGGAGGGGCTCCCCCTTTTCCCTGTCCAAGGGCTCCCAAATGCTATATACGGCCCTGCTGATCGCCAGTATCTGTGGGCAGGAAGGAATTTTATATATTTTTTCCACTTTCAAGTTTCACTGTTTTTTTTTTCTGTTTTCCTTTCTCTGGATCAATTAATCCGCATATTGCAGATCAGAGGAGATCTAAAAAGGTTGAACTCAATGGACTAAAAGTATTTTTTCAACCTTAATTACTATGTAACTTTATAACTATGTATACGGGGGAAGAAGTAATTATCAAGAAAGATAAGTGAAGAAAATACTCATCACTGCCTCTCACAAACCTGTTTTTTAAGGAATATTTAAAGAGGTTACTTGAATCTCATACTGTGCTCCTTTAATCCCTTACACCCATACCTTTACTGAACCTTAAAAACCTTCAGCCACATCAAATTATAACCTCATATCTGCAACGTGAGACCCGCAACGGCTGTGAGCATGAAGATTTGCGGATTTATGGTGCTGTTAAATTAGAACAGGCTGCGAGTTACAGGCTTGAGAGGCAAACCCATAAACCATTTTTCCATTTTCGGATGTTCGGTCGTCAACGTAATCAATTAGTCTAACTCGTAGTCACGAGTTGGGATGAAGCCAAATCAGAATTACGTCACAGGAAAATGGAGATGGGATTTCCAAAGTCTTACGGGGGTTCAATTACGAGTTACGATCGGACCCACAGTCCAGATGTAATTAAATATTGATATAGCCGTAAATATGATATTGTATCATATGCAAGTTAGAGTATATTGTGACAAGGCACTGCCACTAGCAGGGTTAGTGCCCTGTATTAACCAACTTTATTTATTTATTTTTAATGGAGGAAAGCGCAGGAGCACTTTAAATGTTTAACCACACTTTACTGGTTGTTTGTCAGCATACAACAAAATAAAAAAAACAGAAAATAAAGGCCTAGCTTTGCTTTGAAGCACTTACTATTTTCTTAGATGCAGTTCCCTCACTAATGTTATAACATTAATCTAAGAAAAGAGTCCAATTCACATGAGACAGGCCTGGGCACTTATCTCCTTCAGAAGTCCACACTTTAGGGCTCTGCCTTCAGTCTGCAGTGGGGGCATGTCTCCTTCACCTCCCAGGTTGCTGAACACTCTTGTCTCTCACTTTGCTGTCTGTCTTCTCCAGGCGGTCTCGGTCTATTTCTAGGACACACATACTTCTCTCATTGCATCCACATAGAGCTGGGCTCAGGGTGTAGTTCCCAAGCTCAAGCTGAACACCCTGTGTGGTGCTCAGCAGTCCACTTTCTCTCTGGATGCAACACTCCAAACAATATTTTCTTGGATGCAGGCTCTCTCTTCAAAGTTTCTGGCTTGGGTCCATCAACTTTCAGTGCGGCCGCTGGCAGCAGCCCTGCACACTTCCACAGCACTCCAGCTCTGTCACCTGGCACACCATCACAATATGTATTAACAAATTGATTGTCGGGATGGATATAACACACAAATTCTACATGAAATAAAACATTTTTGGGGGTTAATTTGTGGGCTTGAGAATGTTGTGCTATTAATTCTAAGACCTAATATCACTTTCCCTGTTCATAAAAGTACAGCAGTTTGTGTATATGTGCATTTAAAGTGCTACGAGTTGGACTTTACCCCCCTTGTGGGTCCTCTCTAGCACTCATTGGCTTCTTGGCTCCATTTGCAAATTACAGGGTAGAACGCCTGTAATTTAATAGCGCAATTTAATAGCGCAATTAGAAGGTAACAGTTACAGGCTTGAAAGAATGAGGGATTTGCGGCCGCAAAGTTCCACGTTCCACGTCCGTAGGCTTTTTTCAGCCTTGCTGCGTCTTCATCCGCAAGTCGTCTGCGGGTAGCTTTAAGAGGCTAATTTAACAGCCTTAAGTCTTGCAAGCTATGTTACGAGCTACGTTTTAACACGTAGCCCGAATTTAATGTGGCTACTTGTCCAGAATTTATGAAAACGAATGTCTGAAAATTCGGAAAAACACCCTAGATTGGAGCTCCCCAAAATACTTCTTTATCATGAAGCTGCTCAGCTGGCCAAATAGATATGCATTGTCCAACACACACTACTTTCTGTGGGTGAAAACTTCCAGTCAAAAGTATGAGCTAACCACATATCCCCCATCTCTAACTCCTATCTTAAATAAAGAATGTACTACTGACCTTGATCTCCAACATTTTAGATATCTGGAGTTGGTCAAAATCTCAAGAAACAAAGAACTTTATTCAAACAACAATAGTATCCCTTATCACACCCTGCAAAATAGAACTCACCTCAAACCCCATGATTTCTTTAGATAAAGAAAAATCCTGAGCCTTGCAGCCCAATCTAATACAGTATAAAGAAAGCAGGACTCCACTAAATACCTTTAAAAACTTATGTCTTCGAACTTATGCTCTTCCACACATAGCTCACTGGGAAAATTATCACTCATATGTTGGTATTTCACACTAGTTAAACTGTATAAGAAGAGACAGGTGTCGAGCTCTCTATGTTGAACAGGTTGTGGATCAAAACTTACTTATAAATGTGCTGGTCCTGCCCAAACTTTTTACTTTTTTGATTTTAGTAAACTCAGCAGCATGTTTAGAAATCAAACCAGACCCATGGTCATGGGCATAAGTGCCCAAAAAATCTGGGGGGGGGGGATAATTCAACTCTACACCCAGGACAGGAAGCAGGAGCGGACCTACCAGGGCCCTGCTCTGGGGGGCCCAGTTCCGCCCCTCAAAAACTTTTTTTTTTAAATGTTTGTCTAAATTCTCAATGCCCCTGGCCCCCTCCAAAATAATTTAAAAACATATAAATATTTAAATATATATATATAGATACCGTATTGGTCCGAATATAAGCGCACCCGCATATAAGCCGCACCCGTAAAGTTCAAGGGGAAAAAATAGAAAAAAGATAGTACTCAAATATAAGCCGCACCCATAAAATTGGAGAGAAAAAGACTCTCAAAGTGATCAGCCATTGCAAGAAACAGGCTTTTTTTGCAGGTTACAGGCTTTACAGGATGTTAGAATCACTAAAACCGTAAATCGCTATTCAATACCGCAGTCTAAAGCACGAAAATTGGCACCCTTAACTCGCAATTGCGCAAATTGGCAGTAATTTTGCATTCGTGAATAGAAGTCGCACACGTAACAAGCAAAGTTCGCAAATCGGCAATGATTTTTTGACGGTCACGAATATAAGCCGAACCCTTAACTCGCAAGTTAAAAAATCGGGAAAAAAGGTGCGGCTTATATTCGGACCAATACGGTATATGTCTCTATGTCAACTTATTTCATATATATATATATATATATATATATATATATATATATATATATATATATATATATATATACATATTATTATATCAATTATGGGTCAAAGCTTTCTTCTGGAAAAATAAACTGCTCCATAACGCTGGTAATGCATGGCTAAGTTTAATTTTGCTATTTATTTTGTTCCATATTCATTTAATATGGGGAAATTTGTCCCCCCATCCACCTAGTTCCTACGACTCTTCTCATGGTTCTCCTTCATCTCCAATCCGTGGGAACAATACAAAAGAAAGCAAAATACTTTAGCTGCACATGTCAATCTTGCTGCCAGATCTTTAGTAGAATCTTGGTAAACTCTAAAAATTGTCATTGACAAAATCTGGGAAAATATTGTGATGGAAAACTGGCAGCATGAATGAGAGGTAGGCTGACCTCATTCAAAACTAAATGGCTACCTTGGTTTACTCAATTTTAAAGAAAAAAGTGTGGGCCTAGAGACCTGTCTAAATCTTCTTAATACTTTGAAACAATTTTACAACATTTTATTTATACATTACCTTTTTTTGTATAAAAAATAATACACTTGTACTAATGACAGAACCCTTGTTTCCCATTGACTGTATAATATTGTATAATCAGTGTCAATTATCCTGTATCAAATAAATATTCTACTCTCATAAGAATAACCTCTAACAATCTACTTTCCCCATCCCTTTCTCTGTCATTTCCTTTGTTACAAACCTCCCCCCAATCACAGATTATGCTATATACTATCCTTTTTTAATAATCTATTAACAAACTATTTAAAAGCAAAAACTAAGAGTTAAAAAAAGATAATAATGTTTTGCATATTTGGAAAACCTGCCAAACTGTTCATGTAAAATGTACTGTATAATTTACCTTCAGGCTCAAATTAATCACTTTCTCGCCTAAGTCTAAAAACACTGTAATTATTCACAGCCTCCTCCAATTATTCACTTCCTCCAACCCAAGCATAAAAAGAGAAGAGAACTAGAGGAATACACATAGAACTTACTACAGCAAAGGTAAGTAATAACATACATGTAGAGCATTGAACATTATCTTATCCACAGAGAAAATTGAAGAGCATTACACTTTTAACAAATAATCATAAAAACCTACAGATTATTATATGCATATTGATCATACACATAGAAACAGAGCATTTCACTCTTTATATTCAGGAGTCCATTGCAGCTCTGCCATACACACAAGAGAAACCAGCAGCAATTTACAGGGACTTTATATTGCCACAGAAATTGCAGAGTATTGCACCGAAATCTGCAGATGATTGCAACTCTCACATATACACATATAAATCTGTAGATTATTGCAAATGTATCACATGAACAGAAACACACAGAGTATCTCACCTTTTTACCACATCCACACATTGCATTCTTACCATTTACATACATCATGTACCAAGGGGAGAAAACTATGTATATATATATATATATATATATATATATATATATATATATATATATATATATATATACATATATATATATATATATATATATGAGGCACCAAATTGGCATTTATTAGTTTAAAAAATTGTAAATTAAACATATGACTTTAAAAGTAAATGTCACAGTAGTTTCTACCCATCTTCCTCCATGTGGCCATCACCAAGTTCATCACACACACCTATCTCATCATATCATATTCTATGAAAGTGTGTTTTTTTTACATCTGTGTTCTTCTTCATATATGACATAGAATTTAAGTTAGAAAACACAGAGATTAAAATATTTTTGCATTTATAAATATTACCATGAAAATGTACTACCCAATACAGTAGTTATCCCTGAATTCACTTGACCTTCCTGTTTGAGTAACAATCACAATTCAGACAACAGTGCTCCCACCACAGTGTAGAGGCTACCATGAATATTTAAACAAAAAGTGTAGAGGTGCTCTTCAAAGGGAGTGATCCAGTCCCGAAATACCAGGCAATACTCCCTGAACAGGAGAAACAGCAAACTCCATACGCGTTTCGGCCTCTGTGGGCCTCGCCAGTGAGGTACAGCTGTACTCCCTAAGGCACAGTGAGCAAGGAGTCCATGTCTGGTTCAACCTATCACCCATAAGGTGAGAAAATGTAAACAAAAAGTGTAGAGGTGCTCACCTGAGAACGAAAAATACCTCAGTGGGGTTTTTCTATAGGTCTGGTTACCTACTCAGACAGCAACCTCTTTTAGCTCACTTGTGCCCTTCAAAGGGAGAAATATCCTGAATTATATCAGTCTGGTCTCACTCAGAAGAGTGATCCAGTCCCGAAATGCCTGGCAATACTCCCTGAACAGGAGAAACAGCAAACCATAGACGTGTTTCGGCCACTATGGGCCTCATCAGTGAGTTGCAGCTGTACTCCCTAAGGCACAGTGAGCAAGGAGTCCACGTCTGGTTCAACCTATCACCCATAAGGTGAGAAAATGGAAACAAAAAGTGTAAAGGTGCTCATCTGAGAACAAAAAATACCTCAGTGGGGTTTTTCTATAGGTCTGGTTATCTACTCAGACAGCAATCTCTTTTAGCTCACTTGTGCCCTTCAAAGGGAGAAATATTCTGAATTATATCAGTCTGGGCTCACTCAGAAGAGTGATTCAGTCCCGAAATACCAGGCAATACTCCCTGAACAGGAGAAACAGCAAACTCCATACGCGTTTCGGCCTCTGTGGGCCTCGCCAGTGAGGTACAGCTGTACTCCCTAAGGCACAGTGAGCAAGGAGTCCATGTCTGGTTCAACCTATCACCCATAAGGTGAAAAAATGTAAACAAAAAGTGTAGAGGTGCTCATCTGAGAACGAAAAATACCTCAGTGGGGTTTTTCTATAGGTCTGGTTACCTACTCAGACAGCAACCTCTTTTAGCTCACTTGTGCCCTTCAAAGGGAGAAATATCCTGAATTATATCAGTCTGGTCTGGTGATCCAGTCCCAAAATAACAGGCAATACTCCCTGAACAGGAGAAACAGCAAACCCCAGACGCGTTTCAGCCTCTATGGGCCTCGCCAGTGAGGTGCAGCTGTACTCCCTGAGGCACACCTCACTGACGAGGCTACACCTCACTGACAAGAAGGCCGAAACGTACGTCTGGGGTTTGCTGTTTGTCCTGTTCATGGTAGAATTTCCTGGTATTTCGGGGCTGGACCATTCTAGTGACTGGGATCAGACTGATATACTTCAGGATATTTTTCCCTGTGAAGGGCACAAGTGAGCTAAAAGAGGTTGCTCTCAGACTGGGTTATCATGTCCACAGAACCGACCTATTAAGGTTAGTTTGTTCTCTGATTGAGCACCTCTATTTTGTTTTTTGTTTATTCAAATGACCCCTAGGGATTAATCTCCTTAAGGGTGATAGGAGAATCCAGACGTGGACACCTTGCTCACTGTGCCTTAGGGAGTTAGCAGCTACACCTCACTGACGAGGCCCAAAGTAGGCTGAAACGTACGTCTGGGGTTTGCTGTTTCTCCTGTTTAGGGTAGAATTGTCTGGTATTTCGGGGCTGGACCACTCTAGTGAGTGGGACCAGACTGATATACTTCAGGATATTTCTCCCTCTGAAGGGCAGAAGTGAGCTAAAAGAGGTTGCTCTCAGAGTGGGTTATTATGTCCACAGAACTAACCTATTAAGTTTAGTTCGTTCTCTGATTGAGCACCTCTATTTTGTTTTTTGTTTATTCGAATGACCCTTAGGAAAAAGTCTTCCTAAGGGTAATAGTGGAATCCAGACATGGACACCATGCTCACTGTGCCTTAGGGAGTTATCAGCTACACCTCATTGACGAGGCCTAAAGAAGGGCGAAACGAGCACCTTTATTTTGTTTTTTGCTACCATGAATATTACCAGATAATAAACTGCATATTCTTGAAATTATATAAAGTACCACAACTTTTGAGCATACGTGAAATAATTCTTATTACTTCAAAAATGTATTATTTTCCCGAGTTATCTTGGAATTTAGTTATATCACACAAAGTGACAAAGTGGAGGTTCCAAATATGGAATAAATGTAAAACTGTATGTATTTTACCAATTTACTGTAGGCATATACTTTTACAAACATTGAACATACATTGAAGTTTGCAATTTTCACCTGCCAGTCAGCTTTTGCTGATACACCTACAAATAAAGTCATATCTCTCCTTAATGGGAGATCATTAAGAATCACATCATATTCTCATCATATCATATTCTATGAAAGTGTGTTTTTTTTACATCTGTGTTCTTCTTCAGATATGACATAGAATTTAAGTTAGAAAACACAGAGAATAAAATATTTTTGCATTTATAAATATTACCATGAAAATTAACTACCCAATACAGTAGTTATCCCTGAATACACTTGACCTTCCTGTTTGAGTAACAATCACAATTCAGACAACAGTGCTCCCACCACAGTGTAGAGGCTACCATGAATATTTAAACAAAAAGTGTAGAGGTGCTCTTCAAAGGGAGTGATCCAGTCCCGAAATACCAGGCAATACTCCCTGAACAGGAGAAACAGCAAACTCCATACGCGTTTCCGCCTCTGTGGGCCTTGCCAGAAAATTTTCAACTAAGCGCAAGTACTCTGGTTATGCTGATTGTTACAATAAGGGAGGTTACATATATTTGGCAACTTTAGAATATATTTTTATTTACTCCTGGTGACTACTTTGAATTGCTAGTCTGCATTAATGACACACAGTAGTCTAAGGCAACAAGGAGTGGTGTATCTAACTATTTGCATATAAGATATTTATCATTATATGTACTCCCTATATAATTACATTTTTTCCTTTTTTATAACCATATGAGTACTAATGGAGCGCTTTTTTCTAAATTGGTTTTAATTACACTTTTTTGAGCTAAATACAATAACACACATGTTTTCAAGCTACCCAAGGATTAGCAAAGAAATTTTGCCATATGAGGGAAGATTGCATGTTATATGGGACATTGGTTGTCACTAGCTCTTTAAGAGTAACCATCCATCCATTAACTACTCTAGTTCCTTTATTTTCTATAAAAACAATCTAAATTCAAATTTGGGTGTTAAGCACCAAGGAACCTTTGTACAGTGATACATTGAATTAGTTCTATATTATACCATATTTCGAACCTCTGTTATGTCACTTTAAAAAATATCAAGTCCACCATTTCCCCTCCAACTTAATGCTCCAAACATTTACACAGGATTTTATGGTGCAAGTCTGTATGTAACTTGAGAACCTATCTATCCCAAGCCTTCAAAATTTCAGCACTGGGTGAATGTACCATTGAATGAGCTTTGTTATCAATTCACAGTGACCTGCCACATTCAGATTTTCTTCCAAGCCATTCTAAAATTGTTTAATGGTTCACCAAGTAACACAATGTGCATAAGCCATTTGTTCCTCCCCAATCCTATGCATACTAAACACCATCCATTGAGGCAGAAACAAAAATTACTCTGCAAGTGATTCAAGCTTCTCATCTGACACTATCATCACATTAGCATCTCAATTGGGTCAGATATATGGCTTGAATTCTTACATCCAAAACAATTAATGGGTTAACTACATGCACCCTATTACTAAACATACATGGAACCCCTCCCTAGTATACCTACCATGAGCCCAGGGATAGCCAGTATTCACACATTTAAAGTACAATCATTGGGGGAACCCTTTCCCACTCTAAATGGAACTCTGGGGATTCCCTCCTCCCATGCCCAGAAGGGGCCCCTAAGAAATCCCTCCCCAGCTACCCCCTATCCACACATTTAAACTATAGACAAATGGGTCACAATAGACCACCATTGCACTCAAACATTAACCCCAAGCCACGCAGGTCCTTAAAGGACTTCTGTGGCACCTAACAATTAACCCCATACCATCGGGGTCCCTAGCAGGCCACTGTGCACACAAATTTAACTCCTATGCAACAGGTATACTATAAGCATCCCTTTGGCATTTATATACCAACCTAGCCATGGCATCTATTATGAGCCTTTATGCCACTGAGGTCCTTGAAGGTCCATGGCATATGCATCTAAGATGTATGCCATGGAGGTCCTGCACCTATAATAACTATATATGTCATGGAGGTCCTTACAGGAGGGTCCTTTAAGGCATTACCAAATTAACCCTTACTACAATGGGGGTACCACTATATAGACCCCCATGGTACTAGGGGTTAATTTCTTAGTACTACGGGGGTTCATTTCTTAGTACTACGGGGGTTCTTTACTGCAGTACTGCTCCGGAGACTACTGAGCAGACAGATCACCTTCTCATGTAGCAGGCTGTGATAGTGTATCAGGGCTCCAATGAAACAGTCCTGGTCAGTGGTCCTAAGTTTACTGTTAGCCTTGTAGTTTTAACTGGAATCAAAACGCAAATGTGCAAAAAAATTCCCACAGTCTATTTTGTGTGGCTTCATATCAGATGGGAAGGGGGGCCCTTATTCTTTGGCAACAATCTGGAAAACAAATAAAGTTGCAATAACATTTAGCCCTTTTCGTGTGCCCTATACACAATGTAGTGTTTATCTCTTGTTTATACTATATCATTTACAAATTTAACACTGGAATTAAAATTGTTAGTAGCATTTTAAAATAGTGTTCAATATCACCCACATTGCATTGTTTTGGGCATATAATGATATCCAAGTCTTAAATGCTTGCAAGGCTGCTAATGCAAGCAGCTGTTTTTGCAAGCTCTATAGTGGTGCTATTACTTGGCCTTCACAATGAACACCATTCTCATGTGCACATAGCTATTTGTTTGCTCTATTGCATGCTTGAAACCTGCCCATTGAATAAGTAACAGATCACACTTATAAAACAGTGGTCTTAATAGCAACACCATACACTTACGTGAACCCACAAAGGATATGTATATATATATAAATATAAATATATATATATATATATATATATATATATATATATATATAGTACATAGTTACATAGTAATTGAGATTGAAAAAAGACATCTAACCCATCAAGTTCAACCTTTTTAGATCTCCTCTGATCTGCAATATGCAGATTAATTGTTAATTGATAATTAATACAGAGAAAAGCAAACAGAAAAAAAACCAAGTGAAAGCCAATTGTCTCAAAAGGGGGAAACAATATAAATTTCCTTCCTGATCCCAGATACTGGCAATCGATCGGATTCCTCCCGCGTTCAATACTCCCAATACTTAACCAGCATAACCCTGAAAGCCCTTTTTAATAAAAAATATATCCAATTCCTTTTTAAAGTTATCTATCAAATCCGCTGTTACCACCTCCTTTGGCAGAGAATTCCACAGATTAATGACCCTTAACCCTGTGAAGAATCCTTTTCTTTCTTTAAGGTGGAATCATTTTACTTCTAACCTCAAGGGATGTTCTCTTGTCAGTTGAAAACCTCTTGGCACAAAAAGCTCCCTTGACAAATCTTTATACTGACCATGGATGTATTTATATAAGGTAATCATATCCCCACATTTTGAACTTCTGAAACAAGTTAAAAAAACATATTTCATGCCCAGAATGCCAAGAAATAGTTATTATACTTAATTCTGGGAGCCTTGGCAGGGACATGCAAACGTGCCACAAAGTCTTTGCTCTTGCAATCCATAACCATTTTAAACATGGCTTCCCTTAAGCATATGCCTACACAAGCTAGGAATCCCACCCACGTACATCTGTTTCAAGTTTACTGCCGTGGGGATGGTTCCTTAGCTTGTGTAGTGGATATTTTGAGGAGGTAGTTTACCACAACAATCATTTAATTTAATAATTTTTGGTGGGCAAAAGGGCGATAGAAGCATCCATCATACAGTAGTGCAGTACATAAATAGTACATTTGTGCCCACTTTGAATGTCTAAACATATATATATATATATATATATATATATATATATATATATATATATATATATATATATATATGAAAAACAACAGTGTGCATGGGAGAATTAGTTTTTTTACTAATTCCACATTAAATTTCGCTACCCTTGGTAGTCGGCAAGTTTTCTTTTCTTTTGTTAAAAAAGAGCAATGCTTTTTATATGCATGGAGTTGTCTTGCTTTTTATAGGATCCTAAATATGTCGGCTAATATGTGTAAGTATGTATGTTGATGTGTCAGTTGTTTAAGAAATGTAAACGTTGTTTTATCTTCTTTTTGTACTTGAAATAATATATTACATTGACAAAAAAAAAAACATTTGTGTAGTTGAATTATGTAAATGGGGCAGTTATCTTGGATTATACATAGAGAGGGGCAGGAAGGCCCTACATGCTTAACCTGTATGTAAATGGTCCAAATAGCACAGCCACATGCAAGGGATAATCCCCAGACACTTGAGTTGCCACAGTTGGTAACTGGAAGCCCCCAAATATACCCACAAACTGGGCAGACCACTGTGTTATTTAATTTAAGTGAATGTCAGTTGCATGCAGACAATAAAGACAAAAAGCTATAATTGTTATTTTTCAAATTAAAAAGGGGGCACCATCTCCTCTGTTCAGCCCCAACAGCTGGAATAAAAACTAAACTATATTCAGCCTTAAAAAAGCTTACCAGAGGTCTTCCAGCAGTGAGAAGACTAAAATATCATAAGTTTGGTAAACCTACCCATTAATACAGAGAGGACCCAAAGGTCAGCAGCCATAATCACTGTTACTTACTGTACATCAGACACAAGTATCTGTTCTCATACTGATATTGCAGAGAGGATCACATGTTTCACTAGTGCACGTATTAATGCCGGCTTTTATTGACATGCCATTGTGAGACTTTGCAAGCCCATCTCCATAGTTGTATTTGTCTATATTTAAGTTAACAACAATCATGTCTTATAAATCTGGATATATGATTTAATTAATATCATGTGAGCTACATTTTAGGATTTACAATTACTTCATATGTGGAACAGTGCTTGCAGATAAAGAAGATGCCTTCATGGACCTTATTTGTGCCTCAAATCAAAAAAGAACATAAAACTTTGAAAGAATAAGGACTTTTATGATTATGATTTTATTTTAGTCTTCTCACTGCTGGAAGACCTCTGGTAAGCGTTTTTAAGGCTGAATATAGTTTAGTTTTTATAACCAAACTGTTGTTCAGTTGAGCACTGAAAGTAACTACACACTGCCACTTTGTGGCCAAAGTGGTACACCCAAAAGCATATGTATACCTAGCTCCATCTTGTGGACATTCGAACCAGTTGCAGGGGTCAGGAAGAAATAAAGGCAAGCAGTATTCTTATAGAAAAATCCTCAGCAACAAGCACAGGCTCACTGGGAGCAAAAAAGAATAAAAGCAATTTTGGCACAAAAGCATTTTTGCCTGGACATACATGCCCATAGATACGCGACTTGGCAAAAAGAAAATTTGGGCCCCCCCCGCCCCCCCAGTAGGGGGAAAGCACAATTTTGTTGTTGCACATCCCTAACTCCTCCAACATCAACTCACACAGTACATATATAAAATATATATGAAATATATAAAAAAGAAACATCTAAGTAAAAAAATACATATATATATATATATATATATATATATATATATATATATATTTATGTGGGTCTATGTCTATATATATATATATATATATATATATATATGTATGTGTGTGTATATATATATATATATATATTTGTGGTCGTGTCCCTCTCTCGCCCCGCCCCTCCAGAGGTGGGGCTCTGCAGCTCACCCCACCTCTTCCTGAGGCTCTGCAGCCTTATAAGCACTTCCTGTTGGGACCTCACAGTCAGTCCAGTTCTGGGTTTATGCATGCAGGATGCTTTTCGGCTCTCTCACTATTACAGGTTCTGATATACTTTGCTACATGTCTACGAGCCTATTACTGCCTTTCTTGGCCCTTTTCCTATTTGCAAGGGCATTACTACCACTGGCTTCTCATCACATCACCATTTTTCCAGGTTAATCTTTCTGCTTATTGCTACATAGCACAGTAGTATTTCAGACTGGTGACCAAATTTCTCCCTGGATCAATATTCTTTCGCTAGTTATGTAGGATAACCTTGAATGCCCTCTTTATTCAAAAATATATCTAATTTTTTTTTAAAGCTAGATAATTCCACAGTTTAACCACTCTTACTGTGAAGAATCCTTTTCTTTCTTTAAGGTGGAATCTTTTTTCCTCTAACCACAAGGGATGTCCTCTTGTCAGTTGAAAACCTCTTGGCACAAAAAGTTTACTTATATTGACCCTAAGGTAATCATATCCCCTCGTAGACGCCTTTTTTCTAGGGAAATTAAGTTTAATTTGGTTAGTCTTTCTTCATAACTTAGGCCGTACATTCCCTCCATATTACTGCCTTTTGCCCTTTCCTGTCTGCAAGGGCATTGTTGTTAAACGTATCTGCTTTCCTTAACCTTGCAATGTTAATAAGTCAGAAAAAAAAACAAGTGAACTTTGCCAATTGTCTCAAAGTGAATAAAATAAAAATAAATAAAATAATTCCTTTCTGACCCGAGATACTGGCAATCGGATTCCTTCCTGGATCACAACTCTCTCTAATTATCCAGGATAACCCTGAATGCCCTTTTTAATTAAAAATAAATCAAGTCCCCCTTTAAATTTATCTATCGAATCCACTGTCACCGCCTCCTTTGGTAGAGAAATCCACAGATTAACCACCCTTACTTTGTAGAATCCTTTTCTTTCTTTAAAGTGGAATCGTTTTTACTTCTAACCTCAAGGGATGTCCTCTTGTCAGTTGAAGACCTCTTGGGCCAAAAAGCTCACTTGGCAAATCTTTATAATGACCCTGGATGTATTTATATAAGGTAATCATATCTCCTCTTAGACGCCTTTTTTCTAGAGAAAATAAGTTTAATTTGGTTAGTCTTTATTCTTTATTTTTATGAAGTGGTGCCCAAAATTGTACTCCATATTCCAAATGAGGGTGTACTAGAGATTTGTATAGTGGCAGAATGATATTTGCTTCCCTTGCTTCTATACCCTTCTTAATACATGCTAATATTTTATTTGCCATTGGAGCAGCTGCTTGGCATTAAGCACTGTTACTTAGATGGTTGTCCACAAGCACTCCCAACCCCCTTTCAATATCTGATACCCCTATATTTGCTCCGTTAAGATTATAAATTGCATGACTATTTTTCCTTCCCAGATGCATAACTTTACGTTTGTTCATATTAAATCTCATCTGCAATTGTAATGCCAATTCCTCTAATGTATGTAAATCCCTTTGGAGGGAAAGTACATCATTATCTGATTTAATTACCTTGCACAACTTTGTGTCATAAGCGAAAATGGAGACACTACTTTCCAGTCCCACCTCTAAGTCATTAAGAAATATGTTAAAAGGGAGAGGACCTAATACTGAACCCCGAGGAACCCCACTTACCACATTAGTCCAATTGGAGTATGTTCCATTTACAATAAACCTTCACTTACTATCTTTTAGCCAACTCTCGATCCATGAGCAGATATTTACTGCAATTCCTGAATCCCTTAGTTTGCACAATAGTCTTCCATGTGGCACTGAATCAAAAGCCTTTGCGAAAATCCAAAAAGGCTACATCCACTGAGTTGCCTTGATCCAGGTTCCTACTAACCTCCTCATAGAAACTAATTAGATTTGTTTGACATGACCTATCCCTCAGAAATCCATGTTGACTCCTACTTATAATCATGTTCAAATAGACATATTCTTGTATATTGTCCCTTATTAACCCTTCTAAAAGCTTTCTCACTACAGAAGTGAGTCTATAAATTCATAGATTTGCTCTTGCTCCCTTCTTAAATATAGGTATCACATCTGCTTTTCTCCAGTCATCTGGTGGCAACCCTGAATCTTGAAAAAATAAATATAATAGTTTGGCTATTACAGAACTTAGTTACCTCAGTACCCTTGGATGTATTCCATCAGGACCTGGGACTCTACTAACATTTATTTTTTCCAACCTCTTTTGGATTTCTTCCTGCGTTAACCAATTATTCTCAACCACTGGTACCTCCTTTGTACCGAAGAAAAGAACCTATTTAGCTCATCTGCCTTTTCCTGGTCACTAATTGTCAGATGGCCTGTTTCACATTGTAATGTTACTATAGCTTCCTTTCATGCCTTTTTCCCATTAATGTATTTAAACAATATTTTAGGGTTAGTCTTACTCTCCTTTTCAACTAATTTTTCATTTTCTATTTTAGCTAGTCTAATAGTCTAATAGCACTTTTGCAAGCCTTATTGATTTCCTTGTACTCATGTAAAGCAGTCTCTGTCCCCCTTGTTTATATTATTTAAATGCCTGTTTTTTATAAAGTATTTTGATCTTGAAATCATTGTTAAGCAACGTTGGATGTAATTTACTCTTTTTACTTTTATTCTCACATGGGATATGCCGATGTGTATGTATATTTAGTATGGATTTAAATGTTGTCCATTTATGCTCAGTATTTTTACCGGGCAGTTCTCTGTCCCAGTCTATACTTTGTATTGCTGCCCAGAGACCGTTAAAAGCTGCACTTTTTGAAATTCAGAGTTTTTGATGGTCCCTTACAGTTTTGTTTTTTAATTCAATCTCAAATGAGACTGTGTTGTGATCACTGTTTCCCAAAGGTTGCCCTATTTCAACATTTGATACCATATCAATATTATTTGTAATTACTAAATCCAAGATAGCTTCATTTCTAGTAGGCTCTTGTATAACAGAAAATGATCCCTGAGTGTACTCGATAACCTGCTCCCCTTACCCGTACTGCTGTTCTCATTCATCCAGTTTATTTCAGGGCACTTCAAATCTCCCATTATTAGAGCTTGCCCATGCTTAGCAGCATTTCCAATCTGTAACAATAATTGCATTTCCTCGGTTTTAGTTTTATTTGCGGGTTTATAGCATACTCCAATATTCTTTTGGAATTTGCTGCTCCACTATTTAACTCTACCCACAAACATTCAATAGTATTACTAGTTCCAGCATATATATCTTCTCTAACTATAGGCTTCAATTCAGGTTTAACATACAGACAAATCCCTCCTCCTCTTTTACCATTTTCCCAAAATAGGTTATAACCATCCAGATTAACAGTCCAGTCATAAGATTCATCCCACCGTGTTTCAGTAATGCCTATTAAATCCCATTTCTCATTAATTGCCAATAATTCTAACTTTCCCATTTTTCCTGGCAAGCTGCTGGCATTAGCAAGCATACATCTTATGTTATGAGTTTGTAGTTTTGAGGTGCCTGTCTCTGTACTTTAATTGCTTAGTAATACCTCCCTATTGACTATACTAACCCTCCCCCCATCTCCTCCCCCATAAGTAGCTAATTCATCCCTTATCCCCTCTATACTTTCTACCCCATTACTTCTATCTAGACCCCCTGACCCCCACCTACTAGTTTAAAAATTCCACCAGCCTTTCTACATCCCATCCCCTAGCACAAAAGCTCCCTCATCATTAAGGTGCAATCCATTGCTGCTATAGAGATTTTACCCAAGTGAGAAGTCAGCCCAGTGCTGTAAAAATCGTCACCCCTCTTTAGTCTACCACATTTTTACACACACATTAACCTCTCTAAGCTCTTTCTGTCTCCCTGGACTAGCACGTGGCACTGGTAGTATCTCAGAAAAGACTACCTTGGAGGTACTTGCTCTAAACTTATTCCATAGTTCTCTAAAATCATTATTTAGGACACTCCATCTTCCACTAACTTTGTCACTTGTACCAATATGTACCAAGACCACTGGTTCATTTCCATACCCTCCCAATAATTTATCTACCTGATCCACAACATCCCTAACGCGGGCACCCGGGAGACAGCAAACTGTTCGAGTGCTGGGATCTGGGTGACAAATCACCCTGTCTACCTTCCAAATAATAGAGTTTCTACCACCAAAACCTGTCTGTTTCTCTGCCTATTCTGCTCTCCCACTCCTCCAGTAGAACTGTTCTTCCGGCTGTTAGAAAGAACAGCTCTTTCTGACATTGCCATTTCTGAATGGACATGCCCAACAGTTTCACTCAATCTGGTAAATCTGTTGGTGTTTGCCAACTCAGCACTGGCCTTCCTCCTCCTCCTGATTCCCCTGATTCTCCTTATAACTGTAACCCAG
The DNA here is from genome assembly GCA_027410445.1 of Discoglossus pictus. Lineage (NCBI taxonomy): Eukaryota > Metazoa > Chordata > Amphibia > Anura > Alytidae > Discoglossus > Discoglossus pictus. The sequence goes on along the minus strand of CM050170.1, from coordinate 80,716,568 downwards.
CTACCTCCCTACCTCACTTGCCCCATCTCCACCCTCCATGCTAGGCCTAGCTAAACTGTGCTCAGTAAGCACCAACTCCCTTTACAGTGGAGCAATATCAGTAAGTGCTGCAATTCTCCTATCCAATACTCCAATTTGAGCTTCCAGAGAGGCAACATGCTCACGACTCTCACAGAGGTATGGGCCCTGGATCACTTGTTCCAGTAGTGCATACATATGACAGGATGTACTCTGAGTGAGGTTGCCACTGGGCTGACTCATAATTATTGTCTACAACATTTTTGGTGGGAAAAATAAACAAACAATAATACAAATGTATATATTTGTATAAAGTTTTATAGAAGAAAAAATATTTTTGTTCTTCCCTTTCTTGCACTATAAGTCTGCCCCCCCCCTTTCTTTGAAGTCCTTACTTTTATTTAAACTCCTACACTTATACTAGAACTGCACTAATACTAGAAGTGTTCACAAGCTCACAAGTTCACCTCTTCCCCTGTTTATATTTACTTCTGCCTACTCACCTGGATAAAATGAGTACACCCAGAAAATAAACACACTTTACTTGCAAGAAGTACATTCCAGAGCACCAAACAAGTGCACACAGATATACTTTTAAACAGGCCAAACCACACCCACTCTCACCTGGACAATGATTACAGAGCACAGGGCAGAAAACCACCCTTAGGCTCCCTGCAGTTATTCACAGAGCAGATTATAGAAAAAGTGTAAATGTAAAGATATAATAATAATCACAAAAGGAAAAAATATAAAATGATTAATAAATAAACATAAGAATAGGAACAAAGATATAGTAATATATAAAAGTTTACAACAACAACAGTAGCATTTGGTACAATAAATGACTGAAAAAGTAATGTGTTTCTTTTTTGTATGTAATTTTTCTTCTGTATCCCAATGAGTGGGTTAGGGGCAGTTATGGTCTATATGGTGGGTGGAGCTGATGGGCAACTCTAGACCACAGGGGTTGTTGTTAGGGGCTATGATGGACCTATTATTATTATTATTATTATTATTATTATTATTATATTTATTTGTAATGCACCAACATTGTTTAGCGCTGACCAAGGCTTAAGTATGAGGCAAAACAAAAATTAACACATTGCAAGAATAGAGAGCCCTGTCTTTAAGTTTAGAATCTATTGTGTATGGATCTTTTGCTGAGGCACCTTACAAGATTGAAAACTCACAATCGAATGAGTTGGGTATGGTGGGGAGGCTGAAAAATGTGTTGTGCATGTTAAGACGGCAGGTGATAAGCTTCTTTAAACAGATACGTTTTTAGTGAGGTTTTGAAGAATGATGATAGTCTAGTGGAGTGAGGCAAGGAGTTCCAGAGAATAGGGGCAATGAGACAAAAATGCTAAAGACAGGAGTAAGAGGAGGTGATAAGAGAGGCGGAGAGAAGAAGGTCATTGGCGGGTGGGGTAGTATTTTGAGATGCGAACAGAGATATAAGAGGGTGTATTGTTCTTGAGGGCTTGGTGAGTTAGGGTCATGATTTTACATTTTATTTTGGAGGTTACGGGAAGCCAGTGGCGTGAATGACAGAGGTGCAGCAGATACTAAGCAATGAGTATGGAAGATGAATCTAAGCGGAGACCTAGAGGGTAGGCTTAATAAAGAGGTTAATGGACCGAATCCCAAAGCACCAGAGGGTTGGGTGTAGTGGGGATCAATCGTACCTGAGTATAAAGTGTATCTTGGGGTACCCCAAACTTAATTTTATGCACTCATCATGTGTTTTGTTATTATCTATTTGGTTACCACAACCAGGGCCAGGAAGTGTACAAAATTATCACTTAGAAAAATGTATCAAGTATTTTAAATGCACATTATTTTTGGAGTATAGAAGAAAGGGAAGCAAATATAAGCCTGCCTCTATATAATCCCTAGCACACCTTCATTAGGAATATGGAGTTCAATTTTGGGTATAGCTTTAAAAACATGACATTTTAGAGCTGGACAAGTACAGAGAAAGATAACCAAATTAATAAGGTGGAAGGAGGGACTAAGCTATGAAGAAAGATAAACCCAATTAAAGATAAGGGCCCACATTCAATTCCAAGCCCGTAACTCTCTCGCAGACTACCGTATGTCTGTGGGTGTTTTGCGAGTTTACCGAAGCGGAAACTGTAAACCATGCACTGGTTTGTAGCACTTCAGGGAGGGAACATGATCAATTAAGCAAGCCCATAACCTCCCATTTCAAACCAGCCAAAATAAAATGAGACTGTCATTATTATGGCAGTAAAACATGGAGGTTACATGGCAATCAATTAGGTTCGGGGGTCCAATATGCGATCAGACTCGCAAACCCACAAAATAAAGAATTATGAAAATGAATGTCAATACTGTTCTAGTCCATATGGGTGGCCTGATATGTATTAACTCATTGATTCCCAAGCTTGAGACTGTTGTGCAATCAATTCTAATCGCTTTCCCCATTATTTACAGTGCAGTGTATTGATTTTTTATTTGCATTTACAGTGCTACAAATAGGTGTCAAACCCCCTCTAGCACTCATAGGATTTTATCCTTCTTTTGCCATTTACAAGTGTGAAAACATTTGCGGGCGTGGGGAAATTGAGCAATTGAAAGATCAAAGGCATCGGGAGGACTGTAAGTTACCATCACAATTTTTCAAGCCCGTAACTCGTAACCCGTTTTGAGCCCACCAAAAGTTGCAAATTGAATAGAAATTGACAGCCTAATTAAATTGTGATTCAGCAAATTTAAAAGGGCTCTATTTAAGCACACAACATATTTTTTTACAGAAGTTTTTAGTTAGTATACGTCTATCCAAAAGCAAGGTCTTCACTAACTAGAAACGTCTGTAAAAAAATATGCTCTGTGCTTAAATAGAGCCCTTTTAAATTTGCTGAATCGCAATTTAATAAGGCTGTTAGCTTGCAAACTCACTTCCGGGCTCTCACCAAACCTCAATTGAATGTGGCTCATAGTCCTTAGAGAAAAAAGGCTCCTAAGGGAGGATATGGTAAACGTATTCAACCTTAAAGAAAGAAAATTATTCTTCCCCGTAAAGTCAGTCATAGTGTGGAAATCTTTACTAAAAGGAAGGTGTGACATCAGATTTGATAGATAACTTTAAAAAGGAATTGGGTATATTTTTAAATAAAAAGGAATACAGGGTTCTGCTGGATAAGTAGAGAAAGAGGGATAAAGAGGGAAGAAAAGTAAGAAACACATTCACACTATTTCATTGTTGTTTTTTTTCCTTCCTCTGAGTAAATTAACAATTAATTCACATATTGCAAAGGATCAGAGAAGATTAAAAAAGTTAAACTTCATGGACTAAATATTTTTTTAGTAACTATGCTAATATCTAAGGTGTCACCCAGTGAGATGAATTATTTGAAGCCATCCCTTCTTGTGGCAGCAAAAGACAATACAATCCCAACAATAATGTCAATGCAATTTGTGAATTGTGAAACCTCAATATACATACATTTTTATGTACCTGTAGATATCATTCCCAGGTGTCTCGTGAGTTCCAGTGGTCATTACATCATGATGAAGATTGTGGTTGTCCTCCTGACCTTCTGTGTTGCTGCAAACTGTGAGTGAAAAGGAAAATAAATGTGAACAAAAAACAGTAAACTGAAGCTAAAAAAAATGTTTGTGAAATATTGTCAAGATGCCATTTATAGAATTCAATAAAAAAAAACTTTTCTTAAGGGGGTGCAATTTTCAGGAATGTGTAGTTACCCCTGGTATAAGATAAAACTTCAAAAAATGTAGATCACCTAAATGTCCACAGATGTTTCATATTAACAAATAGAGAAAGATGAAAGAGAGAAGAGTGGGAAGAGAAAAAAGAAAAAGGGATGATATAAAAAAGAATAGAGTAAAAGAAAGGGGACATGAGAGAGAAAGAAGAGAGAAAACTAGAAAGTAAAAGAGAGAAAGGGATAGAGGGAAAATGGAGAGGCAGAAGACAAAAGAGAGAAGAGGGGGAAAAGTAAAACGAAAAAGGGATAATATAGAAAAGAATAGAGAAAAGGGAAGGGAATATGAGAGAGAAATGAGAAAACTAGAAAGGAAAAGAGAAGAGGGTGTAACGGTTAGGTCAGGTACCTGCACGTATAAATATTACGAATCCATTAACAAAGAGACATGAATGGCCCAGGAGAAAAAGCCAGGAACAGGCATGTGGCAACCAGGAAGAGAACACATGAATCACAAGAAACATAGACAGAGTACAGACAGAACACTCAAGGGGCTTAGGAACACAGAAATACATAAGACCGGGTATGCAGGAACATCAGACCATGGATACTTGAAAGCATCAGATTTTATATCCAAAGTGTTATTGTGATGTAAGCAGCCCAGGTGCAATTGTGAGGAAGCACAAGCGTGGGCTGCAGGATGGAGAAAGTCCCAAGGTATGGTATGGAAGATGGACCATGAATGATAAGGGGCACAAGACATGGCAGAAGTGCCCTGGATGATAGAAAGCACCCTGAACAGTAGGGGAGGAAGAGCGCAAATAATAGAAGAGCACTGAATAGAAAAGAGAGAGATGCGCACCTGGGGGTGGATATCACTTAATAGTGTGTCCAGGGTAGTCTATTTTTGTTTACTCATGACAGAGGAAAAATCTCCTAAAGCATACAAATCTGTACCCTAAGAAAACGTTATCACTAGTTTTAAAACCCTTAATTTTTGCTGAGAAAAAAAAAATCTGGTGAAGAAATAGTAGGTGGGGGGGAAGTAATGGGGTAGAAAGTGTAGAGGGGATAAGGGATGAATTAATAACTCATGGGGGAGGAGATGGGGGAGGGTTAGTATAGTCAATAGGGAGGTATTACTAAGTAACTCAAGTATAGTGGCAGGCACCTCAAAACTACAAACTCATTAACATAAGATGTATGCTTGCAATACCAGAAGCTTGACAGGAAAAATGGGAGAGTTAGAATTATTGCCAATTAATGAGAAATGGGATTTAATAGGTATTACCGAAATGTGGTGGGATGAATCTCATGACTGGACTGTTAATCTGGATGGTATAATCTATTTAGGAAAGATAGGGGCAATGATAAAAGAGGAGGAGGGATTTGTCTGTATATTAAGCCTGAATTTAAGCCTGTAGTCAGAGAAGATATTTATGGTGGCCCTAGTGATAAAGTTGAATGTTTGTGGGTAGAGTTAAATAGCGGAGCAGCAAATCCCAAAAGAATATTAGTAGGAGTATGCTATAAACCCCCAAATATAGCTGAAATTGAGGAAATACAATTATTGTTACAGATTGGAAATGCAGCTAAGCAATAGGCAAGTTCTAATAATGGGAGATTTTAATTACCCTGAAATAAACTGGATAAACGAGACCAGCAGTTCAGCTAAGGGGAGCAGGTTCTTGAGCACACTCAGGGATCATTATCTGGCCCAGGTTATACAAGAGCCTACTAGAAATGAAGCTATCTTGGATTTAGTCATCACAAATAATATTGATATAGTATCAAATGTTGAAATAGGGCAACCTTTGGAAAACAGTGATCACAACACAGTCTCATTTGAGATTTAATTAAAAAAAAAAAAAAAAAATTTTAAGGGGCCAACAAAAACTCTTAATTTTAAAAGGGCAGATGTTAACAGTCTAAGGGCAACAATAGAAAGTATAGACTGGGACAGAGAACTGATAGGTAAAAACACTGAACATAAATGGACAACATTTAAATCCTTACTAAATATACATACTTATACCAAGTGGGAATAAAAGTAAAAGGAGTACATCACATCCAATGTGGCTTAACAATGATTTAAAGATCAAGATACAGAGTAAAAAAAACAGGCATTTAAATTATACAAACAATAGGGGACAGAGACTGCTTTACGTGAGTTCAAGGAAATCAACAAGGCTGGCAAAAGGGCTAAAATAGAAAATTAAAAATTAGTTGCAAAAGAGAATAAGACTAACCGTAAAATATTTTTTATGTATATTATGGGAAGATGGACAGGAAGGAAGCTATAGGAACATTACAATGTGACACAGGTCGTCTGATAATTAGTGACCAGGAAAAGGCAGATGAGCTAAATAGGTTCTTTTATTCGGTATACACAAGGGAAGTACCAGTGGTTGGGACACAGCAACATAATGTGGCTACACTACCTTTGCCAAATAATTGGTTAACGAATGAAGTAATCCAAAAGAGGTTGGAAAAAATAAATATTAATAAAGCCCCAGGTCCTGATGGAATAAATCCAAGGGTACTGAAGGAACTGGATTCTGTAATAGCCAAACCATTATATTTATTATTTCAAGATTCACTCAACACAGGGTCTCTGCTAGGTGACTGGCGAAAAGCAGACGTGATACCTATATTTAAGAAGGAAGCAAGAGCAAATCTGGGGAATTATAGACCAGTGAGCCTCACTTCTGTAGTGGGGAAGCTTTTAGAAGGGTTAATAAGGGATAATATACAAGAATATGTCTATTTGAACAGCATTATAAGTGGGAGTCAACATGGATTTATGAGGGATAGGTCATGTCAAACAAATTTAATTCGTTTCTATGAGGAGGTTAGTAGGAACTTAGATCAAGGCAACTCAGTGGATGTAGTAAGGCTTTTGATACAGTGCCACATGGGAGACTATTGTGCAAACTACGAGATACAGGAATTGCAGTAAATATCTGCTCATGGATTAAGAGCTGGCTAAAAGACAGGAAGCAAAGGGTTGATGTAAATGGAACATACTCCGATTGGACTAATGTGGTAAGTGGGGTTCCTCAGGGTTAAGTATTAGGTCCTCTCCTTTTTAACATATTTATTAATGACTAGTGTCTCCATTTTCGCTTATGACATAAAGTTGTGCAAGGTAATTAAATCAGATAGTGATGTACTTTCCCTCCAAAGGGATTTACATAAAATAGAGGAATGGGCATCTAAATGGCAGATGAGATTTTTTTTTTTATTGTTTTTTTTTATTCAGGACAGACAGAATAGTACATAGGAATACATTGGAAGTTTGTTACATCTTTCTTTAAATACATACATTATATACCAGTGTGTTACAGCATCCATAATGAGATCCTGGACGGTCCCTGTTGCCATACAAACTGAAGTGTTACTCTTTGGAAATCTGCTAATTCTCTCATGTTGATTGTGATGGGCAGGGTTCTAAATAAACACATTAGTCTGGGTAAAATATTCATTTTTATAGCGTTTATCCTCCCTAGTCAGGATGTTTTGAATTTGGCCCAGATATTAAGTTCCATCTTGAGGATACTGTACATCAGTGTGTAGTTGGCTTGATTCCTAGGTATTTAATATGTGTGTGGGACCACCTAAATTTTAAAATATCTGATAGGGCTTCCATTTCCTTTGCTGGAAGGTCTATTGTTAGGGCATCAGTCTTTTCTACATTGACTTTGAGTCCTGAAAGGAGACCAGATACTCCTAGTAGATGTATTAAGGGAGGAATTGAGAGTGTTGGCTCCGTTATGAAGCACAAAAGGTCGTCAGCAAATAGATGAGATTAAAGCGAACAATTGTAAAGTAATGCATCTGGGAAGGAAAAATAGCCATGCATTTTATAATCTTAATGGAGCAAATATAGGGGTATCAGATATTGAAAGGGATTTGGGAGTGCTTGTGGACAACCACCTAGGTAACAGTGCTCAAAGCCAAGCAGCAGCTGCAAAGGCAAATAAAATATTAGCATGTATTAAGAAGGGTATAGAAGCAAGGGAAGCAAATATAATTCTGCCACTATACAAATCTCTAGTGCACCCTCATTTGAAATATGGAGTACAACTTTGGGCACCACTTCATAAACAGGACATTTTAGAGCTGGAAAAGGTACAGAGAAGGGATACAAAACTAATAAGGGGAATGGAGGGGCTAAGATATGAATAAAGACTAACCAAATTAAACTTATTTTCTCTAGAAAAAAGGCGTCTGAGAGGAGATATGATTGCCTTATATAAATACATCCAGGGTCAGTATAAAGATTTGCCAAGTGAGCTTTTTGTCCCAAGAGGTTTTCAACTGACAAGAGGACATCCCTTGAGGTTAGAAGTAAAACGATTCCACCTTAAAGAAAGAAAAGGATTCTACAAAGTAAGGGTGGTTCATTTGTGGAATTCTCTACCAAAGGAGGTGGTGACAGCCGATTCGATAGATAACTTTAAAAGGGGACTGGATTTATTTCCAATTAAAAAGGGCATTCAGGGATATCCTGGATAATTAGAAAGAGTATTGATCCAGGGAGGAATCCAGTCGCCAGTATCTGGGGTCAGGAAGAATTTTTTTGCCCCTTTGAGACGATTGGCTAAGTTTCACTTGCTTTTTTCTGTTTGCATTCTTCTGGATCAATTAATTATTAATTTAAAAAATAATATAAATGAATTAACAATTAATTAACAATTACTTAAGTAACAACTAATCTGCATATTGCAGATCAGAGGAGATCTTAAAAGTTTGAACTTGATGGACTGAAAGTCTTTTTTCAACCTCAATTACTATGTAACTACTATGTAACTATGTAACTATGAAAATGTTTTACAGTGAAATCTCTTAAATGCTATAGGACAATGAAAATATATATATATGGATCCTTTACAGGATTGAAGATGAATCCATAATACATAGGTAGATGTTTTGTTTGTGAGAGGGTGTTTATATTCTGGAGAGATATGGTTACAAGAAGTCTGCTTATCGGCCAGTAAGGGGAAGGGGTGTGGTGAAAATGTCAATATTGTACAAATAACTTAACAAAGGCTCATTGTTCCCTCCTTTTGCGCCCCTGCCTCCAAAATAAAAACCATTAGGAGGAAATGATGTAACAAACATAAAATGGTTCCATATACTCATAAACCTGGTCTTCAAAAATTCAGATTCAACCAAAAAAAAATGTATGTCCACGGCTTACACAGCTGATAATATTGGGTCATATTACATTCCAGCCACGGAAATCCAACCTGTAACTCTTAAGCCCTACGTGCATGAAATTCTCCCGGGTTAAATTTCTATTTAGTTGGAAGGGCCTGTGAGGGCCTGCCAGCAACGTAAAAGAGAATTTAGATCTTAAGCCAGTCTTCTCGCACGTTGGATGTGCGGCCGTGCTAAGATCAATTAGTCTAACACTTAGCAATGGGTTAGACTTAGCCAATGTCAGAAGAAATCTCCATCATGGCTAATTAAAGCTTGCGGGATCACCTGCAGGCTCCCGACATCATCCCTTGCCGCGGTGGTCCCGATCGGGACCTCCGCAGCAGTAAAAAAACAGAAGCCCTGCCTCAGGGGGTACTCCAAGTACCCCCCCCAGCACCTATAAATTAACCCCCCTATGCTGGGGGTCCCCATATGGACCCTCACAGTGTCCCCATATTAACCTGTGCAACGGAGGACCCGATCATGACCCCTACTGCATTTAAAATGTAAAATTTCCCACTACTGGTTCTTAAAAGGCCCGCGCCACACTATCACAGCCGCAGGGGTACTGTAAATACCCCCGCAGCACCCAAAATGAATCCCCCACAATGCTGGGGGTCCCAATCGGGACCACCGCAATGTCCCCACATTAATCCCATGCTGCAAGGGTCCCGATCGGGACCCCTGCAGCATTTAAATATTTTAAATTCCCCCATCTAACTAATGAAACCCCCCTCTAGGCAATAAAGCCCCCTCAAACTAATTAACCCCATATAAGAAATTAACCCTATTTAACCCTCACCATACCTAATTATCCCTATAACAAACCACCTAACCCTATCTAGTCCTATTTAACCATATCTAGTCCTATGTAACCCTAACTGGGCCTAGTTAACCCCATATAGACCTATGTAACCCCACCAAGTCCTATTTAATCCCATCTAGTCCTATGTAACCCCACCAAGTCCTAATTGGGCCTATGTAACCCTATCTAGTCCTATTTAACCCCATCTAGTCCCTTTTAACGCTAACTAGGCCTATGCAATCCTATCTAGTCCTATTTAACCCCACCTATAGCTGGGTAACTCCACCTAGTCCTATTTAATCCCGTCTAGTCCTATATAACCCATCTAGTCCTATTTAACCCCATCTAGTCCTATTTACCCTAACTGGGCCTATGTAACCCTATCTAGTCATATTTATCCCCATCTAGTCCTATTTAAACCTAACCATCGTATGTATCGATATCTAGTCCTATGTAACCATATCTAGTCCTATTTAACCCCAGATAGTCCTATTTAACCTTAACTGAGCCTATGTAACCATATCTAGTCCTATATAATCCTACCTGGGCCTACTTAACCCTATTTAGTCCTATTTAACCCCATCTTATTCTATTTAACCCTAACTAGGCTGATTTAACCCAAATGTACCCAGTAAACCTCCTCCTCCCCTACCCCATTAACCCCCCCTACCCTGTTAACCCCTACACTACCCACCTAACACCCTAATAAAATCCCTTTTACCCCACTAATTACACAAAATAAAAAAAGGACATTACTGGAAATAAAAAAAGAACATTACCGAAACTAAAAAAACTACATTACATAAAATAAAAAAACCTACATTACATTAAAATAAAAAACCTACAGTACATACAATAAAAACATGCATTACATGCAATAAAAAACATAAATACATACAATTAAACCCCTAGATACATGCAATTAATACCCCTAAATGCATACATTTAACACCTAAATACATACAGTAAAAACCCTAAATCTCACCTAAAACACCCCCCCCCCCCCCCACGAAACCTAGAACCTAGGGTAAATAAGACCGCTTACCTTGCTCAAATGCACCTCCAGCGACAATGGTTTCATTGCCTCGTCCCTAGCCTAAGGGCCTAATCCATGACCATAAATCCGGCACCCCTAGGATAAAAGGAAACATTACAATTAATAAAAATATAAACACAACATATAATGAAATAAATTCTAAATAGTACATTTACCTTTCCGTGATGCCCCCGTCCTCCTTGTAGTCTTTGCCGGCAGGTCCCCTTTAAAAAGAAAAACTACAAAACTAACAGGGGAGCTCCCCACCGCAAATTAAGCTTCTCTTGCCTGCTCCGGTAAAATTTAGAAATGGTGCCTTCTGAAAATGCTGTCAATCGTGTATACCATTGTGATTGGCTCCAAGCATCTGCGTCTTCTAATTGGCTGAAATCTTATTGACATTTACATCACCCGTGGGGTGTATCCCATTCTGACTGGGATGGGGTTTACTGGGTACATTTGGGGCACAGTTAGGTGATAAATAGAACTAGATGGGGTTTAATAGAACTAGATGGGGTTACATAGGCCAAGGTAGGGTTATATAGGAATTGATGGGGTTAAATAGGTCTATATGGGGTTAGGTGGTTAGTGATAGGGTCAATTAGGTATGGTGAGGATTAAATAGGGTTAATTAGTTAGAGGGGGTTAATAGGGCAGAGGGGGTTAATAGTGTAGTGTTTAGACTTGGTGTCATGAGGGTGACCCTCATGGCACTTATAGTGTTATTCTAGAAATTAATAGTGTTGTATATAGACCCCTATTGAACTAATGGCGTTAATTAGTGTCCCATAAGGGTCTGTAAAGACCCCTATGGGACTGAGGGGTTTAATCGGTGTCCCATAAGGGTCTGTATAGACACTTATGGGACTGAGAAGGCTTATTAGTGTCCCATAAGGGTCGGTATAGACCCTTATGGGACTGATGTGGTTAATTAGAGTCTCATAGGGGTCTGTATAGACCCCCATGAGTGTTGGGGTTATTTTTAGATGCCTGGTGGGTGTTTAGATGCCTGCGGCAGGGGTTACATTTTATATTTTCAGGAGCCGCGGTGAGAAATTAAAATGTTTAAATGCAGCGGGGGTTCCGATCGAGACCCCTGCTACATGGGTTAATGTAGGGACACTGCGGGGGACCACCAGCATTGGGGGGGTTAATTTTTAAGTACTGAGGGTATTTAAGGTACCCCAGCGGCCGGGATAGCGTGCAGCGAGCTCTTTAAGGACCTGCGGCAGGTAATTTGATATTTTAAATGCAGTGGGGGTCGCAATCGGGCCGCCCGCTACATGAGTTGATATGGCGGCACTGCAGGGGTCCCGATGGGGACGCCGCAGCATGGGGGGTTAATGTTAGTTGCTGAGGGGGTAATTACTGTACCCTCGCAGCATGGTGACTACCGTTAGTGTGCAGAGGGCCCTTTAAGGACACTAGGCGGTGAATTTAAAATATTTAAATACTGCAGGGGTCCCAATCGGGATCCAATCTTGCTATGAAATTGCTAAGATGTCACACGCGAGCCAGCCCGTAACATGCAAATGGAGGCAAAATCTCTACAGGCACAGAAAAGGCTCTGAAAGCCATTACGTTTACGCTAAAAAGACCCCCGATCCGCCCCCCGAACCTCCCTCTGCCCCCTAAATCTCCCCCTGCTCCCTAAATCCATCACCATGCTTCAGGGATCCCAATCGGGACCCCCGCGGCAGTTAAACTCTTAACCCCTGCTGCAAGTACCCCCCCGGCACCCAAAAGTAACCCCCCGCATCAGGATCCCTGCAGTATAGGGTTGGATTTAGGGAGTGGGAGGGGATTTAGGGGCCGGAGGGAGGTTTGGGGGCCAGAGCGGGGGTCTTTTTAGCTGCTCCAGGCAAGAAAGATTTTGCCTCCATTTGCGTGTTACGGGCTGGCTCGCGTGTGACTTCTTAGCAATTTAATAGCATGATTGGCTCGTAAGGGTTACATGTTTGATAGATCCATGGGTTTTCAGGCTGCAACTTTACACATTCCCTGTCTCTTAGGCATTTCTCGGCCGGCCTGCGTGTTACCACGCAAAGTTGGCTGCGTGTCGGGTTAAGATGCATCTTAGCACGCAAATAGCTCTAAGATGACATTTATGTGCTACGTGTTAAAACGTAACTCCAATTTAATTGGCCTAATTATTAGTTTGGAACATATTTGGAAAACAGTGTCTTTTTTTCTTGAATTGCAGTTGTCCTTATAAATATAATTTGTATTTTTTTCTAAAATACCATAATGTTTAGGTAAAAACATATGGTTTGTTTAAAAATAAAAATCTACTCCTTTATATTTATGGAATAAAATATCTATTGCATATTTTATAAAATAACTGGTCATGTAACTATTATTTTTAAAATACATTTTTATATTTAAAGGAAGATATTTGAAACTTAAGAACTGTTTTTTATATGAATGCAATATTTTCATTGATTTTTGATGAGCTTTAGATATTTCAGATATTTTTAGCTTTTCCACGTTAAATCCATAAAAACATAAAACATTTCTTAATAATATGTTTCAACCATAGATATAGAGGAAAGAATATAATTGTGATTTATTATAAAAACAGTACAATTATTTGTTTGAGAATTTTTAAAAAATGTAAACGTAATTTTATAATTTTCGGTTTAATACATTCTAAAATAAGATTCCACTTATTACCATTCCTTATATCTGAAGTAAAATAGACCTCTAAAAACCTAGTTTTATCTCTGCATAGGCACATTGATATCCAATATACTCTCACATAACCCTTATCGATAATTACATTTAAACCAGATGATTCACAGAACCACTGAGTGGCCCTGATAGCTCCTTTCAAAGCTATATGGTCACTGCATACTATTGTCATATTGGCCAGTGTAAACAATTGTTTTTACTTGTGTTCCGCCTGCCCTAGGAATTTGTAGTCCCATAAATGATTTTCTGTTTTCATAATAGATCAGCAGAGTAGCGGGGGGGGGCAGAGAGGGGGTCTGTCATGGGCAGCCCTTTTAGGGGGTGGCACTTTTTAGAAGGGTGGCAGGGGGTGGCACTTTGTGTATCGAGGCAGGTGGTGACCTGGGTGGCAAAAGCTGTAAGTACTCAGCTGGGTCCAATACAACAAATAAGTAAGATAGAGTATATTGGATAAACCTGGTTTTACATTTACCCCTTTTGTTAAAAAAAGCATTATCTGATACCAAAACTCTCACTTTCACACATACTTCCAATCTGTTTTCTAGTTTTACCAGATACATCATTTTTTTTTCTAAAATTTTGAATGATGTGATAAATAATCAAAAAAAAATTTCAAAATATAATGAAGTAAATCTATACTCACTGACGAAATAATAAACATTTTTATCCCTTATATTAAACACATTTTGGTGAATACTCCTGCTAGGGACTGAATAGACGTGGCAGGGATCAATTACTTTCTAATTGCTGACTTAAATCTTGTAACTAGAATTTTTTTTTTATTCATCCTGTTCACTTTTTTAGGAATTAAAACTTCATTTTGTTTCCATGAGTGGGGCAAATAACGACATCTGCATTTTACTCAGAGTCAACATATTATCTTTTAAAACAACCCAGAAAACCATATAAAATTCATTTTGCAAGACATCATTTCTAGAATTTTTTAATTTTTAAAAATAACATTGAAAATGTGTGCTATCTTTAAACCCCCAGATTAAAGAAATTGATCTTCCAGGATAAAAGAAGGATAAGAAAAATTCCAAAATATATTCATCTAGAAGACAAAAAGTATTTTTAGATATAATGAAGAATAATGTACTATACAATTAATGTATTATGTTATTATGTTTTTATTTACCTTTCTCCCTCTGAAACGTCAATACAAATGTTATTACTAATATATTAAAACGATACCTAGAGCACTTCTCGTATTCTAAAATGTTTTACCCTGGAATTAAAAATCATTTGTTGTCCCTATATTATACCTACTTTTTTTTCTTTTTCTTATTTAATATTTTTTTAATTTAATATATCATCTGTAACCTCACTTCCATATTGTCTGGTTTTGTATAGTGAAATTAATCTAAACTGCAAAGATGAGTAAAAATCCTTCCTTTCTTTTAATTTTCTTCAGCTGGATATCGAAGTTTCCCTGTTTTTAATATTTAAATAAACTACCTAAGTGTTTGCTTGCATATATAAACATCATTTTTATTAACAAGTGCTTAAAATCTCTGTTTTTACTTACTCAAACCTTCCAAAGTGTATCTGCAAAGGTATGCTCCCAGCAGCTCACAATGTTTCTATTGGTACTAGATGTATTAGCCACTTACAGACTGTTTCTCAACAGCATTTTTACAGAGACTTCTGGAGAGAGAATATGGGTTAACCCAGTGTGGGGAATCATGCATCACAGTAGATAGGTTTATGGCCCAAGGAAATAGCATTTTTTAAGCGGGGAACCCAGCGGAGAATAGTGTGTTTGCTAGCAGTCTCATGGTGCCCTGTGGGGAGAAGGCATGTAACTAAAAGTCCACTTTATAGCCCTACCACAGTAGTTAAGTGATATAGTATGTTATTAGATAGCCTGTTTGGCTATTACAACAACAACAACCTTGGTCCATAGTGTTTGAAATGACTGGAGTACAAAGAGGTCCTGTTGCCAGGTCCATAGACCAGATGGTACCGAGGGGTGGTACAAGGCTGTAGTGAAAGTGACACAGAGGAGGATAGTAACAGAGAGGGCAGGTAAAGAGACAGATATGGTTGGAATAGGCAGATGGGGAGAAAGAGACAGAAGGGGATATCAAGTCAAACAGAGGGATGAGAGACAGACAGATGGAGCATGAAGGAAGAAAGAAAAGTAGAGGTATAGGAGATATATGGGGTGGTCACAGGAGAATGAGAGACACAGATAGGGGAAGATTGGGGAAGATACAAGGGCAGGTTGAGAGATGGGGTGATACACTGGGAGGGGAAGATAGAAGAAAAATAGTGAATTGGGAGAGAGTGCGGTGAGATAAGTAGTTATGAGAGAGGGGTGGGAGACAGAGTAGGAGTAGAGAGAGAGAGAAGAGGGTGACATACAAAAAGGAAAGAAAGAAAGAGTGGATGGAGGCAGAGAGAGAAAGAGTGAGACAGATAAGTGAGAGACAGAGAGACGTGTGAAAGTGAGTTGCAGAGGGGAGGAAAAGTAGCACTGAGAAAAAAAAAGAAAGAGGGGGATGAAAGTGTCACAAATTGGGGAGTAATGTGGAGATGGGAGAGGTAGAGACAGAGAAGGGGTTGCATAGACAGATAGGAGAAAATTATAGGGGAGATAAAGCCAGATAGAGGAGTGGAGAGACAGATAGAGGGGAGGAGAGAAAGAGGGAGAACAGAAGGAGAGGGGTGTGAAAGAGGCAGAGGGAGAGAAAGGGGGGAATAAGTACAGGGTAGGCAGAGGGATGAACTAATAGACAGGACAGAGAGAGTGTGTGGAACAGGGGGACAGATGTAAATTATGAAGAAGGAGACAGAGGGAAGAGGCAGAAGAGGGGATAGAGGCTGTGGAAAGAGAGAGAAAGATGGATGAAGGAAAGAAAAAGAGGGATAAGAGACATAAATAGGAGGGAGAGTCAAGGGAGAGACAAATGGGGAAAGACATGCAGAGAAACAAGGAAAAAGGAAGAGGGGCAATGGAGAATGGAGAGAGGAAGAGATGCAGGTATAAAAGACAATCAGAAGGGGGAGAGAGACAAAAATAGAAAGGGATATAAGGAAAGGTGAGATAAAAGGGAGAGAAAGAAATGGGGAAGAGTTAGGGGAAGGACTCCTGTGTCTCATTTTGCATGCCAAACAAAATGAGACACAGGGAATGTTTTCACTATTGACTTATGATATGAAAAAGCTCATTAGTTGTTTAACCAAGTCTTCCTTTGAATTATTTATGCAATTTCTTGTGTGAAAGATTCAACGATTATACAGGCAATCATAAAAAAAATGTCCATAATCAATATTTAATCAGTTTTAATGTTAACTTTTCCACATTATTTTTTGTGCAGTAACATAATGAGTTCTGTGTCTTCTTAATTTTACTGTTTTATTGCCAGTAAACTGCAGCGTTATTAACAATCATTAGAATTTGTATCTGCAATTATGAAGTTAATTCATTTAAACAAAAGATTTTAGCAGCAGATAACAACCGCTATTGTGATTGTAGTCTGCCCGTTCTATCTACCTAAACATTTTTAGGCAGATAAAATTGCTAGATGAAAGGGTGTGTGTCTAATTAATTACTTATTTGTTCAATAAATGTGTGTTTATAACATCAGCAATAAAGCCATCTGCAAATTAAAATTGTTTTAAAATGCATCGTGCCTGCCTGGTGTGCTGGGTCCGTCTCCACCTCCCTCCAGAGTTCTCGCACTGTTTGTCTGGGAGCCACTGAAGTCAACTGGATGCTGTTTATAGTTTAGGAGTTGTGCCTTATCTCTCCTATTCTCATGCCCTGACCTGATGTAATTTGTGATGTCAATGTTTTTTGTTTGTTTCAAATAATGGTTATTCAACCAGATGAAAGGAAGTCACAAATCCTCAATAATTGCACAGCTGTCAGATAACTTCAGTGGCTTCCAGACACACATTGTGAGAAATGTGGCAAAAGAAAGGTGGATATAGACCCAGCACTTCAGACAGGTTAACATTCATTTTAAAGTAATTATATTCATAGATATCTTTGTTGTGGACTTACTAAACATGTTTGTTGAACTATCAAGTACTGCTCTAGATATTCAAAGTCTTTTACTTGGTGTTAACACTGTCCATTTAATCTTTAGGATATTCTTAGATCCAAGTAAGTCTTTTTTAAACTGCTTATTGACTACCTTCTCTGTAAATTCCACTTTTAATAAATATATGTAACAGTCTTACATGAAGAAAATATAATGTTTCAACAAAGTAGTTTGGCCTGGTACAATATTTCAGAATTTAAAAATAATGGACCCATAATAGAGAGAATCATAAACAGTGAACAAAAACAAATTGAAAAATTATGAGGTAATCCTAAACAGAAAGAGTGCAGCACAATGTAAAAGAGAGGACCAAGGTGAAATGGCTGTGTAGATCAATTCTCTTCTATTCCTAGGTTGTCCTACCATCATTAGCAGGGCCCAGTGGGGATCGAGAAATGTCAGATGCCACACCCGGATGAAAACGCCTGTTCCTTATGTGATTATTCACCACACAGCAGGGGCTTCCTGCAATTCTCAGTCCACCTGTAGCGCCCAGGTCAGAAGCATGCAAAACTATCACATAAATAATCAACGGTGGTGTGACATTGGATACAGGTGAGTACATATGAGAGAGGAGAGAAATAGAATGGAGAGATTGTTGGGGGGAGAAAAGAGAAGCATTGTGCAGAGAAACAAGAAAATAAAGTAAAAGAAGCAAATGGAAATAATAGTAAATAATATTTAGGCATATATAAAATGGAGGGAGAAAGAAGTAAATTATGATACATAAATGATTATATAAGGAGAAGAATATGGAGAGAGATATTTAAAAAATCAGAAATTGGAGTTTAGGGAATCGGAGAGAGTATAATGGTAGATTGTGAGAAGTCTGAAACTGGGAAGAGATATTAGAAGAATAATGATGGGAATTTGGAATGAAGACATACAGAAGGAAACCATATACAAAATATGTTTAGTCAAGAAAGAACAAGACATGCAAGAAGGGATAAGGAAGAAGAGTTGAACAAAGGGCAAAGAGGATGTATAAGAGGGAGGTTGAGTTTATATGTGAATTTCTATTTAAACATGTATATTAAATATTTGTATATAGCTTTTTAGTGGGGGAAGATGGGAGAGTATATGAAGGACGTGGTTGGACAAATATCGGAGTTCATGCCCCAGGATTTAACAGCAAATCCATCGGAATCAGCTTCATTGGAACATTCACCAGTAAGTTGGGGAATTCCATGGGAGAAACCTGGTGAAATATGGGTATAACATGGTAATTTAAGTGGCCTGGTTTACATGTATTAATACGCCTTTAAAATCCTCTTTAGTTTATTCCACCTTTATTTCTTCTATCTGTATCCCTTCCCATCCAACTCTCTCATCCTTCTGTATCTCTACCTACTTTTTCCCTCTTTATAAATTACACACAGTAATACAACTGTCCCACACTGTCACAACCTACTATGATGATGGGTTCTAGAGTATCCTAGTACTCTAATTCCCAGTAGGTTTAGACCTAAGTTTGGGTGACTCTAGACCTATGGACAGTCTTTGTTGGTACAAAGGCATAACTCCCAGCTTGCTTTGGTAGTGTACCTGGGAGCACCTTGGTAGGGAGTCAGAACGAGCTCCTCTACAAGCATATGCCTCTGGGTCATTAATACATGCTTAGTCAAAGTATGAAAATTAAGAACAACTTTATTTTGGAAACACACAGTGTTTAAACAACTCACAAAACCAGTACAGGGAGTGGCTACCCCCTTGTCCAACCCTCATCTTCCTCTTGACCAATGGGGTAATCTCCAGAGTAACTTGATTACCTCTGGCCAATGGACTAGAGGTAAGCTCTAGGAACTTCCAGACCCCTCCCATGGGCCGCCCATTAGGTGTGGCTACCTAATTCACTTGGTCTCTGGTTCTCAAGGGAGAAACACTTATTTGCTCCTGTACTATGACCCCGATATTGGGCTGAAGACCCCATGGGGTTAAGGTGCCTCAATGTCTGTACAGACCCCTTTGTTCGGACCTTGCTATCACTTCAAGTGTTTACTTTAGGTGATAGCTGGAAGGCAGATGGGTGATCTACTCAGGTTACTATCTGTATCAGACCCAATATGGATGACTGCACAAAACATGGCTCCCACATTACAATACAATATATTTACAGATATTACCACTACAACATTTTATAACCCACATGTTATCAGTTGAGGCAGTACTTCCCAGGTCAGTCCACTTAATGCGTTATGATGACTTTATTAGTGGTGACGTGGTAAACTGCCTCTTCTCTGAATGCATAACAATAACAGTGGGACTCTGCCTTGAATATATAATATTATAACAGTGGCTCTGGGAGCCCAAAACCTTCTGTTCAATAACATGTGGCAGATAACAGTTCCAAATCCAAGATGGCCCCTGGCTAATTCATGACACACACTCCTTTCTTTCTCCTCCTTTTCGTCTTCATATTTATTCTTGTGTTTGTTTCCTTCCATGCTTGCACATATGCAAAGCTCATGAATCCTTATTCCTGGTGCCAGTAATTTGAATATTTAGCTTGGCCCTGTGTAGAAAATGTTCAAAACAGATTTGTTTGGAAGATATGTACAAAAGGATGATGTTTGAAGCTCCACATACAACACTAGAAGGGCATTGCTCTAAATCTTGATCTACATGCAAAATTGCTTGAAAGCATATTGTGTCCTTTTTACGTAAGAACCTGAGTGCGGAATATCTTCTAATGACACTCATCTCTCTATTCATACCTTGCCAGACTAATGGAGTATGAGATCCTGAAAGTTTGTGCTCTAATCCCTTATAGTTAGCCATTACATGTATCACATTGTACTACTTATTTACCTACTTCATAAAAAAGGACATTGTAAAGCTAGAAAAGGTACTGTGATGGAACAGGGTCAAATCTTCAACCATGCACAGGCTTACTTTTCTTCACCGGCTAACTGGCTGGAATATACAGCAGAAGTTGGGTAGCCTTTCAGCAGATCAAACAGCCACCAAATCATGGAATCCCAGCATCCAGGAAAGAATCATAGTTCTACCACTGATGTCCCATCTAAGAAGCCTATCTTTATTTAACTGGGTACAGAATATGTATAAGAAAAATATAGTGATAACATTAGATATTAACAGAAAGTAACTAAACAGTGGTGCCATTAAACTCTATCACATGGTTATGTAATTAGTAAAGAAGAGGTTGATTTCACTTTTGTATAAAATTTGACTATGGATCAGGCTTATATTTATTTTCTCTATGAAAATATTTGTCATTATCAAGATTTGTAAGCAGCTGATTCACACACAAGATAGAAAACACTATACATAACACTCACACGTGCGACATGCACATAAACATTACACTATAATAAATAGGAAAATAAAATAAAACTCTAGGTTTGGTAATAAAAAATGGTGAAAGTATTCTATGTGTTTAATGTAATATACTATATAACCTCCAGGAAGGATTATTTACCCTAATTAGACCATTGGCAATGTTCAAATGCATTTTTGTTTGCCTTTCACTGGATTAAATCACATTTGACATAGTACTAGGATCAGATTTAAAAAGGTTGCACTTTTTTCAACCTTAATTCATATGTTACTGTAGAAATTTCCTTCTCTGCCATTGGTAGATTTGATAATTCCCATCACTTAACTCTTCTTACACACTCTACCTTTTCCTCATCAAACATCTCTTTTTTCAAGCGTAATTTGTTGTTCACTCTCTGTCAATTATTACACTCCCTCTCTTTCTCCCCACCAATTCTAACACTCTATCGTCTCATCCCCAGGTCGGAATCCCAGCGCTGCTGCTCAGAATGCTGCTAAGAGTTTAATCAGTTGTGGGGTTGCCAAAGGTTTCATCAAAAGAGACTATGCTCTAAAGGGCCACGGTGATGTGTATAACACTGCCTGCCCTGGGAAAGCTTTCCACAGAACTATCAAAACCTGGCCAAGATATAAGCCTGGTCGCTCATAAATGACCATTAATGTAAATTAGATCAATTCTCTTTTCTACCACAGAGAAGAGTCAAGCTCTACGTAATCTGCTTACACTCTACAAATACATTTAATAACAATAAAACAATAAGATCTTCGAAAACAAATATTTACCCGTTCCATGATTTTCTTGAGAATTACTGCTTTAGCCATTCTGAAAATTAAACAAGCTGTATGGATAAAAAAATCATCTGTGTTTTTGTGTATTTTGTGTAGGAAAAAATACAGAATATGTGTTATCCCTGCACAGAGGTTCAGTGTCAATTTCGTATATTTTAAACATGTTTTACTAAATATATTCTCTATAAGGAAAATTGACTACAAATTGCTAAACAATCTGGCATGCTTTGGACATCCACCTTTGTTCAGTAACTTTCTATTTATAAGCTTGGAGCAGGGTATAACATCAGCCTGCAGGGTTCATGGGTTCTCTATTAGACTACCGGTGGTCGTGGCAGACCCTAAAGTCCATACTATGTATGATAATCAAGAGAGTAGTCAACAGTCACAATCAGAACTTCAACTTCCTGAGGTGGTAAAAGACTTAGCATACAGAGGCAGTTTCTATCTGCACAATATGGTAGCTAAAACTTATAGGGCCTCATTCTATTATCGGCCGTAAATCGGCCGTAAGGCTGCGATTCCTTGCGGGGGTTCTGTTTGCTCGCGATTCTATTATACGGCCCCGCAAGGATCTCCTTTTACGGCCGGCCGCATATCTTGGAACCGGCCGTAATCTGTGAAATATAAAAACTGAAAAATAAATTCAAGCCTGCACTGTACAGCTCTGTAAATGCTAGGGATCATATTGGGGGACATGAGGATTAAAAGAAACCCACTCTCAAGCTTGCACATCTGCCCAAACCCGAGTTCAAATTAACTGTTTATTTTCCAGCTGCGGCGTGGGCGTGTCTGAGGTGCTCCAAGCACTCTGGACTTTTTACATGGATATTTTACGGATATTAAAAATAAAATATTTTACGGATTTGAGTACAGGATAATTATGTGCTATTTTTTCTAACACCTAAAATCCCTTTATAGTCTTCTCAAAGTGCAGGATGGCTTTATTTGAGCTATTTTATGTGCTTAATTGGTGCTAGCGAGACCTTTTTCCTGCAAGTAACTGCGGCTCGCTTTTAGCCTTGCAGAGAGGGTTCCCGGAGCAATTGAATTGCAAATAGGAATTTCTTACGGCCGATTTCCTTGCGGCCGTTTAAGATCAAAGGATTTCCTCCGGCGCGAGCGGCCGCAAGAGATAGCAAGGCACCGGCCGCAAGCCTGCCGGAATCCCCGGCCGTAAGGGAATAGAATAGCAGAATAGCTTGCGGCCGGTCCTTGCGGCCCCGCAACGGCTGCGGCCGATAATAGAATGAGGCCCATAGTATTTTCAATATGGATGAAGCATATTACTTTACAAGGACACACCTTCCTAAGAAAGCATCAGACAGGATTAGATCAGGAAACAAAATGGAACACACCAGTAAAGAATAATTGCATCTAAAATGGAAAAATGTAAAGGTTATATTTTTTTTAATGAAAATATTGGTCATGATCAAGTTTTGTAAGCAGCTGATTCATGCAAAAGTCAGAAAAATAACACACTACCTGCACATACACATTATACTCTAAGAAATAGGAAAAGAAACAAGAAATCTAGGTTTGGTAATAAAAAATGGTGAAAGTATGCTATTTGGTTAATGTAATATATAACCTCAGTCATCTCTGAATGATGTTCCACACAATAATAAAAATACAAAAAACTTTAGTCATTGAATTTTACCTCTTTGTGTTCATGAAACCTCATTCAATATGTAGAATGCTTTATGAAGCATTATCTGTGATGTAAGGAATCAGATTTATATTTCATACTTAAATATATTTTCAGAAAGATGTTTAAAGTGTTATTTACATGCTTAAAGCCTGTTAATTCCTTCTGTGACTGTCTCTTTGTATAATTGGCACCAGTATAATTATAAGGATTTGTAACTGGCATATCCCAGTGCATTTACTCTAATAGTGCTGATCAGGAACTATCCAATAGAAAAATCTGGCAGTGTCATCCAGATAGGGTTTAATTTCTCCACGCCTACCATAGGCCAACCCTGTAGTTAGATCCTCACTGTATGAACTGATAACATATAGAAAAGCCAAGCGACCATCTCCTAAATCGGCTTTAAAGCGTAACACAGCATTTTGTAAGTTCTATTATCAGGTAGTTCCCAAAGGAATTCAATATTTAGAATGCTCAATGAAATCATATTTGGATTATAGGAAATTATATTTGTCATGTCATACTTTAATAATACTTTGAGCAGGTTGTTAAAAATGTTACTTACAATCAGAACTGCACTGAGTTCAGGGGTTTGTTTGTCTTTACACAAGAATCATGATATAGTTACAAAGATCAGGTAACAAAGATTTTTTTATTACAAAATGAACACTAAAGCATTTTCTTCACAAAATGCCACTCTAAACAGTTTGAAAAATAATAATAAAATGAGGTAGCAGGAAATCAGAGTAGATATATGTGAAGAATGATTGCTGGAAAATAAAAGATTGTTATAAAGCATCTGGTCTCTCCATACAATGCTGTTAAAAGAGTAGACTGAAAGGCATGTCACAACGGTTTGATTTATTATGGTTAGACATCATTTGGGATTCCATGTCCCAGCAAAATGCACGGCAGGCGAGGGATTGCATTTCAGCACTGATCCCCCAATAAAAACAGTGAGAATGGGGTACAGAGAGAAAGGTGCGTGCAGGGGAAAATAAGGTGGGAAAGCACACACACATAGACATAAAAATCTATATATATGAAGGGTGGAGTAGCCGAGAGTGTCCAGTAATCTACATGAATAATCAGGATTGCAGTATATAGTGACAAATATATACATAATTATTATGACAAGCTTTCAAGAGCTATCTATCTTTGTCATGTCAGAAGCAGTACTGATACTTGGCAAATAGCCACATTAAATTCGAAACTCGGATATGCAATGTGAGACCCACAACGGCTGCGAGCTTGAAAAGTTGTGGATTTACAGTGCTATTCAATTAGAACATGCTGCGAGTTACGGGCTTCAGAGGCAAGCCCATAAACCATTTTTCGCTCGTTGGATGTGTGGCCGTGAACGTGATCAATTAGTCAAACTCGGAGTTACGACTTTAGATGGAGCCAATGGAAACAGAGATAGTCAGAATTACGTCAATGAAAAATGGAGGTGGGATTTCAAAGTCTTACGGGGTTCAATTATGCGTTAGGATCGGACCCACATTGCACATGAAATGCAAAATTGTTAAAGCCATAACTATGATACAAATATGGCACATTGATTGCCGGGATTGATATAACACAGAAAATAAACATGAAATAATAGTATTTTATTTAGCTGATTTGCGATCTTGAGAATGTTGTGCTATTAATTCTAAGACCTAACATCACTTTCCCTGTTCATAAATGTACAGTAGTGTGTGTATATGTGCATTTAAAGTGCAATGGGTTGGACTTTACCCCCCTTATGGGTCCTATCTAGCACTCGTTAGCTTTTTGGCTCCATTTGCGAGTAACGGGTTTGAAGGCCAGTGATTTTGATGCAATTTAAAAGCGCAATTGGAATGTAGCGGTTACGGGCTTGACAAATCAAAGGATTTGCAAGCTCGCAAGTCATATTCTCACGTCCCTTAGGGCTTTCTCGCTCCTATCCCGCAAGTCGTTGGCAGGCTGGTTTAAGAGGCCAATTTAATAGCTGTAAGTCTTGCGGCTACATTACGAGCTACAGTTTTACAAGTTAGGGGAATTAAATGTGGCTCTTAGTCAGTAGTTAATGATGCCAATTTCACTTAAAGAACATCTCCAGAAATCACCTCTTGCTCACCCAGAAAACTAGAACAATGTAATACACATAATATACTCATATTGTACTTGACTTGTGTGACTCACTTCTCATTGGCCTGCCCATCAACCATCTATATTCATTTCAATCCATCATTAAACCTTTGAAAGTCTCATACATCATACTCACCACTAGAGATGTTGCGAATAGTTCGCCGGCGGACTGTTCCCGGCGAACATAGCATGTTCGCGTTCGCGGCGAACTGCGAACATATGCGATATTCGACCCGCCCCCTATACTTTATCATTGAGCAAACTTTGACCCTGCAAATCACAGCAGACACATTCCAGCCAATCAGCATCATACCCTGCCTTCCAGACCCTTCTAACTCATGGACAGCAGCCATTTTGGAATCATAACTAACTTGCAGTCTTACTGAGAGGAGGCTGAGTGTAGGGGATACTGCATCAATAGGGAAAACCATAGCTAGGCTACTGTACACAGTGTGCAATACAGTCCTGAAGGACTCTTTTGATCTCTGCTGCAAGGACACCCCTGTGTCTCTTCCCCCCCTTATCATCATCCTCCCCTCACCTTAGCACCTCACACACTTATCCCTAACACCCCTCACCCTAACCCTAACACCCCTCACACTTTTCCCTAACACCCCTCACCCTAACACCTAACCCCCTCACCCTTATCCCTAACACCCCTTACCCTAACACCCCTCACACTTATCCCTAACACCCCTCACCCTAACACCTAACCCTAACACCCCTCACACTTATCCCTAAGACCTAACACCCCTCACACTTATCCTTAACACCCCTCACCCTAACACCTAACTCTAACACCCCTCACACTTATCCCTAACACCCCTCACCCTAACACCTAACCCTAACACCCCTCACACTTATCCCTAACACCCCTCACCCTAACCCTAACATCCCTCACCCTAACACCCCTTACACTTATCCCTAACACCCCTCACCCTAACACCTAACCCTAACACCCCTCACACTTATCCCTAACACCCCTCACCCTAACACCTAACCCTAACACCCCTCACACTTATCCCTAACACCCCTTACCCTAATCCTAACACCCCTCACACTTATCCCTAACACCTAACCCTAACACCCCTCACACTTATCCTTAACCCTAACATCCCTCACCCTAACACCTAACACCCCTCACACTTATCCCTAACACCCCTCACCCTAACACCGCTCACACTTATCCCTAACACCTAACCCTAAAATCCCTCACCCTAACACCTAACCCTAACACCCCTTACACTTATCCCTAACACCCCTCACCCTAACACCTAACCCTAACACCCCTCACACTTATCCCTAACACCCCTTACCCTAACCCTAACACCCCTTACACTTATCTCTAACACCTAACCCTATCAACCTAACACCTAACCCTAACATTCTCACACTTATCCCTAAGACCTAACATCCCTCACACTTATTCCTAACATGCCTCACCCTAACACCCCTTACACTTATCCCTAACACCCCCCACCCTAACACCCCTCACCCTAACACCTAACCCCATCACCCTTATCCCTAACACCCCTTACCCTAACACCCCTCACACTTATCCCTGTGTCTCTTCCCCCCTTTATCATCAAGGGAGGGGGGAGGATTATGAGGGAGGGGGGAAGAGACACAGGGGAGGATGATGAGGGAACTCTAACACCCCTCACACTTATCATTAACACCCCTTACCATAACCCTAACACCCCTCACACTTATCCCTAACACCTAACCCTAACAACCCTCACCCTAACACCTAACCCTAACACCCCTCACACTTATCCCTAACACCCCTCACCCTAACCCTAACACCCCTCACACTTATCCCTAACACCTAACCCTAACATCCCTCACCCTAACACCCGTTACACTTATCCCTAACACCCCTCACCCTAACACCTAACCCTAACACCCCTCACACTTATCCCTAACACCCCTCACCCTAACACCTAACCCTAACACCCCTCACACTTATCCCTAACACCCCTTACCCTAACCCTAACACCCCTCACACTTATCCCTAACACCTAAGCCTAACACCCCTCACACTTATCCCTAACCCTAACATCCCTCACCCTAACACCTAACCCTAACACCCCTCACACTTATCCCTAACACCCCTCACCCTAATACCCCTCACACTTATCCCTAACACCTAACCCTAACATCCCTCACCCTAACACCCCTTACACTTATCCCTAACACCCCTCACCCTAACACCTAACCCTAACATCCCTCACACTTATCCCTAACACCCCTCACCCTAACACCTAACCCTAACACCCCTCACACTTATCCCTAACACCCCTTACCCTAATCCTAACACCCCTCACACTTATCCCTAACACCTAATCCTAACACCCCTCACACTTATCCTTAACCCTAACATCCCTCACCCTAACACCTAACACCCCTCACACTTATCCCTAACACCCCTCACCCTAACACCGCTCACACTTATCCCTAACACCTAACCCTAAAATCCCTCACCCTAACACCTAACCCTAACACCCCTTACACTTATCCCTAACACCCCTCACCCTAACACCTAACCCTAACACCCCTCACACTTATCCCTAATACCCCTTACCCTAACCCTAACACCCCTTACACTTATCTCTAACACCTAACCCTATCAACCTAACACCTAACCCTAACATTCTCACACGTATCCCTAAGACCTAACACCCCTCACACTTATTCCTAACATGCCTCACCCTAACACCCCTTACACTTATCCCTAACACCCCCCACCCTAACACCCCTCACCCTAACACCTAACCCCATCACCCTTATCCCTAACACCCCTTACCCTAACACCCCTCACACTTATCCCTGTGTCTCTTCCCCCCTTTATCATCAAGGGAGGGGGGAGGATTATGAGGGAGGGGGGAAGAGACACAGGGGAGGATGATGAGGGAACTCTAACACCCCTCACACTTATCCATAACACCCCTTACCATAACCCTAACACCCCTCACACTTATCCCTAACACCTAACCCTAACAACCCTCACCCTAACACCTAACCCTAACACCCCTCACACTTATCCCTAACACCCCTCACCCTAACCCTAACACCCCTCACACTTATCCCTAACACCTAACCCTAACATCCCTCACCCTAACACCCGTTACACTTATCCCTAACACCCCTCACCCTAACACCTAACCCTAACACCCCTCACACTTATCCCTAACACCCCTCACCCTAACACCTAACCCTAACACCCCTCACACTTATCCCTAACACCCCTTACCCTAACCCTAACACCCCTCACACTTATCCCTAACACCTAAGCCTAACACCCCTCACACTTATCCCTAACCCTAACATCCCTCACCCTAACACCTAACCCTAACACCCCTCACACTTATCCCTAACACCCCTCACCCTAATACCCCTCACACTTATCCCTAACACCTAACCCTAACATCCCTCACCCTAACACCCCTTACACTTATCCCTAACACCCCTCACCCTAACACCTAACCCTAACATCCCTCACACTTATCCCTAACACCCCTCACCCTAACACCTAACCCTAACATCCCTCACACTTATCCCTAACACCCCTTACCCTAACCCTAACATCCCTCACCCTACCACCTAACCCTACCACCCCTTACACTTATCCCTAACACCCCTCACCCTAACACCTAACCCTAACAACCCTCACACTTATCCCTAACACCCCTTACCCTAACCCTAACACCCCTCACACTTATCCCTAACACCTAACCCTAACACCCCTCACCCTAACACCTAACCCTAAAAACCACTTACACTTATCCCTAACACCCCTCACCCTAACCCTAACACCCCTCGCCCTAACCCTAAAACCCCTCACACTTATCCCTAACCCTAACATCCCTCACCCTAACACCTAACGCTAACACCCCTTACACTTATCCCTAACACCCCTCACCCTAACACCCCTCACACTTATCCCTAACATCCTTCCCCCTAACACCCCCCACACTTATCCCTAACACCCCTTACCATAACCCCCCTCACACTTATCCCTAACACCTAACCCTAACATCCCTCACCCTAACACCTAACCCTAACACCCCTTACACTTATCCCTAACACCCCTCACCCTAACACCTAACCATAACATCCCTCACACTTATCCCTAACACCCCTTACCCTAACCCTAACATCCCTCACCCTACCACCTAACCCTACCACCCCTTACACTTATCCCTAACACCCCTCACCCTAACACCTATCCCTAACACCCCTCACACTTATCCCTAACACCCCTTACCCTAACCCTAACACCCCTCACACTTATCCCTAACACCTAACCCTAACACCCCTCACCCTAACACCTAACCCTAAAAACCACTTACACTTATCCCTAACACCCCTCACCCTAACCCTAACAGCCCTCGCCCTAACCCTAAAACCCCTCACACTTATCCCTAACCCTAACATCCCTCACCCTAACACCTAACGCTAACACCCCTTACACTTATCCCTAACACCCCTCACCCTAACACCCCTCACACTTATCCCTAACACCCCTCCCCCTAACACCCCTCACACTTATCCCTAACACCCCTTACCATAACCCCCCTCACACTTATCCCTAACACCTAACCCTAACATCCCTCACCCTAACACCTAACCCTAACACCCCTCACACTTATCCTTAACACCCCTTACCCTAACCCTAACACCCCTCACACTTATCCCTAACACCTAACCCTAACACCCCTCACCCTAACACCTAACCCTAAAAACCCCTTACACTTATCCCTAACACCCCTCACCCTAACACCCCTCGCCCTAACCCTAAAACCCCTCACACTTATCCCTAACCCTAACATCCCTCACCCTAACACCTAACGCTAACACCCCTTACACTTATCCCTAACACCCC
Source organism: Discoglossus pictus (assembly GCA_027410445.1). Taxonomy (NCBI): domain Eukaryota; kingdom Metazoa; phylum Chordata; class Amphibia; order Anura; family Alytidae; genus Discoglossus; species Discoglossus pictus. The sequence continues at coordinate 80,686,335 of CM050170.1, read as the reverse complement.
TCACCCTAACACCCCTCACACTTATCCCTAACACCCCTCCCCCTAACACCCCTCACACTTATCCCTAACACCCCTTACCATAACCCCCCTCACACTTATCCCTAACATGTAACCCTAACATCCCTCACCCTAACACCTAACCCTAACACCCCTTACACTTATCCCTAACACCCCTCACCCTAAAAACTAACCCTAACACCCCTCACCCTAACACCTAACCCTAATACCCCCTTACACTTATCCCTAACAGCCCTTACCCTAACACCTAACCCTAACATCCCTTACCCTAACACCCATCACACTTATCCCTAACACCCCTTACCCTAACCCCCCTCACACTTACCCATAACACCCATCAACCTAACACCTAACCCTAACATTCTCACACTTATCCCTAAGACCTAACACCCCTCACACTTATCCCTAACACCCCTCACCCTAACACCTAACCCCCTCACACTTATCCCTAACACCCCTTACCCTAACCCTAACATCCCTCACCCTACCACCTAACCCTAACACCCCTTACACTTATCCCTAACACCCCTCACCCTAACACCTAACCCTAACACCCCTCACACTTATCCCTAACACCCCTCACCCTAAAACCCCTCACACTTATCCCTAACACCTAACCCTAGCATCCCTCACCCTAACACCCCTTACACTTATCCCTAACACCCCTCACCCTAACACCTAACCCTAACATCCCTCACACTTATCCCTAACACCCCTTACCCTAACCCTAACATCCCTCACCCTACCACCTAACCCTAACACCCCTTACACTTATCCCTAACACCCCTCACCCTAACACTTAACCGTAAAACCCCTCACACTTATCCCTAACACCCCTTACCCTAACCCTAACACACCTCACACTTATCCTTAACACCTAACCCTAACACCCCTCACCCTAACACCTAACCATAAAAACCCCTTACACTTATCCCTAACACCCCTCACCCTAACACCCCTCGCCCTAACACTAAAACCCCTCACACTTATCCCTAACCCTAACATCCCTCACCCTAACACCTAACGCTAACACCCCTTACACTTATCCCTAACACCCCTCACCCTAATACCCCTCACACTTATCCCTAACACCTAACCCTAACATCCCTCACCCTAACACCCCTTACACTTATCCCTAACACCCCTCACCCTAACACCTAACCCTAACATCCCTCACACTTATCCCTAACACCCCTCACCCTAACACCTAACCCTAACATCCCTCACACTTATCCCTAACACCCCTTACCCTAACCCTAACATCCCTCACCCTACCACCTAACCCTACCACCCCTTACACTTATCCCTAACACCCCTCACCCTAACACCTAACCCTAACACCCCTCACACTTATCCCTAACACCCCTTACCCTAACCCTAACACCCCTCACACTTATCCCTAACACCTAACCCTAACACCCCTCACCCTAACACCTAACCCTAAAAACCACTTACACTTATCCCTAACACCCCTCACCCTAACCCTAACACCCCTCGCCCTAACCCTAAAACCCCTCACACTTATCCCTAACCCTAACATCCCTCACCCTAACACCTAACGCTAACACCCCTTACACTTATCCCTAACACCCCTCACCCTAACACCCCTCACACTTATCCCTAACACCCCTCCCCCTAACACCCCTCACACTTATCCCTAACACCCCTTACCATAACCCCCCTCACACTTATCCCTAACACCTAACCCTAACATCCCTCACCCTAACACCTAACCCTAACACCCCTCACACTTATCCTTAACACCCCTTACCCTAACCCTAACACCCCTCACACTTATCCCTAACACCTAACCCTAACACCCCTCACCCTAACACCTAACCCTAAAAACCCCTTACACTTATCCCTAACACCCCTCACCCTAACACCCCTCGCCCTAACCCTAAAACCCCTCACACTTATCCCTAACCCTAACATCCCTCACCCTAACACCTAACGCTAACACCCCTTACACTTATCCCTAACACCCCTCACCCTAACACCCCTCACACTTATCCCTAACACCCCTCCCCCTAACACCCCTCACACTTATCCCTAACACCCCTTACCATAACCCCCCTCACACTTATCCCTAACATGTAACCCTAACATCCCTCACCCTAACACCTAACCCTAACACCCCTTACACTTATCCCTAACACCCCTCACCCTAAAAACTAACCCTAACACCCCTCACCCTAACACCTAACCCTAATACCCCCTTACACTTATCCCTAACAGCCCTTACCCTAACACCTAACCCTAACATCCCTTACCCTAACACCCATCACACTTATCCCTAACACCCCTTACCCTAACCCCCCTCACACTTACCCATAACACCCATCAACCTAACACCTAACCCTAACATTCTCACACTTATCCCTAAGACCTAACACCCCTCACACTTATCCCTAACACCCCTCACCCTAACACCTAACCCCCTCACACTTATCCCTAACACCCCTTACCCTAACCCTAACATCCCTCACCCTACCACCTAACCCTAACACCCCTTACACTTATCCCTAACACCCCTCACCCTAACACCTAACCCTAACACCCCTCACACTTATCCCTAACACCCCTCACCCTAAAACCCCTCACACTTATCCCTAACACCTAACCCTAGCATCCCTCACCCTAACACCCCTTACACTTATCCCTAACACCCCTCACCCTAACACCTAACCCTAACATCCTCACACTTATCCCTAACACCCCTTACCCTAACCCTAACATCCCTCACCCTACCACCTAACCCTAACACCCCTTACACTTATCCCTAACACCCCTCACCCTAACACTTAACCGTAAAACCCCTCACACTTATCCCTAACACCCCTTACCCTAACCCTAACACACCTCACACTTATCCTTAACACCTAACCCTAACACCCCTCACCCTAACACCTAACCATAAAAACCCCTTACACTTATCCCTAACACCCCTCACCCTAACACCCCTCGCCCTAACACTAAAACCCCTCACACTTATCCCTAACCCTAACATCCCTCACCCTAACACCTAACGCTAACACCCCTTACACTTATCCCTAACACCCCTCACCCTAACACCCCTCACACTTATCCCTAACACCCCTCCCCCTAACACCCCTCACACTTATCCCTAACACCCCTTACCATAACCCCCCTCACACTTATCCCTAACACCTAACCCTAACATCCCTCACCCTAACACCTAACCCTAACACCCCTCACACTTATCCCTAACACCCCTTACCCTAACACCCCTCACACTTATCCCTAACACCTAACCCTAACACCCCTCACCCTAACACCTAACCCTAAAAACCCCTTACACTTATCCCTAACACCCCTCACCCTAACACCCCTCGCCCTAACCCTAAAACCCCTCACACTTATCCCTAACCCTAACATCCCTCACCCTAACACCTAACGCTAACACCCCTTACACTTATCCCTAACACCCCTCACCCTAACACCCCTCACACTTATCCCTAACACCCCTCCCCCTAACACCCCTCACACTTATCCCTAACACCCCTTACCATAACCCCCCACACTTATCCCTAACACGTAAACCTAACATCCCTCACCCTAACACCTAACCCTAACACCCCTTACACTTATCCCTAACACCCCTCACCCTAACACCTAACCCTAACACCCCTCACCCTTACACCTAACCCTAATACCCCTTTACAATTATCCCTAACAGCCCTTACCCTAACACCTAACCCTAACATCCCTTACCCTAACACCCATCACACTTATCCCTAACACCCCTTACCCTAACCCCCCTCACACTTACCCATAACACCCATCAACCTAACACCTAACCCTAACACTCTCACACTTATCCCTAAGACCTAACACCCCTCACACTTATCCCTAACACCCCTCACCCTAACACCTAACCCCCTCACACTTATCCCTAACACCCCTTACCCTAACCCTAACATCCCTCACCCTACCACCTAGCCCTAACACCCCTTACACTTATCCCTAACACCCCTCACCCTAACACCTAGCCCTAACACCCCTCATACTTATCCCTAACACCCCTTACCCTAACCCTAACACCCCTCACACTTATCCCTAACACCTAACCCTAACACCTCTCACCCTAACAGCTAACCCTAAAAACCCCTTACACTTATCCCTAACACCCCTCACCCTAACCCTAGCACCCCTCGCCCTAACCCTAAAACCCCTCACACTTATCCCTAACCCTAACATCCCTCACCCTAACACCTAACGCTAACACCCCTTACACTTATCCCTAACACCCCTCACCCTAACACCCCTCACACTTATCCCTAACACCCCTCCCCCTAACACCCCTCACACTTATCCCTAACACCCCTTACCATAACCCCCCTCACACTTATCCCTAACACCTAACCCTAACATCTCTCACCCTAACACCTAACCCTAACACCCCTCACACTTATCCCTAACACCCCTTACCCTAACCCTAACACCCCTCACACTTTTCCCTAACACTTATCCCTAACACCCCTCACCCTAACACCCCTCGCCCTAACTCTAAAACCCCTCACACTTATCCCTAACCCTAACATCCCTCACCCTAACACCTAACGCTAACACCCCTTACACTTATCCCTAACACCCCTCACCCTAACACCCCTCACACTTATCCCTAACACTCCTCACACTTATCCCTAACACCCCTTACCATAACCCCCCTCACACTTATCCCTAACATGTAACCCTAACATCCCTCACCCTAACACCTAACCCTAACACCCCTTACACTTATCCATAACACCCCTCACCCTAACACCTAACCCTAACACCCCTCACCCTAACACTTAACCCTAATACCCCCTTACACTTATCCCTAACAGCCCTTACCCTAACCCTAACATCTCTTACCCTAACACCCATCACACTTATCCCTAACACCCCTTACCCTAACCCCCCTCACACTTACCCATAACACCCATCAACCTAACACCTAACCCTAACATTCTCACACTTATCCCTAAGACCTAACACCCCTCACAGTTATCCCTAACACCCCTCACCCTAACACCTAACCCCCTCACCCTTATCCCTAACACCCCTTACCCTAACACCCCTCACACTTATCCCTGTGTCTCTTCCCCCCCTTATCATCAAGGAAGGGGGAGGATGATGAGGGAGGGGGGAAGAGACACAGGGGAGGATGAGGAGGGAGGGGGGAAACAGACACAGTGGAGGGTGATGAGGAAGGGGGGAAAGAGACACAGGGGAGGATGATGAGGGAGGGGAGGAAGAGACACAGGGGAAGAGGATGAGGGAGGGGGAAAAGAGACACAGGGGAGGATGATGAGGGAGGGGGGAAAGAGACACAGGGGAGGATGATGATGGAGGGGGGAAGAGACACAGGGGAGGATGATGAGGGAGGGGGTAAAGAGATACAGGGGAGGATGATGAGGGAGGTGGGAGGATGATGAGGGAGGGGGGATGAGACACAGGGGAGGGTGATGAGGAAGGGGGGAAAGAGACACAGGGGAGGATGATGAGGGAGGGGGGAAGAGACACAGGAAGATGATGAGGGAGGGGGAAAAGAGACACAGGGGAGGATGATGAGAGAGGGGGGAAAGAGACACAGGGGAGGATGATGATGGAGGGGGGAAGAGACACAGGGGAGGATGATGAGGGAGGAGGTAAAGAGATACAGGGGAGGATGATGAGAGAGGTGGGAGGATGATGAGGGAGGGGGATGAGACACAGGGGAGGGTGATGAGGAAGGGAAGAAAGAGACACAGGGGAGGATGATGATGGAGGGGGTAAAGAGATACAGGGGAGGATGATTATGGAGGGGGATGTTAGGTTATTTATGCCCTTTATGGATTAAAACCAGACTCTGCATCAACTATCTAATTTTCCATGGGAGTTTTGACATGGATCCCCCTCCGGCATGCCACAGTCCAGGTGTTAGTCCCCTTAAAACAACTTTTCCATCACTATTGTGGCCAGAAAGAGTCCCTGTGGGTTTTATAATCCGCCTGCCCATTGAAGTCTATGGCGGATCGCCAGTTCGCGAACATTTGCGGCGGTTCGCGGACCAAACATTTTATGTTCGCGACATCACTACTCACCACTCCACCGTACTCCTCTTTTTCAGTTTCTCCATTAGTTTACCATATCCTATTCAAAAAGTTACAAATCTTTTCACTGACATATAACGTCTATTCAGATCTCCAAGTATACCCCCAAATGATCCCCTTTGTTCTACTCAGGACCTGTTCCTATTCTTTTCCTCCTCTCTGTTACCTCTTCCCACTCCAACCTATAGAGCTTCTCTTATTTTGTTCCCACCATGTGGAATTTGATATCTCACTTTGTCAAACACTCCGTCTGGCTAGAAAAGTTTTAATTCTCACCTTTTTAAATAAGCTTATCACCTGTAACCCTATATTTAAAACAACGGGTATCAACTGCCCTTTTGGCTTAGTCTTCACCTTGACACAAAACCATTTCCTCCACCGTCCTATTGATTATGCATCTTCTCTACTTCTTTTGTTTTACTTACCCAAACATCTTCTTCAGAATATAAATTCTCAGGAGCGTAGACCTCTATGTCATCTGTTAAGTATTTCCATTGAACTCTTATGTGTGTAAAGGTTACTATTAATATTATATTTCCTTTTTAGTACACCAGCAAATTCCATAGTGCTAGGGGGAAATTTACAATGAATGCACATTGAAATACATTAGAAGGCAGACAAGACAACACAGTACATTTGTACATACATTGGTATAAATAAATATATTATACACAGTATCTCACAAAAGTGAGTACACCCCTCACATTTTTGTAAATATTTTATTATATCTTTTCATGTGATGCAAGGTCTTTAACATCCACCAGCTCCGTGATGTATCATGGAGGAGTGGAAGAAGACTCCAGTGGTAACCTGTGAAGCTCTGGTGAACTCCATGCCCATGAGAGTTAAGGCAGTGCTGGAAAATAATGGTGTCCTCACAAAATATTGACACTTTGGGCCCAATTTGGACATTTCCACTTAGGGGTGTACTCACTTTTGTTGCCAACGGTTTAGACATTAATGGCTGTGTGTTGAGTTATTTTGAGGGGACAGCAAATTTACAGTTATACAGGGTGTACACTTACTGCTTTACATTGTAGCAAAGTACAATTTCTTCAGTGTTGTCATATGAAAAGATATAATAAAATATTTACAAAGATGTAAGGGGTGTATTTACTTTTGTGAGATACTGTATATATCAGTGTTTGAATAGTGTGATTCTTGTGACTGCAACAGCATTTGCAGGAGAATGGGATATACCATAGAATAGTAACTGAGGTTGGAGAATTACGTTTAGTCCATCAAGTTGAACCTTTTTAAATTCTCCTATGATCTCATCTGATCATTGTATTACGTAATGTGTTCAAATCAAAAGACTTTACAAACTCCAAATAGACTACATCAATTGAGTTGTCTTAGTCCAAGTTCCTACTTATCTCCTTTTAGAAATTAATTAGATTTGACATGACCTATCCCTCATAAATCTGTGTTTATATTGTTGATATTTTGTTGTATGCAATCCCTTAGGAACTCTTCTAAGAGCTTCTTTACTACAAGAGATGAGAACAAATTCAAATAACAATTAAAATAAATTTATGCAGATGTTTGGCCAATATTGACATTTTGTGGTCATTTTTTAAAATACAATAACAAGGCAAAACAGCATCATACAAGTTATACAATGAACATAGCAATATACTGAGGTTGAAAAAAGACTTAGGCAATCAAGTTCAACCTTTTTCAATTTCATCTGATCCTTGTAATATGTGAAGTAAATGTTAATTGATCCAGAGGAAGGCAAGCTAAAAAAAAAAACAATGGAAACACTGCTAATTGAGTCATAAGGAGGAAAAATATTTCTGATCCCAAATACTCACATTACTCCCTGGATGAAACCCCTCATATTCTCTAGTTACATATTGCATCTGCAATCACAAATTCCTTTAGTAGAGTTTACCACATTCTATCTGCCCTTATTGTGAAGAACCCTTTTCTTTACTTAAGGATGAATCTTTGTTCTTCTAACCACAAGGACCAACATTTACCAAGTTAATTAGGACAATACATTTCATACTTTTTTTTCAACATCAATACTATGTGTTCTCGTCTCCTCATTTGTTAAAGGAACACTATAGTTTAGGACAAACTTATACGTTTGTGAAGCATGTAACAAACTAACAACATTCACAGCTAGTAAAGCCATCAACATAACATAATATCATATTTAGGGAACATTTAAATTTGTTTAGACATTGTTTATATATAGAAGTGTTGGTACTGAATTGATCATGCATAAACAATATTCATTACCAATAAAGTATTCTCTAAATGAACAAATAACTAAGAAACTCAACCTGGCAATCAAGGAGTTAAACCAAGCTCTATCAAAATTGGTAGACAAGGTTAAGGGTCAGAATGGAAGTTACTGACTTTGTGCATTTATCCTTGAAAGGTGATATTGAATAACCTTTGATTATTGATGTATGGAGTACCAGACTTATGGAAGAGATTATCTGGGAATATTTACCTACAAAACATGGTTTTGAATAACACTTGCTTAATTATGGATACATGTGGAAGGAATTATTCCTATGTTGAAAAGAAATATCAAAGAGACTAATACAATGAAGTCCCTACAGACTTAATGAGTGGAACAGAAGATTGAATGATATGTAATGGATGTGGAGTTTAGTTTGTGTGATGTCATCACATTCCTTTGTAAATCTATAAGTATTTTGGATTTTGTGACTTACTTCACTCTAAGAATCAGGTAGACATTCATTCACACATGACATGTCTGAAATTGCTAATGTAACAAGGTTTTGTACTTATAACCAATAAACACATGCTAAAGACTGAAGTATTTTGGAATACTTTATCGTAAATTTTTCATCCGTAACCTGAATCCCATTAATAACGAACGAAGATCTTTAATGGTGACCCGAGATCTCCAACAAGAACATTCCACCTTGTTTGACTTCAGTACTTCCGGATTGCATGGAGCCAGAGAACATGTACATATGTAATGAACAGTGGAGAGAGAGAGGTAGGGGAGGAGGGAGGGGGGTTTGTTATATAATTGGAGATTATACTATTTGGCATTTACACCCTTTCCAGTACATGCACAAAGGCAGGCAGCTTGAAAATTGAATTGCTCATGCAGAGCGTACACACCCCTATCACAAATACAACCTTCACCAAAGTATCATGTGGCCTCCAGACACAGACAGAAGCACCATTTTTTTTCATTAAAACAACCTTTAGAACAATTTTTCTGTATAATTATGGTTTCAATCCAACTTTTTTTTCAAACGTGTATTAGTTTATGATATAGCGGTCAATACCTTTGACTAACTATATGTTCACTAGTGTCAAAATGTGAATGGACTGGTAATCACATATTCACTAATCTGATGATATATTTACTCTCCTTCATTTAATTGTTGATAATTATTATGGAGTATTTATAAAGCACTAATATTTTACACAGCACTATACAGCTAGTTTGATACAAATACATTTAGATGTCTGCCAAATAGTATGTAGGATATGAGGGCCCTGCTCATGCAAGCTCACAATCTAGAAAGCCTGGGGGTACAGGATGGACAGAAGGTTAGGTGCGAGTAGTAATGGACAGTTGCATATAACATCATATGTGAATGTGATATTAGCTGAAATAAGTTAGTGCCTAGGTCAGAGGACATTGGATATGGAACCAGTGTGTTGTAAGATGGACAGTGAAGTGGTAGTAATGAAGTTGGTGATAATGCTGGGATGGCGCCAAGTATGTCAGATGTATTGTAATAGGAAATCATTTGTGCATATTTTGCATAAAATTATTCTGTTCCCCAGTCTTTGGCCCCTATTTAATTGTCAAAATCGCAATTACTTGAGCAGATAATGGAGCCCATAAATGTTACTGATATTTAATTGGCTTCTTTTAGCTACTCGCAATCCATTTGCGAATTACAGGCCCAAGAGCACTGAGGGTTGTCAAAAACATAACTCCGTCCTATCTTCTCCTTTGATGTTTCAAGCCTGCAAATGTTACCAGTGCTAAAGAAGCGAAATCCATATTCAACTACAAAATTCAACAAGACCGCAATTGGACTCGCAAGTGGGTTAAACACCTGTTTGTGACACTGCAAAAGCAAATATAGAACACACTACTGTACTTTAAAATACTGGGAAAGCAATGAAGGGCATTATGTCAAGCTCGCAAATCTGCTATAAAAAAATAAATTAAGTTTTATTTCCGTGATATATTGATCCCAGGAATCAAGGAGTTAATACATATCATGGAACCTGCATGGACTAGAATAGTTGCTTTATGGATTTTTATTGATTTCTACATTTCTGGATTGTGCGTTCGATTGCAAAACATACTTCTAAACACTAATAGATTGTAGTTTAAACTTCATGTTTCCTGACGTCATGAGGACGGTCTCATTTACTTGATCATGAGCATGCCCTGAAATGCTACGTACGGGTTTATAGTTTGCATGTTGGAGCTGTGAACATGTACTTGTGGGTGTGAGTCAATTAAATACATCTGTAACTGTAACAAATGTCTAACCCGCAGACATACGGGCAATGTGAAGATAATTACGGGCTTGGAATTAAATGGGGGCCTTAGTACCTACATAAATCCTTTGTTCCCAATAGTCAACATTTTGAGTTTGGGCCTCTCTATGAAGTTCATCTTCACAGTGCCTTGCCAACTTTAGCATAATTTTTTTTCAGACCAGTGGATGTTAAGGCATTCAAGTCCAGTTAAGTTCCAGAAAATCCTTCTGACAAGTACTGTTTATATAAACATATAAATGCCGCAATTCTTCAAATTCCATTACAAAACAAAAGAAAAGGAATGTATTTAAGACTTTTTCTGGTAAAAGGGCTTCAGGGACTCATCGTCTGTTTTTGAAGAGTAGATGTGTTTCATCAAATCAGCAAATTCAAAATGCAGACTGTCATAACTAGATGGACAGCAGGTCATGGTGCACATAAAGTATGTCACGGTTCTGGGTTAACATGTATGTGTTGTTATGGATGTATATGGATGTATTGTAAGAAACCATTTTGTCTAGCTGGGGCCATGTTGACTGGTTCTTGACCCCAAATCACTAACACTCCTGTCTCTTCCCCCTCCACGACCTGAGCAGAGCTGGTCACATAGTATAAACACAGGATCTTGCAATAGATCAAAGCCCTCTATCTGGTCTAAGAGGGGTCGTAAAAGTGAAGCAGCCCCTAACAATTACCCCCCCCCCCCCCAAGCCTGAGACAGCTGGTGTGAGTAAAGACCGGAAAACCAGAGAAAAACATGGGTCTATGAAAGGAGGGATGGGTCGGAGAGGAGTTAGCTGATGGGTGTGGAAAGTTGTTAAAAGGTACTGGATCTGAAATAATAAACTGAGTCTCCTCGAACTACACAAGGATATGGATGTTCTTTTGTTTGTCCTAAACCAAGGGATGTAAGAGGGACAGACTAAACATACATCAGCACTGTGTATGATTTAATCTGGAAAGATAACATAACTATGGCATTGGATCCTATCTGATACTTTGCTCCTACACACTGGGAGAACTCTGCTGACTCGGATTCCTGACAGTCCTGGGTACTGTTATGCTGCGTTGAATTCATTGCTGCTTAAAGGGATTGGCAAAAGAACCCTTGGTCCTACAGTGGTAGAGTAGGATCATAACACAGACTCTTGATTATCATCATACCAGTTCAACAAAATTGTGCAATAGTTTTTGTACTATTCTAAACTTATATATACACCAAAGTAGATGGAGAGAAATTGCACTGCTTAAGGGGACAAATGTAACAAAAATATTAACTTTTATTTTAAAGAGCATTTAATAGTCTAAGCCCAACAAAAAACATATTGTAAATGCATTATAGTGGTACGTTTTTCTAACCTTAAGGGGTGACATTTTGTCAATTGCAAAACTCATGCCAAAAGAACATTTTACATGACGTAAAGCCTTATATTGATCATATATTTATCTATATAAAGTAATCATATCCCATCTTGCATATTTTTGCTAGAGAAAATATGGCTAGTTTAGTTAGTCTCTCTTAAAAATGTAATCCCTCCTTTCCCGTTATCAATTTGTTGCCCTTTTCTGCATGTTTTGTATCTCTACATTGTACTTTTTTAAGAGATACCAAAATTGCACTCCATATTCCAAAGGAGGTTGTACCAGGAATTTACACAATGACAGAATTATATTTACTTCTCTCGCTTCTATACCCCTTTTTTAAACATGCAAACATTTTACTTGTTTTGAAGCTGCTGATTGGCATTGGGCACTGTTACATAGGTATGTTAATATATTTTTAGACACTCAAAGCATGCAAGCCTTTTTTTATTTTCGTGTGAACTTTCTGGTGTCTAATAAGATGTGAATTATTGAAGAAGCTTTTTCCACATTCAGAGCAAGGAAATGGCTTATCTCCTGCGTGGATCCGAAGATGCGTAACAAGACTTGCCTTGTTTGTAAAACGTTTCCCACATTCAGAACACTTAAAGGGTTTTTCACCTGTGTGAACCCTTTTATGTGTAATAAGATGAGAGCTACTCAGAAAACACTTTCCACATTCAGTGCAAGCGTATGGCTTTTCCCCTGTGTGGATACGTTTATGTTTTACAAGATGTGAGTAGGCAGCAAAACATTTCCCACATTCCGTACATGTAAATGGTTTCTCACCTGTGTGAACTCTTTGATGGGTTAAAAGATGTTCATTAGCAGCAAAACCTTTCCCACATACAGAACAAATAAATGGTTTTTCTCCTGTATGAATTCGTAGGTGCCTTACGAGATTTGAGTTCCGAGCAAATGTGTTCCCACATTCCGAACAAATGAATGGCTTCTCGCCTGTGTGAATTCGCTGATGAGCAAAAAGATCTGACTTGTAAGAGAACTGTTTCCCACACTCCAAACAAGTCAACAACTTTTCTTCATTGTGAACAGTCAGGTGTTTAAAAAGACCAGAGCTTGATTTAAAGGATTTCTGACATTCAGAGCAGTTATACGATTTCTCTGCTGTTTGTGTGCTTTCATGAACTGTGTAAACTGGATCACCACATTCCAGGCAATTATAATTTGTTATTGACAAGTTCTCTGCATTACTGCTTTCATTAACAAATTTCTCAATATAACTAGAGTATCTTGTATTTTGTCCATGTGCATATAATAAATGGGGTTCGCTTAAATGTGTTTGTCTCTGACATGAGTTTAATACCTTTGCTATAAACCTCACAGGTTTTCTACGTTTTTTGCTTAGTATATTTTTACCAATATGGTTTGTTCCTTTATAGCACTGGGTAACACGTATGTTTCTCATCTCACAATCTGAAAAGCTATCCGAAATAGCATGTGCTTCAGAAGTATTCCTGCATGTGGATCCATCTTCTGAAATGAAATACATATGAGAAAAGTTCATAAATATCTTAGATTTGCTTACTTGGTTGAACTGGATATTCTGAAAAGTTATGCATTATTTTATAGGACAGATAGATAGATAGATAGATAGATAGATATCCAGGTGTTACATGCTGCAACATTGAACATGCTTAATAAAATAGATATTAATCAGGGCTTGTTTTGAAATCACCATTGTTGACTGGTTTATACAAACGCTGGCTATAATCTGTTCATATATCATTGGGAACCAGTCACCAGATCTTCCTATGGCCCTGTAGGTTGCAGAGCTAGTACATAGACACAGTTTTTTATAACACTAGTTAAAGAGCACTGAGGTCATTTTTCTATCTGGTCTTTTGAATAACTAAATTTGATAATTGGGCAAATTCATTTTAGAAAGTAAACACTGCTTTGCATTTTTTAGTTTTTGCACCAAATTATTCTTTACGGCAGGCAACCATTTTCTTTTATCAATAGTTCTGATGGTTACTTTCTCAAGACGATGTGTCCTTAAAAACTAATAAGCTTTCTATTGCTGCTATGGAAAACTCTGGCATATGCCAGATTCCTATTGTGTAGATATAATTTCCTGTATAATCAAAGCCTCCATTTAAATATAAAAAATAGTATATTACAGCTCACAGTCTTCTGTGATAAAATCCCCACAAGTAGCTGAATCAGTTCCTTAGAGTTAAGGATGACAGTTCTCGCACTTGTTCTTGCCAACTAAAAAGTAACAGTTCTTTACACACACACCAGAGAATTTTACACAGGTTTAAACAACAGAAGAAGTTAAATATAAACAGGATGCAAAAACTTGGCAAACATAAAACATGCAAACTCCACAAACGTTTAACACTATGCACAGTTAATATTGCTATGTTTTATGTAAGGCTTAGGGATTGTGTTATCTCCCTGGGGAATATTTTATGCAAATATCCAACAAAACAAGTTTTACAGGACTATAATCAATGTCCTTTTGTATTTATAATACAAAAAGTGATGATAATAATAATAATAATAATAATAATAATAATAATAGTGAAGCAACGCCTCTAAACAATACAATCCCCTGCATGACAGAAAAAAATAAGTCCCAAAAACCATTTTCCTACATGAAATAGGTGATTAACAACTATTTTACGGAGGGAGACCATGTCTCATGCCCCTGCCATTTCATGCCACAATGTCTTGGCTATGTAAATGTCCCAAGTAGTGTAACATGAAGAGGTAGGAGAGGATCATTGTTGCTGGATTTAAAGGAATAAAGAGAAAGTTAAGTCCAGATCTTGCATAATTAGTGGTGACCCAGGCCTAGGATGGTACATGTCGGATCAGTGTCATAGAATAATGTGTTTGCAGACATGTACTGGCATTTCTGTCTATTAAGTGTATCTGGCATATTTTAATATACTACAAAAATTCACAAACACTTAGAACTGGAATATAGTAAGAGAATGAGTCAAGGGGCATCATGGGCATAACAACCTGAATTGGCCTAGGGCAGCAAAAAATAAATACAGCCCTAGAGATAATGCTACAGAGATGCACATCTGGAGCAGTTGTCTTCGAAGGAGAGGGTAACCAACTTTCTCCCACAGGACTAAATTTAAAGTCAAAGCGAGAAAGGGGAGAGTTCTTAGGGAGAAAAAGCTTTGAAACTGTCCAAATTCATGATTATAGTTATTGTATTTACAACATTGTCGCTTGGATACTGATGTAATCTTTCTGACACTAACTCCAGTATTAATAGAAACTGTTCAGAGAAACATTGGTCCAAACATCATTCACACAATAACATTCTTCTGTTCTATTTTTTATCCCAAAAAGCAAATCACCAGAAACCAAAATGGTAAACCGTACTGCTGCATAATATATTATCTGCTGGATTATTTTATTTTCCATTCTAAAACATTTTGCACAATTTTCATATTTTCACAAGCATCCTTTAAATCATTTTCTTAAACGTCAAAGTTTCTTCTGATATTACATAGTACGTATTAATGCTCATGTTTGTTAAAATTCCCTGGTGCTTGAGTAATTGGGTCAACGTCTGTCTTATTATTTTAGATTACCCACCGTTTAATTGTCCACAGTAGCACTAGTGATCTTACCTAACCTGTCAGGATATACTAATTTTGTTAATTTCCCCTAGTTGAAGTACCCCAGTTGCAATACTGTATATATAGAATTTTAATGCAACTAGAACTACAAAAAATTATTGTGGTGTTAATCCTACAAAATGTCCTATAGACTGTATTTTACTTACCCATTCTGTTGCACAAAATAACTTCCATCTCCATGAACCTCTGGTCATCCCTTACATATGGTTCTTCTCCAAGCTCAAGCTTCGATACAACTGGAGGTTTCACATTTAGAAATCCTGTAGACATATAGTTACACAATTGAAATGTTCGATCACATCTACATTTCAAGTCGAACATCACACTGCTCACTCACTACACCACACTCTCCTCACGCCTTGAATTTGCATTTCACCTTTTCTTACTTTCTTGGTACCCCGAATGTCATTCCCCCTCGTCTGCTTAGACCTCACATACTTCCCACTCTATACTTCACCTAAATTCATTATCCATAATATGTAAGTAATTCAACTACCTCAGTAAAAAGAGATATGTTTGCTGTTCCTTGTCCATAACCCATGGCAGGGAGAGGTGGGAGAGTCCTTTCTATAAATCTGACTGAGACATCTAATTTAGTCAATGCTGCCATGAAACATGGACATGTAACAGATATACTGGTTGTGGGAAAGACCATATTACCGCCCTCCAAAACATATTTACGTTCATACACCGTGGTACTCATGGCTTTATTAATAAATAAAACTAAGCTCTTTTATACTTTTTTATAAAAAATTTAGTGAGAATGTATGAACTATGTTGGCCTTACCTGCTTTGTTTTATCACTCAGTATAAGAGATTTATTTATCTCCCACATTCTCCATCACCCCTAATATCCCTCCACCTTATTTATATTTTTATTTAGTAAATTAATAGTACCTCTGTGTTCACATTTGAATGTCTAAAGCAAGTTAAAAAAAACTGTTTCCTGCTCAGAATTCCAAGAAAAACAGTTATTACACTGCATTCAGGTAAGCTGAACTGGGATATGCAAATGTGCCCATAAATGCCTCGCTCTTTCAATCCATAGCCATTTTCAAACATGGCTTCCTTTAAGCTTATGCATGCTGTATTACACATCTTTAATGCAAACCCAAGGCTATATTTAGACACAAGCTGAGAATCCTATTCATGTACAGCTGTTTCAGGCTTACTGGCTATCATCAGCATGGAGATATTTTTACAGATACCAGCTTTACAGGGATATTCTTGAGCAAAACCTGTACCACTCTGTGCGTGATTTGAGGCTAGGACGGAGGTTCACCTTCCAGCAGGACAATGGCCCCAAACACACTGCTAAAGCAACACTTGAGTGGTTTAAGGGGAAACATGTAAATGTTTTGGAATGGTCTAGTCAAAGCCGAGACCTCAATTCAATAGAAAATCTGTGGTCAGACTTAAAGATTGCTGTTCACAAGCGCACACCATCCAACTTGAAGGAGCTGGAGCAGTTTTGCAAGGAGGAATGGGCAAAAAATCCCAGTGGTAAGATGTGGCAAGCTCATAGAGACTTATCCAAAGCGACTTGGAGCTATGATTGCCACAAAGGTGGCTCTACAAAGTATTGACTTTAGGGGGGTGAATAGTTATACACAGTCCAATTTCAGTACTGTTGTGCAAATTAAAGTATGTTTTGCTGATGAACCCTCGTCTGCATGGGTGCAGTGACCAGCCGTTTGTTTCGGGGCCCCATACACAACAGGATTTGCTGTACTGTCATTTTAGACACACATCTGGTAGCCCACTGGTTCGTTCGGAGGGTGAGTTGCTCAACTGTAGCGTGTTGGTTGACCTCACGCATCCTCAAAGCCGACGGTAACCTGTGACAATTGCACGTGGTACTCCGCAGTTTCCACACTGTTTATTCCCAATGTTACCTTTTGTCTCGTCACAGTACATTTTAACCACAGTAGCACACAAACAATACACAAACTGCACTGTTTTTAAAATACTGCCAACCTGGGCCCGAAAGCCAATGACCATCCCCTTTTCAAAGTTGGATAAATCTCACGTTTTACCCAGGACATTGATGGTTGATATGTTTGCGGAATGCCTACATGTCACCTTATATACCCACCAAGCCAGCTCACAACATGTGCCATATTTTATTAGCTATGTGTGGCTAATGTCAATAATGTGGCTTGATCCTGTACATAAAACAATCATCCTATTTTTATCTTGAGATAGCTGTACAGAAAAAAATGCATTTCATGTGTCTCATTTAGACTAGTGACGGCAGAAAAATAATAATATTTTAGAATAATATTAACATTTTCTCACCTAGTAACTTAAGGGCCTGGTAATTTTCCATCATAACATCCCTGTAAAGCTGCTTATGCTCTTCTTGTAAACTGTCCCACTCCTCCTTGGAGAAATAAACTGCAACATCATCAAATACAAATTGTTGCTGAAAAAGAAATCACACATCATCTAATTAATACTTGATAACAGGGAAGAAGAATGTTTTTTGTTTGTTTTTTAGAATAGCAAGTCTTTAAATACATGAAACAAATAAAACCGAAAATAAAGTCCAATACTACATGTTACATGGTAAAAAAAAAAAAAAACATGTTTACAATTTTCTAAGCATTTTTAATTGACAAATTAACAGAACTTAGTACGCTTATGTTTTATTGCTCAACACATTAACCTTCGCTAGCTGATTCTTTCCCAACTGTAAACTAGCACAGTTTTACTGTCATATACCACAGCTCATCCTCTTCTGGATCACTGCCTTGTCCTGGTGGAGGGGTTTGTGTACCTCAATGATGCTGTGAGCTATACAATGTAGTGTTTACCAAGATGGACAGGTTATAGCAGAGAAGTCAGACACACTGGAGAAGGAACTGGCAACCCACTCCAGTATCTTTGCCATGAAAACCTTATGTATAGGCACAACCAGAAACATGGTGTGCCTGGAGTGGTGTGGTCGATAGGGTCAATACTGAGAGTCGGACACGACTGAACAACAACAATAACACCATGGCTCATGAATACAAATAGACGCTAGCTGTTGAAGCAAACAGCTTGCCAGTCAATAGGCTTCTTATAATTAAGTTTGATTTTATTATTTGTGTCATGCCCAGGTGCCTCTTGGGGTTGATTCAACCACCTGGTGCCCCGGGAGGGCCGGAGCTGCGTGGCACAAGGAGTCCCTTTCAGGGTAAACATTGCACCTCCAAGGTATATCTGGACTGTACAAATTGATATATGGACTTATCTTGACTGCTATTTACCTTTGAGCATTGTGGTCATAATTGTGGTACCCCCTGGATGTGTGGGTTAGGGTTGCCCTGTTGGCATATGTGGGTTCATATTAATTGAGGCATTAAGGGCATGTAATTATTTAATATTGCATACAGTGGTTTATTATTGCCTGTGGTATAAGTATAACATAGATGACTTATATATGTACTGTTAAGTATGGCAATCCCCATGTCATGTTTGGTATCAAAATAACCAGATTTCCCCAAGGAATATAATAAAGTACGGCACCTGAATCCTCGTGGAATAAGGTCTGAATTATGGGTTAACAGGCTGATGGGTCAGGCATGGAGGAATCAAGGAAAATTAGTTCAGGGAAGGTTGAGGAAGATCGAATTAGCCATTATGGTCCCCTGGACAGCTAGATTCCTGACAGGGGAAACTTAAACTGTGAACCCGCCAGACCCAGGGCAAAAGGTCCCATAAAGTTATTCAGCCTCTTAGGCTCCAGCACCACAGGGTGCTGATATCATTGATTGACAGGTGGGTCCCATGGTTAGAAGGAGAAGGGTTGAGGATTAGTTAAGAGGACTGTTGCAAGAGGGTGTAATTTGATGATAAGGGGTGACAAATGTATAAAATGTTGAATGGATGACACATAAAGTGTACTCAGGTCATACATAATTAAAGTATATGCTCATTATTGAGACAAGGGTTAACTCTGATCATAGGGGTTAATAATTCTACATCTGCCTAAAAGAAGAGTTACAGCCGGTAACTCTACTGCTCTCACCGGGGATTCCTGTGTTCCTGTGATTGTACTGAGGGTCCAATAATGGTCTGTTTCTGTCTCTTCTAGCTGGGTGGGTCAGAAATAGGTTCTGGTTGAGCCCAATTGAAGAAGCAGTTGTGACAATTTGCTTTTTTAATTTATAGTTAAATGTTAAAATGAAGCTTAAAATATTACTAAATGTATTTATTTTCCTTAGATATATATATATATATATATATATATATATATATATATATATATATATATATACACATATATATATATATATATATATATTGCTAACTATAGCCTGAATATGATACTATACCCAATGAACCAAATATCTCACCACCAATTTTGGTACAGAGCATAATGTTAAAGCATTATTATTTTAGTCAATCTGGATCACCTGTCTAGTCACCTGGTAGATGATCTCATGGTTGTCTTTCAAGAACGTGTTACTCATTAATGTCTCCTCCTTCTTATTCATTCTTAGCGAGTTATTAAGATACACCAGGCATGTGTGTCTTTCTGATGGACGTTTCTGAACTTTTGGTGATGTATAAAATTAGAGAAGCAAGTGGCTTTTCTTCAAAGCAAAATCATTCTACAAGCAGAGAGAACATACATAATATGGAGTTAGTGGGATAACTGAGGAGAGCTTGATCTATATCCTATGCACATATATTCAATTCATACCAGGTACATTAAGGTTCACTGCAATCAGTTTTTCTGCTGTGTTATATTAATGGGATACTGAAGTCACCATATTTGTTCTGTTTATACCAGAGGAGGTAGAAAATCCCAATGGAAAAAGTGATTTCCTTCTAAAATATGCTGCTAAATTAGCGGAACTTCTGAAGTTATTGAAGTTAGGCTGTTTCTGACTTTCACTTCTATGGCAGAATACATATCCGCTACACTAACTAGAATCATATGTACAGGTTGAAGAAGTAATTGCCACATTTCAATTATTAGCTTTGTATTACACACATTGTTTTTTTTAACCAAAATGTAAAACCTTTTTAAAAGCATGTAATTATGTATTATGTATATTAATGTAAAAAAAAGAAAAGGAGAAGAAGGATTTGAACAAAGAACCCACAGTTCTGAAAAAACATTACCTATGCAGTTTTTTATGGGACGGCCTTGTCACTATACAACCAAAAACTAAAACAAATTAAAAGAAACAACTTATCAAGAATATTTTGCACCCTCTATCCAATTGTGCAGAACGCATGTGGTGACTTCAGTTAGTCTTAAAAAAATATTCACTCACTAATTAATTATGTGACTACATGGGACTTAAATATTCTTTACTCATTAAATATTCCTACCTTAGTAAAGATCTCAACCTACAGGCAGAATAGCAGTCCAAGATTGAACCCCACATGATACAAGCAGATTTAGCTATATATAAGGTTTTCTCTAGAAATATTTTTTCTGCTCTTGGTTTACATAGTTGATAATGTTTTACGTTTGTTATATATTTTATGTTGAGATTTGCAAAACTACAGTGGTCCTTTAAACGGTGCATATGCTGCCCTAAAGGCTGCTTTTGTTGGGTATACAGTGGATATAAAAAGTCTACACACCCCTGTTAAAATGTCAGGTTTCTGTGCTGTGAAAAAATGAGACAAAGATAAATCATTTCAGAACTTTTTCCACCTGTAATGTGACGTATAAACTGTACAACTCAATTGAAAAACAAACTGAAATGTTTTTATATAAAAATAAAATGATATGGTTGCATAAGTATGCAAACACTTAAACTAATACTTTGTTGAAGCACCTTTTGATTTTATTACAGCACTCAGTCTTTTGGGGTATGAGTCTATCAGCATGGCACATTTTGACTTGGCAAGATTTGCCCACTCTTCTTTGCAAAAACACTCCAAATCTGTCAGATTGCAAGGGCATCTCCTGTGCACAGCCCTCTTCAGATCACACCACAGATTTTCAATCGGATTCAGGTCTGGGCTCTGGCTGGGCCATTCCAAAACTTTAATCTTCTTCTGGTGAAGCCATTCCTTTGTTGATTTGGATGTATGCTTTGGGTCGTTGTCATGCTGAAAGATGAAGTTCCTCTTCATGTTCAGCTTTCTAGCAGAAGCCTGAAGGTTTTGTGCCAATATTGACTGGTATTTGGAACTGTTCATAATTCCCTCTATCATAACTAAGGCCCCAGTTCCAGCTGAAGAAAAACAGCCCCAAAGCATGATGCTGCCACCTGTGGGTATGGTGTTCTTTTGGTGATGTGCAGTGTTTCTTTCTGTGCCAAACATATCTTTTGGAATTACGGCCAAAAAGTTCAACCTTGGTTTCATCAGACCATAACACCTTTTCCCACATGCTTTTGGGAGACTTCGGATGTGTTTTTGCAAAATGTAGCCAGGCTTAGATGTTTTTCTTCGTAAGAAAAGGCTTTCGCCTTGCCACTCTACCCCATAGCCCAGACATATGATGAATACGGGAGATTGTTGTCACATGTACCACACAGCCAGTACTTGCCAGATATTCCTGCAGCTCCTTTAATGTTGCTGTAGGCCTCTTGGTAGCCTCCCAAACCAGTTTTCTTCTTGTCTTTTAAACAATTTTGGAGGGAGCTCCAGTTCTTGGTAATGTCACTGTTGTGCCATATTTTCTCCACTTGATGATGACTCTCTTCACTGTGTTCCATGGTATATCTAATGCCTTGGAAATTCTTTTGTACCCTTCTCCTGACTGATAACTTTTAACAATGAGATCCCTCTGATGCTTTGAAAGCTCTCTGTGGACTTTTGCTGTGGTATGTGACTAAGAAAACTTCAGGAAATACCAACTAGAGCAGCTGAACTTTATTTGGGGTTAATCAGAGGCACTTTAATTGATGTCAGGTGTATGCTGACTCCTATTTAACATGATTTGGAATGTGATTGCTTAATTCTGAACACAGCTAGATCCCCAGTTATAATAGGGTGTGCAGACTTATGCAACCACATTATTTTTATTTTTTATTTTTCTTCCCTCCACCTAAAAGATTTCAGTTTGTTTTCAAATTGAGTTGTACAGTTTATAGGTCAAATTAAAGGTGGAAAAAGTTCTGAAATTATTTATCTTTGTCTCATTTTTTTACAGCACAGAAACCTGACATTTTAACAGGGGTGTGAATACTTTTTATATCCACTATACATATTAATTTTACAAAATAAAGCTGCTTTATAGTACGTCTGGAGTTACATATTTGTAATCATTTTAAAATCTTCTTCCCTTTATATCTCTTTATTCACTCTTTCTTTACCTTCCGTCCACTGTCTTCCTTCATTTAACCTCTTCACCTGCCTCCCTGTATCCTCATTCTCGCTCTCTTCACCTGCTTTGCTCTATTTATCCTCATTCTCCCGCTCTTCACTTGCCTCCCTCCCTCTATATCTCCTCATTCTCACTCTCTTCACCTTCCTCCCTCTATCTCCCCTCATTTACTCTCTTTTCACCTGCCCCCCTGTATCCTCATTCTCTCTATCTTCTCCTGCGTCCCTCTATCACTTCTCATTCTCTCTCGCTTTGCCTGCCTCCCTCTATCTCTCCTTATTCTATCTCTTCACCTGCCTACCTACCTCTATCTCTCTTCATTATCTCTCTTTCCCTGCCTCCCTCTGTCTCTCCTCATTCTCTCACTAACTCTCCTAATTCTCTATCCCTCTTCCCCTGCCTCCCTCTATCACTCCTCATTTTCTCTCTTCTCCTGCCTCCTCTATCTCTCCTCATTCTCTATCTCTCTTCCCCTGCCTCTCTCTATCTCTCCTCATTATCTCTCTCTCTTCCCCTGCCTCCCTCTATCTCTCCTCAATCTCTCTCTCTTCCTGCCTCCCTCTATCTCTCCTCATTCGCTATCTCTCTTCCCCTGCCTCCCTCATTCTCTCTCTTCCCCTGCCTCCCACTATCACTCCTCATTCGCTATCTATCTACCCCTACCTTCCACTATCTCCCCTCATTCTCCATCTCTCTTCTACTGCCTGGCTCTATCTCTCATTCTCTCTCTCTCTCTTCCCCTGCCTCCTGTATCTCTCTCTCTTCCTCCCTCTATCTCTCCTGCATCCCTCTATCTCTCTTCCCCTGCCTCTCTCTATCTCTCCTCATTCTCTACCTCTCTTCCCCTGCCTCTCTCTATCTCTCCTCATTTTCTCTCTTTTCCTGCCTCCTCTATCTCTCCTCATTCTCTATCTCTCTTCCCCTGCCTCTCTCTATCTCTCCTCATTATCTCTCTCTCTTCCCCTGCCTCCCTCTATCTCTCCTCATTCTCTCTCTCTTCCTGCTTCCCTCTATCTCTCCTCATTCGCTATCTCTCTTCCCCGGCCTCCCTCATTCTCTCTCTTCCCCTGCCTCCCACTATCTCTCCTCATTCGCTATCTCTCTTCCCCTGCCTCCAACTATCTCCCCTCATTCTCTATCTCTCTTCTACTGCCTGACTCTATCTCTCATTTTCTCTCTCTCTCTTCCCCTGCCTCCTGTATCTCTCTCTCTTCCTCTACCTCCCTCTATCTCTCCTCATTCTCTCTCTCTCTTCCCCTGCCTCCCTCTATCTCTCCTCATTCTCCCTCTCTTCCCCTGCCTCCCTCTAGCTCTCCTCATTCTCTCTCTATCTCTCTTCCCCTGCCTCCCTCTATATCTCCTCATTCTCTCCCTCACTTTCCCTGCCTCCCTGTGTCTATCTCTCTTCTCCTGCCTCCCTCTATCTCTCCTCATTCTCTCTCTCTTCTCCTGCCTCCCTCTATCTCTCCTCATTCTCTCTCTCACTTTCCCTGCCTCCCTGTGTCTCTCTCTCTTCTCCTGCCTCCCTCTATCTCTCCTCATTCTCTCTCTCTTCTCCTGCATCCCCCTATTTTTCCTCATTTTTTAACTCTCTTTCCCTGCCTCCCCATATTTATCTTTCCTCATTCTCTATCTCTCTTCCCCTGCCTCTCTCTATCTCTCCTCATTATCTCTCTCTCTTCCCCTGCCTCCCTCTATCTCTCCTCAATCTCTCTCTCTTCCTGCCTCCCTCTATCTCTCCTCATTCGCTATCTCTCTTCCCCTGCCTCCCTCATTCTCTCTTTTCCCCTGCCTCCCACTATCACTCCTCATTCGCTATCTATCTACCCCTACCTTCCACTATCTCCCCTCATTCTCCATCTCTCTTCTACTGCCTGGCTCTATCTCTCATTCTCTCTCTCTCTCTTCCCCTGCCTCCTGTATCTCTCTCTCTTCCTCCCTCTATCTCTCCTGCATCCCTCTATCTCTCTTCCCCTGCCTCTCTCTATCTCTCCTCATTCTCTACCTCTCTTCCCCTGCCTCTCTCTATCTCTCCTCATTTTCTCTCTTTTCCTGCCTCCTCTATCTCTCCTCATTCTCTATCTCTCTTCCCCTGCCTCTCTCTATCTCTCCTCATTATCTCTCTCTCTTCCCCTGCCTCCCTCTATCTCTCCTCATTCTCTCTCTCTTCCTGCTTCCCTCTATCTCTCCTCATTCGCTATCTCTCTTCCCCGGCCTCCCTCATTCTCTCTCTTCCCCTGCCTCCCACTATCTCTCCTCATTCGCTATCTCTCTTCCCCTGCCTCCAACTATCTCCCCTCATTCTCTATCTCTCTTCTACTGCCTGACTCTATCTCTCATTTTCTCTCTCTCTCTTCCCCTGCCTCCTGTATCTCTCTCTCTTCCTCTACCTCCCTCTATCTCTCCTCATTCTCTCTCTCTCTTCCCCTGCCTCCCTCTATCTCTCCTCATTCTCCCTCTCTTCCCCTGCCTCCCTCTAGCTCTCCTCATTCTCTCTCTATCTCTCTTCCCCTGCCTCCCTCTATATTTCCTCATTCTCTCCCTCACTTTCCCTGCCTCCCTGTGTCTCTCTCTCTTCTCCTGCCTCCCTCTATCTCTCCTCATTCTCTCTCTCTTCTCCTGCCTCCCTCTATCTCTCCTCATTCTCTCTCTCACTTTCCCTGCCTCCCTGTGTCTCTCTCTCTTCTCCTGCCTCCCTCTATCTCTCCTCATTCTCTCTCTCTTCTCCTGCCTCCCTCTATCTTTCCTCATTTTTTAACTCTCTTTCCCTGCCTCCCCATATTTATCTTTCCTTATTCTCTCTCTCTCTTCCCCTGCCTCCCTCTATCTCTCCTCGTTATCTCTCTCTTCCCCTGCCTCCTCGTATCTCTCTCTCTCTTCTCCTTCCTCCCTCTATCTCTCCTCATTCTCTCTCTCTTCCCCTGCCTCCCCGTATCTCTCTCTCTTCCCCTGCCTCCCTCTATCTCTCCTCATTCTCTCTCTCTCTTGCCCTGCCTCCCCATATCTTTCTCTCTTCCCCTGCCTCCCTTTATCTCTCCTCATTCTCTCTCTCTCTCTTCCTCTGCCATCCTCTATCTCTCCTCATTCTCTATCTCTCTTCCCCTGCCTCTCTCTATCTCTCCTCATTATCTCTCTCTCTTCCCCTGCCTCCCTCTATCTCTCCTCAATCTCTCTCTCTTCCTGCCTCCCTCTATCTCTCCTCATTCGCTATCTCTCTTCCCCTGCCTCCGTCATTCTCTCTCTTCCCCTGCCTCTCACTATCTCTCCTCATTCGCTATCTCTCTTCACCTGCCTCCAACTATCTCCCCTCATTCTCTATCTCTCTTCTACTGCCTGACTCTATCTCTCATTTTCTCTCTCTCTCTTCCCCTGCCTCCTGTATCTCTCTCTCTTCCTCTACCTCCCTCTATCTCTCCTCATTCTCTCTCTCTCTTCCCCTGCCTCCCTCTATCTCTCCTCATTCTCCCTCTCTTCCCCTGCCTCCCTCTAGCTCTCCTCATTCTCTCTCTATCTCTCTTCCCCTGCCTCCCTCTATATCTCCTCATTCTCTCCCTCACTTTCCCTGCCTCCCTGTGTCTCTCTCTCTTCTCCTGCCTCCCTCTATCTCTCCTCATTCTCTCTCTCTTCTCCTGCCTCCCTCTATCTCTCCTCATTCTCTCTCTCACTTTCCCTGCCTCCCTGTGTCTCTCTCTCTTCTCCTGCCTCCCTCTATCTCTCCTCATTCTCTCTCTCTTCTCCTGCCTCCCTCTATCTTTCCTCATTTTTTAACTCTCTTTCCCTGCCTCCCCATATTTATCTTTCCTTATTCTCTCTCTCTCTTCCCCTGCCTCCCTCTATCTCTCCTCGTTATCTCTCTCTTCCCCTGCCTCCTCGTATCTCTCTCTCTCTTCTCCTTCCTCCCTCTATCTCTCCTCATTCTCTCTCTCTTCCCCTGCCTCCCCGTATCTCTCTCTCTTCCCCTGCCTCCCTCTATCTCTCCTCATTCTCTCTCTCTCTTGCCCTGCCTCCCCATATCTTTCTCTCTTCCCCTGCCTCCCTTTATCTCTCCTCATTCTCTCTCTCTCTCTTCCTCTGCCATCCTCTATCTCTCCTCATTCTCTATCTCTCTTCCCCTGCCTCTCTCTATCTCTCCTCATTATCTCTCTCTCTTCCCCTGCCTCCCTCTATCTCTCCTCAATCTCTCTCTCTTCCTGCCTCCCTCTATCTCTCCTCATTCGCTATCTCTCTTCCCCTGCCTCCGTCATTCTCTCTCTTCCCCTGCCTCCCACTATCTCTCCTCCTTCGCTATCTATCTTCCCCTGCCTCCCACTATCTCCCCTCATTCTCCATCTCTCTTCTACTGCCTGGCTCTATCTCTCGTTCTCTCTCTCTCTTCCCCTGCCTCCCGTATCTCTCTCTCTTCCTCCCTCTATCTCTCCTCATTCTCTCTCTCTCTCTTCCCCTGCCTCCCTCTATCTCTCCTCATTCTCCCTCTCTTCCCCTGCCTCCCTCTAGCTCTCCTCATTCTCTCTCTCTTCTCCTACATCCTTCTATCTCTCCTCATTATCTATCTCTATTGCCCTGCCTCTCTCTAGCTCTCCTCATTCTCTCTCTCTTCCCCTGCCTCTCTCTATCTCTCCTCATTCTCTATCTCTCTTCCCCTGCCTCTCTCTATCTCTCCTCGTTCTCTCTCTTCCCCTGACTCCCTGTATCCATCTCTTCTCCTGCCTCCCTCTATCTCTCCTCATTCTCTCTCTCTTCTTCTGCCTCCCTCTATCTCTCCTCATTCTTTCTCTCTTCTCCTGCCTCCTTCTATCTCTCCTCATTTTCTAACTCTCTTTCCCTGCCTCCCCGTATCTATCTCTCCTCATTTTCTAACTCTCTTTCCCTGCCTCCCCATATTTATCTCTCCTCATTCTCTCTCTCTCTTCCCCTGCCTCCCTCTATCTCTCCTCGTTATCTCTCTCTTCCCCTGCCTCCGCGTATCTCTCTCTCTCTTCTCCTTCCTCCCTCTATCTCTCCTCATTCTCTCTCTCTTCCCCTGCCTCCCCGTATCTCTCTCTCTTCCCCTGCCTCCCTCTATCTCTCCTCATTCTCTCTCTCTCTTGCCCTGCCTCCCCATATCTTTCTCTCTTCCCCTGCCTCCCTCTATCTCTCCTCATTCTCTCTCTCTCTCTTCCCCTGCCATCCTCTATCTCTCCTCATTCTCTCTCTCTCTTCCCCTGTATCTCTTTCTCTATCCATGCCCCCTCTATCTCTCCTCATTCTCTCTTCCCCTGCCTCCCTCTATCTCTCCTCATTCTCCATCTCTCTTCTACTGCCATCCTCTATCTCTCTTCATTCTCTCTCTCTCTTCCCCTGTATCTCTTTCTCTTCCCATGCCCCCTCTATCTCTCCTCATTCTCTCTTCCCCTGCCTCCCTCTATCTCTCCTCATTCTCCATCTCTCTTCTACTGCCTCCCTCTATCACTCCTCATTTTCTCTCTTCTCCTGCCTCCTCTATCTCTCCTCATTCTCTATCTCTCTTCCCCTGCCTCTCTCTATCTCTCCTCATTATCTCTCTCTCTCTTCCCCTGCCTATCTCTATCCCTCCTCATTCTGTCTCTCTTCCCCTGTCTTCTTCTATCTCTCATAATTCTTTCTCTCTCTCCCCTGCCTCCCTGTATCTCTGTCTCTTCCCCTGCCTCCCTCTATCTCTCCTCATTCCCTCTCTCTCTTCCCCTGCCTCCCTCTATCTCTCCTCATTCTCTCTCTCTTTCCCTGCCTCCTTCTATCTCTCCTCATTCTCTCTCTCTCTTCCCCTGCCTCCCTCTATCTCTCCTCATTCTCTCTCACTTCCCCTGCCTCCCTGTATCCCTCTCTCTTCCCCTGCCTCTCTCAATCTCTCGTCATTCTCTCTCTCTTCCCCTGCCTCCCTCTATCTCTCCTCAGTCTCCATCTCTCTTCTACTGCCTCCCTCTATCTTTCCTCATTCTCTCTCTCTTCTCCTGCCTCCCTTTATCTCTCTCTTTCTTCCCCTGTATCCCTGTATCCCTCTCGTTTCCCCTGCCTCCTCATATATATCTCTCTCTTCTCCTGCCTCCTTCTATCTCTCCTCATTCTCTCTCTCTTCCCCTGCCTCCTCGTATATCTCTCTCTCTCTCTCTTCCCCTTCCTCCCTCTATCTATCCTCATTCTCTCTCTCTCTTCCCCTGCCTCCCACTTTCTCTCCTCATTCTCTCTCTTGCCCTGCCTCCCCATATCTCTCTCTCTTCCCCTGCCTCCTTCTATCTCTCCTCATTCTCTCTCTTTCCCTGCCTCCCTGCATCTGTCTCTTTCTTCCCCAGTATCCCTCTCGTTTCCCCTGCCTCCCCATATCTCTCACTCTTCCCCTGCCTCCTTCTATCTCTCCTCATTCTCTCTCTCTCTTCCCCTGCCTCCTTCTATCTCTCATAATTCTCTCTCTTCCCCTGCCTCCCTCTATCTCTCCTCATTCTCTCTCTCTTCCCCTGCCTCCCTCTATCTCTCCTCATTCTCTCTCTCTTCCCCTGCCTCCTTCTATTTCTCATAATTCTCTCTCTCTTCCCTGCCTCCTTCTATCTCTCATAATTCTCTCTCTCTCTCTTCCCCTGCCTACCTCTATCTCTCCTCATTCTCTCTCTCTTCCCCTGCCTCCTTCTATCTCTCATCATTCTCTTTCTCTCTTCCCCTGCCTCTCTCTATCTCTCCACGTTCTCTCTCTTCCCCTGCCTCCCTCTATCTCTCCTCATTCTCTCACTCTCTCTCTTCCTGTCTCCCTCTATCTCTCCTCATTCTCTCTCTCACTTTCCCTGCCTCCCTGTGTCTCTCTCTCTTCTCCTGCCTCCCTCTATCTCTCCGCATTTTCTAACTCTCTTCCCCTGCCTCCTTCTATCTCTCCTCGTTCTCTCTCTCTTCCCATGCCTCCTTGTATCTCTCTCTCTCTTCCCCTTCCTCCCTCTATCTCTCCTCATTCTCTCTCTCTTCCCCTGCTTCCCTCTTTCTCTCTCTCTTGCCCTGCCGCTCCATATCTCTCTCTCTCTCTTCCCCTGCCTCCCTCTATCTCTCGCCATTCTCTCTCTCTCTCTTCCCCTGTATCTGTTTCTCTTCCCATGCCCACTCCATCTCTCCGCATTCTCTCTTCCCCTGCCTCCCTCTATCTCTCCTCATCCTCTCTTCCCCTGCCTCCCTGTATCTCTCCTCATCCTCTCTTCCCCTGCCTCCCCGTATCTCTCTCTCTTCCCCTGCCTCCCTCTATCTATCCTCATTCTCTCTCTCTCTTCCCCTGCCTCCTTCTATCTCTCCTCATTCCCTCTCTCTCTCTTCCCCTGCCTCCATGTATCTCTCCTCATCCTCTCTTCCCCTGCCTCCCTGTATCTCTCCTCATCCTCTCTTCCCCTGCCTCCCCGTATCTCTCTCTCTTCCCCTGCCTCCCTCTATCTATCCTCATTCTCTCTCTCTCTTCCCCTGCCTCCTTCTATCTCTCCTCATCCCCTCTCTCTCTTCCCCTGCCTCCCTCTATCACTCCTCATTCTCTCTCTTCCCCTGCCTCCTTCTATCTCTTATAATTCTCTCTCTCTCTCTTCCCCTGCCTACCTCTATCTCTCCTCATTCTCTCTCTCTTCCCCTGCCTCCTTCTATCTCTCATAATTCTCTCTATCTCTTCCCCTGCCTCCCTCTATCTCTCCTCATTCTCTCTCTTCCCCTGCCTCCCTCTATCTCTCTCACTTCCCCTGCCTCCCTGTATCCCTCTCTCTTCCCCTGCCTCTCTCAATCTCTCGTCATTCTCTCTCTCTTCCCCTGCCTCCCTCTATCTCTCCTCAGTCTCCATCTCTCTTCTACTGCCTCCCTCTATCTTTCCTCATTCTCTCTCTCTTCTCCTGCCTCCCTTTATCTCTCTCTTTCTTCCCCTGTATCCCCGTATCCCTCTCGTTTCCCCTGCCTCCTCATATATATCTCTCTCTTCTCCTGCCTCCTTCTATCTCTCCTCATTCTCTCTCTCTTCCCCTGCCTCCTCGTATATCTCTCTCTCTCTCTCTTCCCCTTCCTTCCTCTATCTATCCTCATTCTCTCTCTCTCTTCCCCTGCCTCCCACTTTCTCTCCTCATTCTCTCTCTTGCCCTGCCTCCCCATATCTCTCTCTCTTCCCCTGCCTCCTTCTATCTCTCCTCATTCTCTCTCTTCCCCTGCCTCCCTGCATCTGTCTCTTTCTTCCCCAGTATCCCTCTCGTTTCCCCTGCCTCCCCGTATCTCTCTCTCTTCCCCTGCCTCCTTCTATCTCTCCTCATTCTCTCTCTCTCTTCCCCTGCCTCCTTCTATCTCTCATAATTCTCTCTCTTCCCCTGTCTCCCTCTATCTCTCCACATTCTCTCTCTTCCCATGCCTCCCTCTATCTCTCCTCATTCTCTCTCTCTTCCCCTGCCTCCTTCTATTTCTCATAATTCTCTCTCTCTTCCCCTGCCTACCTCTATCTCTCCTCATTCTCTCTCTCTTCCCCTGCCTCCTTCTATCTCTCATCATTCTCTCTCTCTCTTCCCCTGCATCTCTCTATCTCTCCTCGTTCTCTCTCTTCCCCTGCCTCCCTCTATCTCTCCTCATTCTCTCTCTCTCTCTCTTCCTGTCTCCCTCTATCTCTCCTCATTCTCTCTCTCATTTTCCCTGCCTCCCTGTGTCTCTCTCTCTTCTCCTGCCTCCCTCTATCTCTCCTCATTCTCTCTCTCTTCCCCTGCCTCCCTCTATCTCTCGCCATTCTCTCTCTCTCTTCCCCTGTATCTGTTTCTCTTCCCATGCCCCCTCCATCTCTCCTCGTTCTCTCTTCCCCTGCCTCCCTCTATCTCTCCTCATCCTCTCTTCCCCTGCCTCCCTCTATCTCTCCTCATCCTCTCTTCCCCTGCCTCCCTGTATCTCTCTCTCTTCCCCTGCCTCCCTCTATCTATCCTCATTCTCTCTCTCTCTCTTCCCCTGCCTCCGTCTATCTCTCCTCATCCCCTCTCTCTCTTCCCCTGCCTCCCTCTATCACTCCTCATTCTCTCTCTTCCCCTGCCTCCTTCTATCTCTTATAATTCTCTCTCTCTCTCTTCCCCTGCCTCCCTCTATCTCTCCTCATTCTCTCTCTCTTCCCCTGCCTCCTTCTATGTCTCATAATTCTCTCTCTCTCTTCCCCTGCCTCCTTCTATCTCTCATCATTCTCTCTCTTTTCCCCTGCCTCCCCATATATCTCTCTCTTCCCCTGCCTCCCCATATCTCTCT
The DNA here is from genome assembly GCA_027410445.1 of Discoglossus pictus. Taxonomy (NCBI): domain Eukaryota; kingdom Metazoa; phylum Chordata; class Amphibia; order Anura; family Alytidae; genus Discoglossus; species Discoglossus pictus. The sequence goes on along the minus strand of CM050170.1, from coordinate 80,654,209 downwards.
CTCTTCCCCTGCCTCCTTCTATCTCTCCTCATTCTCTCTCTTCCCCTGCCTCCTCGTATCTCTCTCTCTCTCTTCCCCTTCCTCCCTCTATCTCTCCTCATTCTCTCTCTCTTCCCCTGCCTCCTTCTATCTCTCATAATTCTCTCTCTCTCTTCCCCTGCCTCCATCTATCTCTCCTCATTCTCTCTCTCTTCCCCTGCCTCCTTCTATCTCTCATCATTCTCTCTCTCTTCCCCTGCCTCCCCATATATCTCTCTCTTCCCCTGCCTCCCTCTATCTCTCCTCATTCTCTCTCTCTTCCCCTGTATCTCTTTCTCTTCCCATGCCCCCTCTATCTCTCCTCATTCTCTTTCTCTTCCCATGCCCCCTCTATCTCTCCTCATTCTCTCTCTCTCTTGCCCTGTCTCCCTCTATCTCTCCTCATTCTCTCTCTCTCTTCCCCTGCCTCCCACTACCTCTCCTCATTCTCTCTCTCTCTTTTCCCATGCCCCCTCTATCTCTCCTCATTCTCTCTTTACCTGCCTCCCTCTCCTCATTCTATTTTATCTGCTTTCCTCTATTCTCTTTTATCTTCTCCACATTATCATTTACCTGCCTCATCCCATTTCTCATCCATTCTGTTTCCTCATTCTCTCTTTCTAATCTATTTCCTGCACTCCTTTCTCCTTTAAACTTTCTTGAGCTCTCAGTTGTCACATACCTCCCTCCTCATCTCTATCACTTATTTTCTTATTGCTCTATCCCTCCCTTCTTATGCCTCTACCATCCATACACCCTCTTCTCTCTAATTAACCCCTTGCTGTGTGTGTTAGTGTGTGTCCTATACCATTACTGCAATACACAGAAAGCATAACAAAGCAGATTAGTCCCTACCTTGCTGCAGCCATTAGATCCTATGGGAGGGAGGGATTGAATTAGGAGGGGGGCTATTCTGGAGCAGAGTGACATAATAGGGGGATGCACCCATGCATTTCTGGGACATGTGGTTTATATGACTGGAACTAGTCACCGGAACAAATAGCACTACAGCTCCCACAATGCACAGCGTAAGAGCCAAGCTATATACTGCAATGGATTCAGGCATGCTTACATATAATGCGCAAGTGGTTGCTGCAAGTATTTACTAGATAGATAGATAGATAGATAGATAGATAGATAGATAGATAGATAGATAGATAGATAGATAGATAGATAGATAGATAGATAGATAGATAGATAGATAGATAGATAGATAGGTAGATAGATAGGTAGATAGATAGTCATATACTGTAGAGATAGATACTGTAGATATAGGTAAACATATTCTGTAGAGATAGATAGATACTGTAGAGATGGATATATACTGTAGATATAGGTAAATAGATACTGTAGATATAGATACTGTAGAGATAGGTACATCGATACTGTAGAGATAGGTACATAGATACTTTAGATATAGGTAAATAGATACTGTAGAGATATTTACTGTAGAGATTGGTACATATGTACTGTAGAGATAGGTAAGTAGATACTGTAGAGATAGATAGATAGATACTGTAGAGATGGATAGATACTGTAGATATAGATACTGTAGAGATAGGTACATAGATACTTTAGATATAGGTAAATAGATACTGTAGAGATATTTACTGTAGAGATTGGTACATATGTACTGTAGAGATAGGTAAGTAGATACTGTAGAGATAGATAGAGACATATACTGTAGAAATAGATCAATACTGTAGAGATAGATACTGTAGAGATGTAAAGATAGTGCTCAGACGCGCTCACTGCGTTGCAGGAGGTGCGGCGTAGCCGAAGAGGGATAGATCCAGATAGGGTCATAGATAGATAGTGTAGAGATACATAGATAGAGATAGATAGATATTTTTCATAGACCGAGAATCACCCTATCTGAATTTACTGTTTAAATTACAGCTATACACACATTTATGGAAGAAATAGAGTTTTCTTTTATATATATTTGTTAAAGATCCTTCACAATGGAAAAAAAAAATATATATATATAATATTATCCACTATAGTAGTTATCAAATGTGACTAACGCCTGCGAGATGAAACTGCACATCTGCAATGTAGTCACATATACGCAGTTGTGTCGTAGAGAGGTGTAATCCATCAGGATCCGGGGCTTTATTAACATTTATTTTTTCCAACATCTTTTGTATTACTTCCTGTGTTAACCAATTATTTGGTGAAGGTAGTGTAGCCCCATTATGTTGCCGTGTCCCAACCACTGGTACCTCCCTTGTGTATACCGAAGAAAATAACCTATTTAGCTCATCTGCCTTTTCCTGGTCACTAATTTTCAGACGGCCTGTGTCACATTGTAATGTTCCTATAGCTTCCTTCTTCCCATTAATATACTTAAAAAATATTTTATGGTTCGTCTTACTCTATTTTGCAACTAATTTTTCATTTTCTATTCTAGCCAGTCTGACAGCCCTTTTGCAAACCTTGTTGATTTCCTTGTATTCCTGTAAGGCAGTCTCTGTCCCCTCTTGTTTGTATAATTTAAATGCCTGTTTTTTACTATATATATATATATATAAATATATATATATTCATAGTATTTTACGGTCGACCTTTTAAGATCTCCTCTGATCTGAAATATGCTGATTAACTATCAATACTGCCCCTCCAATTATCCATGATAACCCTGAATTCCCTTTTTAATTAGAAATAAATCCAGTCCCCTTTTAAAGTTATCTATTGAATCCGCTGTCACCACCTCCTCTGGTAGAGAATTCCACAGATTAACCACCCTTACTGTGAAGAAACATTTCTTTCTTTAAGGTGGAATCTTTTTACTTCTAACCTCAAGGGATGTCCTCTTGTCAGTTGAAAACCTCTTGGCACAAAAAGCTCCCCTGACAAATCTTTATACTGACCCTGGATGTATTTATATAAGGTAATCATATCTCCTCTTAGACACCTTTTTTCTAGAGAAAATAAGTTTAATTTGGTTAGTCTTTCTTCATAACTTAGCCCCTCCATTCCCCTTATTAGTTTTGTTGCCCTCCTCTGTACCTTTTCCAGCTCTAAAATGTCCTTTTTATGAAGTGGTGCCCAAAATTGTACTCCATATTCCAAATGAGGGCGTACTAGAGATTTGTATAGTGGCAGAATTATATTTGCTTCCCTGGCTTCTATACCTTTCTTAATACATGCTAATATTTTATTTGCCTTTGCAGCTGCTGCTTGGCTTTGAGCACTGTTACCTAGGTGGTTGTCCACAAGCACTCCCAAATCCCTTTCAATATCTGATACACCTAGATTTGCTCCATTAAGATTATAAATTGCATGGCTATTTTTCCTTCCCAGATGCATAACTTTACATTTATTCGTATTAAATCTCATCTGCCATTTAGATGCCCATTCCTCAATTTTATGTAAATCCCTTTGGAGGGAAGGCACATCACTATCTGATTTAATTACCTTGCACAACTTCGTGTCATCAGCTAAAATGGAGACACCACACTCCAATCCTACCTCTAAGTCATTAATAAATATGTTAAAAAGGAGAGGACCTAATACTGAACCCTGAGGAACCCCACTTACCACATTAGTCCAATCGGAGTATGTTCCATTTACAACAACCCTTTGCTTCCTGTCTTTTAGCCAGCTCTCAATCCATGTGTGACGAAGTGCCCTTCGCCACTTTGTCTTGGAGAGGACTGTTTGCCAGCCTCCTGCCCTGCGACTATGGCCCTGGTACATATTGCCCTTCAAACACAGTATTTGGCCATACCAGAGTGTATGTCACTCATTCTGGCCCTTTACATACAGGGGGGTCATTCGGTACTCGCCCTGTGTGAACCATGATACCACAGAAAGCTATGCCATGGAGCCCATTCATATAATGAAAGACTATGGGAAAGACTTTAGCTACATGGCAATTGAACTGTGTGAAGATGATATGAGCGCTATTCGGTAGTTTTGTGCGCTCAGATCCCAGCTGTAACGGAACTCATCACTGTTTTACCCTGTTTTATGATTATTTAATTCTTGGTTAAAATATGATCACATTGCTGTACTGTAGATATGTTGTTTTATGTTCTACAGAATATATTGGCTCAGAATATCAAAGCTACTAGGCTAATAGATAATCCTGTTACAGATAAGAAAAGTCGATTGTATAAACTGTTTTCATTCTCAGATAAGAACAAAGAAGGCTGATTTAATCATTGTCTGATTATATCAAGTTGCCTCAGGGAGGGGTGACCACACCTATTGTCCTATATGTGTATTGTGTGGGGGATATGTGACATGTCTGTGTGTTATGTGAAAAACATACTTTTACTAACTTTTGAACCCCTGGTCTGATTCATGCCATTTTTTAATATGTTGTTCCCCTGGGTGAGAGATATTGAACGGTGCTGGACTTAAAGGTGTACCCCCTGTTTTTGGGGTACATCCAGAATGTGGTTAAAATTGTGTCTGTTTTAATTGTGTTACCTGAGACGTGGGGGTTGAACCATGTATCTAATTGGCTGTGATATGTATGTGGGTGTAGCCCTTCAGAGGGCACCATTGCATAAAAGGAGATCCCCTGTCATTAAAGGATAGTTCTACTTGACCCTTCAAAACGTAGTCTCATCTCGTTCTTAGAGGGGATCGCTATATACTACTGGGGATTGCTATGCTTTTGCATACTCCCTTGAGCTGTAACTACTGAACGCTTGTTCCTGATGTGTCCTCCTTGGAAGAGAGGTCTTCCCCACACGGTCCTGGATGCTGGAGATTCATACAGGGTGGAAGGAAGACGGCGCGGCTCCAGCTAAACTACGGCGGTTGTGGAGTCTGTGGTGGTTGTGGTGTCCGGTGCGGTGCTTGTAGGCCTCGACGCAAACTAGGACGCGTCTATCAACGGAGGTACCCGGTCGGGGTGCCAGTAGATCCCTTACACCATGTGCAGATATTTACTGCAATTCCTATATCTCTTAGTTTGCCCAATAGTCTCCCATGTGGTACTGTCTCAAAAGCCTTTGCAAAATCCAAAAAGACTACATCCACTGAGTTGCCTTGATCCAGGTTCCTACTAACCTCCTCATAGAAACTAATTAGATTTGTTTGACATGACCTATCCCTCATAAATCCATGTTGACTCCTACTTATAATCCTGTTCAAATAGACATATTCTTGTATATTATCCCTTATTAACCCTTCTAAAAGCTTCCCCACTACAGAAGTGAGGCTCACTGGTCTATAATTCCCTGGGTTTGCTCTTGCTCCCTTTTTAAAAATAGGTATCACATCTGCTTTTCTCCAGTCATCTGGTAGAGACCCTGTGTTGAGAGAATCTTGAAAAATTAAATATAATGGTTGTGCTATTACAGAACCCAGTTCCCTTAGTACCCTTGGGTGTATTCCATCAGGACCCGGGGCTTTATTAACATTTATTTTTTCCAACCTCTTTTGGATTACTTCCTGTGTTAACCAATTATTTGGCAAAGGTAGTGTAGCCCCATTATGTTGCAGTGTCCCAACCACTGGTACCTCCCTTGTGTATACCGAAGAAAATAACCTATTTAGCTCATCTGCCTTTTCTTGGTCACTAATTATCAGACAGTCTGTGTCACATTGTAATGTTCCTATAGCTTCCTTCCTCGCCTTCTTCCCATTAATATACTTAAAAACTATTTTAGGGTTAGTCTTTAGCCAGTCTAATCGCGCTTTTGCAAGCCTTGTTGATTTCCTTGTACTCCCGTAAAGCAGTCTCTGTCCCCTCTTGTTTGTATAATTTAAATGCCTGTTTTTTACTCTGTATCTTGATCTTTAAATCATTGTTAAGCCACATTGGATGGGATTTACTCCTTGTACTTTTATTCCCACACGGTATATGTCGATGTGTATGTACAGTATATTTAGTAAGGATTAAAATGTTGTTCAATTGTGGTCAGTGTTTTTACCTGCCAGTTCTCTGTCCCAGTCTATACTTTGTATTGCTGCCCTTAGACCGTTAAAATCTGCCCTTTTAAAAGTAAGAGTTTTTGTTGGCTCCTTAAAATTTAGTTTTTTTAATTCAATCTCAAACGAGACTGTGTTGTGATCACTGTTTCCCAAAGGTTGCCCTATTCCAACATTACATACTATATCAATATTATTTGTGATGAGTAAATCTAAGATAGCTTAATTTCTAGTAGGCTCTTGTACAACCTGGGCCAGATAATGATCTCTGAGTGTACTCAAGAACCTGCTCCCCTTAGATGAACTGCTGGTTCTGATTTATCCAGTTTATTTCAGGGTAATTAAAATCTCCCATTATTAGAACTTGACCATGCCTAGCTGCATTTTCAATCTGTAACAATAATTGTATTTCCTCACTGTCAGCTATATTTGGGGGTTTATAGCATACTCCTACTAATATTCTTTTGGAATTTGCTGCTCCGCTATTTAACTCTACCCACAAACATTCAGCTTTATCACTAGGTCCACCATAAATATCTTCTCTGACTATAGGCTTAAATTCAGGCTTAACATACAGACAAATCCCTCCTCCTCGTTTACCATTGCCTCTATCTTTCCTAAATAGGTTATAACCATCCAGATTAACAGTCCAGTCATGAGATTCATCCCACCACGTTTCAGTAATGCCTATTAAATCCCATTTTTCATTAATTGCTAATAATTCTAACTCTCCCATTTTTCCTGGCAAGCTTCTGGCATTAGCAAGCATACACCTTATGTTATGAGTCTGTAGTTCTGAAGTGCCTGCCACTGTACTTGAATTACTTAGTACTACCTCCCTATTGACTATACCACCCCTCCCCACATCTCCTCCCCTATGAGTTGTTAATTCATCCCTTATACCCTCTACACTTTCTACCCCATTACTTATATCTAGTCCCTCCCCCCCCACCTACTAGTTTAAAAACTCCTCCAGTCTTTCTACCATCCTATCCCCTAGTACAAAAGCTAAATATATATAAATATGAGATAATCATTAAGCAGGAAAAAAGTTATAAGCTAGATTGTAATAAAACAAATGGTGCATCTGAAGGCATCCTTTGATGTAACATCCCGCTTCTGTGCTAGTGTGGGGGAGGGGGGGTGGTATCAATGTCAATATTACCCAATGATCATATCACAGTATGCAAAAAAATATTATTTTACAGAATGAGAAGTAGATAAATGGAACAGATATTCAGTGAAGGAGGTAAGGAAATTAAGGTAATAAAGAAATATACATTCTACCGTGAAGTTAATATTGATAATTGTTAAAATTCGACTTTACAGAAAGAGTAATAGATACATTACATAGTTACACAGTAGTTGAGGTTTAAAAAATACTTTTAGTCCATCAAGTTCAACCTTTTCAGATCTCCTCTCATCTGCAATATGCATAATAATTGACAAATGATCCAGAGGAAGGCAAACAGAAAAAAAAAATCCAGAGAAAAATTGGCAATTGTCTCTAAAGGGGGGGGGGTGGATATAAAATTCCTTCCTGACCCCAGATACTGGCGATCGGATTCCTCCTTGGATCAATACTCCCTCTGTAATTATTTAGAATATCCCTGAATACCCTTTTTATTTAAAAATATATCCAATCCCTTTTAAAGTTATCTATAGAAACCGCTGTCACCACCTCCTTTGGTAGAGAATTTCACAGATTAACCACTCTTACTGTGAAGAAACCTTTCCTTTCTTTAAGGTGAAATCTTTTTACTTCTAGCAAGGGGTGTCCTCTTGTCAGTTGAAAACCTTTTGGCACAAAAAGCCCCCTTGACAAATCTTTATACTGAACCTGGATATATGTACATAAGGTAATCATATCTCCTCTTATACACCATTTTTCTCAGAAAATAAGTTGAGTTTGGTTAGTCTTTCTTCATAACTTAGCCCCTGGTATAGTCTTCCAGTGGAAGTGATACAGACAAACATGGTTAAGGTATTCAAGCATGGCTGGGATAAGTATATGTGTGTGTTTGTGTCACTCAGTCGTGTCCAACTCTCTGTGACCTCATGGACCTCAAAACACAGAGCTGATCCACTTGGTATTTATGGCAGAGGTACTGGAGTGGGTTGCCAGTTCATTCTCCAGTGGGCTACAGCATACAGTTCTTAGTACTGCTAGGTGATCTCCTATCCAAGTATTGAACAGGCCCAACCCTGCTTGGCTTCAGGGTGGTGTGACCTATTGGTTCCCTGACTAGTATCGAAACCCAGGTCGACAGCGGTGAATACTGACCACTGGACCACATAAGACTATCCTAAACATTAATGAAGTTTTTTGTAGGTAGAGAGAATGGACAGATCAGATTTGCCTTTTGGTTCTTATATAACAAATGTTTGTTTACATGCTGTGTTCTGTATGCCATCAACAAAAGTATCTAATAAAATAAATGCTTTAAACTACCTCCCTCTTCACATTAGGGACTTAGAAAATACATGACGGCAAAGACAGTAACACACCAACAACGCCAGGCACGTGGGACTTGAAAATAAAACCAACGGCAGTCAGCGTGCGCTACGCAAAGATTCAGCAGAGACACAAAGGAGAAAGACACAGGGAAGGGACAAGGGGGAGATTGTGGAAAGAGACACATGGCCGAGGACTGTAATGAGCGGTGAAGTAGATGGGAGTAGAGGCTTGCAATGAGCGCTGAAGGCGTTCATTGCGAGCCACGCAATGAGCACCGAAAGCGCTCAGTGTGGGGCTCGCGTTTAATCACTGAAGGTGCTCAGAGAGGGCAGAACATTGCATTGTGTGGCAAGCAGCATTGCCAGGCTTCATATTTTATTGCCCCCTTTTTTGGCGAGCAAGTCGCTAGTTAATAATTACTAAAAATAAAAAACACTGGGAACATCCAGACATATCGACAGACATATCTGGGACTGCTAGTGTGTCACTTTAACTTACAGCAGTTTCTTAAAAGGATATGAAGGGTTCTTGGGTTTTTTAGGTATATTATATACCTGTTTATATAATTGTATGTACTTTATTTTATTAAGAAGTGCTTATAA
>CM050170.1:79754481-79891981 GCA_027410445.1 Discoglossus pictus | reverse complement strand
GCCAGCTTTATGGGCACCCTTCACCAGGATAACCCAGAGGGACATCCTTCATTGTAGGTAAGCTGTCCCCATTACTTAGATTATTTGTACTTTCCAATATATGTATACGTTCAGTATCTCACAAAAGTGAGTACACCCCCTCACATTTTTGTAAATATTTTATTATAACTTATTATAACTTTTCATGTGACAACACTGAAGATATGACACTCTGCTACAATGCAAAGTAGCGAGTGTACACCCTGTATAACAGTGTAAATCTGCTGTCCGCTCAAAGTAACTCAACACACAGCTATTAATGTCTAAACCTTTGGCAACAAAAGTGAGTAAACCCCTAAGCGGATATGTCCAAATTGAGCCCAAAGTGTCAATAATTTGTGTGGCCACCATTATTTGCCAGCACTGCCTTAAACCTCATGGGCAGTGCTTCACAGGTTGCCACTGGAGTCCTCTTCCACTCCTCCATGATGACATCACAGAGCTGGTGGATATTAGAGACCTTGCGCTCACCCACAGATGCTCAATAGGGTTTAGGTCTGGAGACATGCTTGGCCAGTCCATTGTCTTTAACTTCAGCTTCTTTCACAAGGAAGTGGTCGTCTTGGAGGTGTATTTGGGGTCGCTATGTTGGAATACTGCCCTGAGGCCCAGTCTCCGAAGGGAGGGGATCATGCTCTGCTTCAGTGTGTCAAAGTACATGTTGGCATTCATGGTTCCCTCAATGAACTGTAGCTTCTCAGTGACGGCAGCAATCAGGCAGGCCCAGACCATGACACTCCCACCAGCATGCTTGACTGTAGGCAAGACAGACTTGTCTTTGTACTCCACACCCGGTTGCCACCACACACATTTGACACCATCTGAATCAAATAAGTTTATCTTTGTCTCATCGGACCACAGGACATGGTTCCAGTAATCCATGTCCTTAATCTGCTTGCCTTCAGCAAACTGCTTGCTGGATTTCTTGTGCATCATCTTTAGAAGAGGCTGCCTTCCTACATGCAGACCAATTTGATGCAGTGCGAGTCTGTGGTCTGAGCACTGAAATGCTGCCCCCCCACCCCCACCCCTTCAAACTCTGCAGCAAATCTGGCGGCACTCATACGTCTATTTCCCAAAGACAACCTCTGCATATGACTAAGCACATGCACTCAACTTCTTTGGTCGACCATGGTGAGGCCTGTTCAGAGTGGAACCTGTCCAGTTAAACCCTTGTACGGTCTTGCCCACTGTGCTGCAGCTCAGTTTCAGGGTCTTGGCAATCATCTTATAGCCTAGGCCATCTTTATGTACAGCAACAATTCTTTTTTTTCAGATACTCAGAGTTCTTTGCCATGAGGTGCCATGTTGAACTTCTAGTGACCAGTATGAAAGAGTGTGAGAGCGATAACACCAAATGTAAAACACCTGCTCCCCATTCACACCCGATACCTTGTAACCCTAACTAGTCAAATGACACTGGGAAGGGAAAATGGCTAATTGGGCCCAATTTGGACATTTCCACTTAGGGGTGTACTCACTTTTGTTGCCAACGGTTTTGACATTAATGGCATTGTGTGGAGTTATTTTGAGGGGACAGCAAATGTACACTGTTATACAGGCTGTACACTTACTACAGTAAAAGCCCAGTTATCCGGCACCCACATGGACTCCCTATTGCCGTATAACTGCAGTTGCCGGATAAAATCGTGAGTCACTGAATTTAAAGGGTCTGAACGACCCTTAAACCCTCCCCCCCAGCAAATCCTCAAAATGCCTTTAAAAAGGCATTAGCAACTAAACTGGGCCATTTATGCACAGATAAAATAATTAGAAAAAAAGTTGGCAAAAAAAAAAATGCTGTCTCGAACACCGGATAGTGCCGGTTTAGCGGGTGTTTTTTGAAAATGGGGATTTGATGCCAGTTGCTTGAGAGTCCCTGTTAGTTGGGTGCCAGATAACCGGGATTCTACTGTACTTTACATTGTAGCAGAGTGTCATTTCTTCAGTTGAAAAGATATAATAAAATATTTACAAAAATGTGATGGGTACTGTAATTTATCGCCTAAATATAGGAATCATGTTATTTGGCATTGTGCCTTCTCATCAAGATATGTAAATGATCAGGTTTTTTTTAATTATCTAATTCTCTATTAGCTATTTCTTTTTTAATTATTATTATTAAAAGTTAAGTATTATTATAGAAATATGTAAATATAAAGTTTTTTTTCTATTTTTACTTTTATGGATGGAACTTCTGTTAGTTCTATTACAGCAGTTATTTGAAAATAATCAATTAAACTATATAAATCTGGGTTGCATTCCCCATTAATTTAAAAATTATTCAAAGTTAATATAATTAAACATAATTCATGGAAGGTCAGGTGTAGTTGCGCCTTCAGCAAGAAAGTTGCCATATCTGGTATAGTCTCAAGGGTGGCGTCAAGGTTGCATCATTTTGACCCTGGGTGAAGTGTATATGGGAGGTCTGTGGAGGGGGTACTAATGTATTGCTTTCTTTATTTATTTTTAGGGACAGGTAGTCCGTTACTTTCTGTTGTGGCTTTGATTTCTGTTGTATTTTGTGTGTTGTGATCTATCGTGATGGACAGTTTTTTTTTTTAATAAGGCAAAAAATAAAAAGGGAAGAAGGGATCCAAAAAGGCTGTGACTAAGGCTCAAAACAAGGATGGAAAGAAGCACAAGAGGACCAGGAAGGAGAGCTACGCCATCTACGTCTACAGGGTGCTCAACCAGGTGCACCCAGATACCGGCATCTCCTTCAAGGCCAACAGGCAGGCACAAAGAACATGCATTGGGAACATTTAAAATTCAACTTTTTTCGAAACAACCTTTCATGTGATGAATTGTAATTCAGAGCAAAGCAAAGGAAATGCATTTGTAAAACATCGTCCAAGATGAAAGCAAGCCTTGTTTAGGCAATGGCCATTAATCAATGGCGTTGTTGTCCATATTTACTAAGATAAATAAAGGTGCATTGCAATTGATAAAGCGGGTGGGTGCCTTGGAGGACCAGGTGCTTGCTCATGCTACTATGCTTTGTCAAAAGCACAAAGCTACTGGAACAAATATAGTGGACTTGAAACATACAGATATGCTTATTACAAAGAGGACCCAGGCTCATGCCTAGGCCCAACAATGCATCATTGCCATAACCCTGACCAAAGATTCTAACAGTGGACAATGCCTGGGCAGGCAAAGACCCACTAGACTCCACTTTCATGTGGAGAAAAGCTTGATCGTGGAAAGGCTTCATTTTGGGCCTAGTCCAATTTCTGTGTGACTAGCGGGTGACCGATTAAAATGAAGAGGAGGATCACCTTTTAACAAATTGCCCTGGAATGTTTTGAAGGTGATTTTATATATATATATATATATATATATATATATATATATATATATATATATATATATATATATATATATATATATATATATATATATATATATCCTGCATTAGTGCATGCCCTGTATATATTTGAACTAGCAGATCTGTCATTTCCTCAGGGTGCTAATATATACTAATACATGCCCTGTAGTCAGAGACCTACGAGTTCAAAGGCGTTCCCTCTCTTCATTTTAATAGGAGACCCGCTAGTCACATGGAATTTGGACTAGGCCAGAAAGGACTAAGCCAGCTAGGTCCAAAATTAAGCCTTTCCACTCACAAGCAAAACGCCAAATGAAGGCACAAAGCAGGAAAAGGCTAGGGAAACACCAAACACAGAACTCTGTTGAACACACACAGAATGTGAGGCATAGGACAATGAACCCCATCTTTCAAAGAAAGTGCTATGCTCTCTTCTGGACAAATATATGACTAGGACACCCATAACCACTTACCCTGCACTCCGATCTGGGAGATTCGGCGGCAGCAACCTCAATCACCAAATACTTAAATGAATAAATCAATTATTATAATTAATGTTTATTTGTAACGCGACAACATATTCCGTAGCGTTATACATAAGTTAAGTTACAGGCAATGACAAGTTAAAGATTCACACATTGCAATGAATGGAGGGCCCTGTCTTTGAGCTTGGAATCCGGTGTCCATAACGCTTTCCCCAAAGCACCTTGCAGGATTGAAAATCTAAAGGTTGAAGTTTGTATGTGGTACAGTATGGAGAGAGTAGTGCTAAACATGTTAGGGTGGAAGGTTATAGGCTTCTTTAAAGAGGTGCGTTTTATTGAAGTTTTGAAGGATTTAAAGCAGGAGGATAGTCTGGTGAAGCGAGGCAAGGAGTTCCAGAGAAAAGGAGGATCCTGGAGGCGGGAGTGAGAGGAGGTGACGAGTGGTAGAAAGAAGAAGGTCGTTAGCAGAACGAAGAGGGCATGTGGGGGAGTATTTGGTGATGAGAGCAGAGATGTATGGGGGTGCACTGTTGTTGAGGGCTTTATAAAAAAGTTAGGGTCAAGACTTTACATTTTATTCTAGAGGCTAAGGGAAGCCAGTGAAGTGATTGACAAAGAGGATCTGCCGACACTGAACGATGTGTACGGAAGAGGAGTATGGCGGAGGCATTTATTATGGATTGAAGTGGGGAGAGGCGAGTGGTGGGCCGGCCAACAAGGAGCGAGTTGCAGTAGTCGAGACAAGAAATGATGAGAGAGTGTAATAGAATCTTAGTAGGGTCTTGTGTAAGGTAATGGTGTATTTTGGATATGTTTTTTAGATGGAGGAGACAAGATTTGGTTACAGACTGTATGCGAGGGATGAAAGAGAGGCAGGGTCCAGTAGAACCCCGAGACAACGGGCTTGGGAGGTGGGAGTGATGATAGCATTGTTGACAGAGAGAGAGATGGGAGGAATTGAAGCTGTAGTAGAGGGTGGGAAGATTAAGAGTTCAGTCTTAGACATGTTGCGTTTTAGATGGTGGGCGGACATCCAAGAGGATATACTAGAGAGGCAGTCCGAGACGTGTGCTAGAAGATTTGGGGATAGATCTGGTGCCGAGAGGTAGATTTGAGTGTCATCTACATAGAGATGGTACTGAAATCCAAAAGAATTTATTAGTGTACCGAGTGAGGATGTGTAGACGGAGAAGAGGAGGGGGCCTAGGATTGATACTTTGGGTACGCGAATAGACAGGGGGTGAGGAGAAGAAGAGGTGCCGGAGAAGGAGACGCTAAATGATCATTCTTGGAGGTATGATGAGAACCAAGAGAGAGCAGGGTCTGGAATGCCAAGGGAGGAGAGAATGTGGAGTAGAAGGGGATGGTCAACTGTGTCAAAAGGCGGCAGAGAGATCCAGAAGAAGCAAAATGGAAAAGTGGCCTTTAGACTTGGCGCTGAGCAGGTCATTGGTGACTTATGAGGGATGTCTCAGTGGAGTGTTGGGGCCAAAATCCAGATTGGAAGGTGTCCAGAAGAGAGTTAGAGGAGATGAAACTGGTAAGGCGGTTATAGAAGAGCCACTCCAGCAGTTTGGAAGCCAGGCAGAGATAGGGTGATAGTTATATGCAACATCAGAATCGTATGAGGGTTTCTTGAGAGTGGGTTTAATTATGGCATGTTTTAGAGATGATGGAAAAATGCCAGTGTTTAGGGAAAGGTTGAAGATGTGTGTGTGAGAGCTGGGATTAGTGTAGTATAGAAGGGAAGGATGAGCTGAAATGGAATAGGATCCAAAGGACAGGTAGTGAGGTGAGAGGATGATATTAGGATGGAGACTTCATCCTCTGTTGTAGGGCTAAAGTAGTTCAAAGTGGCGGTGGGGAGGAGAGTAGACTGGGTATTGGTGGAGTGTGTGAGCCACGGTGAGAGTAGAGTTCATAGCGGATAGATTGTATGTGTCAAAGGGTTGGTAAAGTCTTCAGCCATGAGACAGGAAGGGATGGGGGGAGGTGGTGGGCAGAGGAGTGTATTGAAAGTGGCAAACAGACTTTTGGGGTTGGAGGACAGAGTTGATAGTTAGTAATGTGAAGTAGTGCTGTTTGGCCAGGTTGAGGGAGGAGGAGTAGGAACGTAGCATAAACTTGTACTTCTGTGGAGCGCGATTTCCTCCATAGTCGTTCAGCAGTGCGGGAGCACTTCTGAATGTAACGTGTGTGTAGTGTGCCCTGGTTGTGGATGAGATCGAGGGTGTCTGCGTATGGTTATGGGGGCAAGAGTGTCAAGGGTGGTAGAGAGAGTAGAGTTGTAGTGTGAGGTGGCAGCCTCAGGGCAGTTGAGTTTGGTGATAGTGCTGAGAAGAGGTTGGAGCACAGTGGAGAGCTGTGTAGGGTCAAATTCTAGCAGGTTTCTGTGGGTTATTGTGGCTGGCGTTGAAGAAGAGTGATGAGAGGAAGATGTGGTGAGGTTGAAGGTAAGGAGATGATGGTCAGATAGAGGGAGAGGGTGAATGACTGGGTTGGAGGTAGAGCTAGTATTAGTGAAAATAAGGTCAAGAGAGTGTCCAGCATAGTGAGTTGAAGAATCTGTAAGTTGTGAGAGGCCGAGGGAAGAGGTGAGTGCAAGTAGTTTGGCGGCTGCTGGGGATTTGGGGGTGTCAATGGTAATGTTGAAGTTGCCAAGTATCAGTGTGGGGATGTTGGAGGAAAGAAAGTGTGGGAGCCAGGCGGAAAAGTAATAGAGAAATTGAGAGGGAGTACCTGGGGGGCGATAGATTACAGCAAGACGTAGAGAGATAGGAGAGAAGAGGCGGATAGTGTGAGCTTCAAAAGATGAAAATTGTAGGGATGGGACAGGGGGTATGAGGTGATATGTACAGAGAAAAGAAAGTAATACACCCACACCACCACCTTGTTTGTTCCCAGGTCGAGGCGTGTGACTGAGATGAAAAAACCACTGCGAGAGTGCTGCAGGGGAGGCAGTGTCTGAAGAGGAGAGCCAGGTTTCAGCGAGAGCCAGTAGATTGAGGGATTTGGTAATGAATAGGTCGTGAGTGAAAGTGAGTTTATTGCAGATAGATTGTGCGTTACTGTGAAGAAGCCTTTCCTTTCTTCAAGGGGGGAATCTTCTTTCAAATAACCTCAATGGATGTCCTCTTGACACTAGAAAACCTCTGGGCACATAAGATGAATTTGCCGAATCCATCCAATCCCCTTTCTGTGAAGTGGTACCCCAAATTGTACACTCCACATCGCAAAAGAGGGAAGAATAGGCATTTGTGTAGTGACAGCATTAGATTGGCTTCCCTTCTTAATGCATGCTAATATTTGACTTGCCTTTACAGATGCTGCTTGGCATTGAACACCATTACCTAGGGGATTGTCCTCCATGGGGGTTGTCCACAAGCACTCCTAAATCCCTTCCTGTCTCAGACACCCCAGGATTTGCTCCATTGAGCTCATAAATTGCATTGGTATGTTGCCTTCCCAAATGCCTAACTTTACATGAAGTGGGATCAGTTCTCAGCTGCCATTTAGTTGCCCATGTCGCCGATTTACGGAAATCCCTTTGGAGGGGAAGTACATAATTTTCTGATTTCATCACCTTGCACAGCTTAGTATCATCAGCAGAAACAGACAAAATACTCACCAGTCCTTCTTCTAAGACTATCATTCATAAATACAGTAAACAGGAGAGGACCTAAAACGTTTGGCGGGAGTCGCCTGAATTTGCTGCCGCTCCCTTCTCAGATACAGGTCTAACATTGGCTTCTCCCCAGCTGTCTGCTAGGGACCCTGTGGCGACGGAGCCTAGAACATAAAGCTATCCCACTTTGGCTATTACGTGAGCCAGTTCCCTCAGTACACTGGAATTCTTTATTAACAGGTCATTTCCCACCCGCTTCTGGATTTCTTCCTGCCGTAACCAATTATTTGGTGAGGGCAGTGTAGGCCCCATCTGCAGGCAGTGGTCTAACCGCTGGTACCTCCCTTGCGTGTACAGAACCAAAGAAGTCATTCAGCTCATCTGGAGAAAAACTGAAGCCATACCTACATTTAAGAATGGTGCAAGAACACATCCAGGGAACTATAGGCCCATTAGTCTCACTTATGCAGTGGGGAAGCTGTTAGACGATTGGAAGGTTTCAAGAATATGTCAAAACACATTTAGGAGGGATAGGTCATGCCAAACAAACAGAATTTGTTTCTAAGAGGAGGTAAGCTAGAACCTGGACCGAGGCAATTGAACTAAGATGGTATTTATATATCCATTAGGTCTCAATAGTTGCTGAAGGCAAATAAAAAACACAAAACAAACACACAATTGTGCAGAATAATGGAAAGGGCAAGAAAGAGAAATGGGCAATTAAATGGCAAAGGACATAGGATACAACAATGTAAAGGCATGCATTTGGGAAGGAGAAATAGCCATGTGCAATTTGAATGGAACAAATCTAGGGCTATCACACATAGCAAAGGATCTGGGAGCGCCTGCGGACAGCCTCCTACTTAACAGTGCCGAATGGCACGCAGCATCTGCGAAGGCAGGTCAATTATCACCATGTATGAAGAGGGGTATAGAAGCAAGGGAATCAGATAGAATTGTGCCACTATAAATCCAGAGTAGGCCTGCATTGTGAATATGGAGTACAATTTGGGGCACCGCTTCAGAAAAAAGATTTTTCAGAGCTGCACAGAGAACGCCAACTAAGAAAGGGAATGGAGGGACAAAGCTATGAAGAAAAACTAACCAAAATTAAACATATGCTCTATAT
Organism: Discoglossus pictus; assembly: GCA_027410445.1. NCBI lineage: Eukaryota > Metazoa > Chordata > Amphibia > Anura > Alytidae > Discoglossus > Discoglossus pictus. Next base: position 79,883,372 of record CM050170.1, on the reverse strand, counting down.
AAATAAGGCAACTAAGAGGGAAGCTAGTAACCTGATCAAGATGCATACAAGGGCTTTGTCAACTGTGGTTTCAACTGACAGGAAGAAAAAGAGTTTCCACCATAAAGAAAGAAAGGGTGAATGAACTGTGGAATTCACTTCCAAAAGAGGTTGTGGCGCATTCAGCGGAGAATCTAAAAAGAGGGATGAATAATACAGGCCATTCAGGGTTATACCGGATAACTAGATCCAGGGAAGAATCCCATTGCCAGTATCAGAGGTCAGGAAGGATGGCACTTTTTTTTTGTTTTACGATTTCTCTCTTTTCTAAGGGTTTGCTGCCGTTTTGTTTTCTATTTGCCGCCTGTGTGCTATGTGCTACCGTTTTGTATGCGGGGGCCCTCATGTCAGTTCGCCATACTATCCAGCATATGGGCTCTAATGTCTAGGTTTCCCATTCCAGTATTTCGTGAAGAAGGTAAGGGGGGGGGGGGGGGGGAGGGGAATGTGTTAATTTGAGGGTCAACGTGTACAAGAGGTTGGACAAAAAAAATGTTAATACATCCCCAGGTCCTGATGCAATAAGTCCAAGGGTACTGTGATAACTGGGTTCTGTAATTTATCAAGATTTATTCAACACAGGGTCTTTACCATATGACTGGCGAAAAGCAGATGTGATACCTATATTTAAGAAGGGAGCAAAAGCAAATTCTGGGAATTATAGACCAGTGAGCCTCACTTCTGTAGTGGGAAAGCTTTTAAAAGGGTTAATAAGGGATAATATACAAGGATATGTCTATTTGAACAGGATAATAAGTAGGAGCCAACATGGATTTATGAGGGATAGGTCATGTCAAACAAATCTAATTAGTTTCTATGAGGAGGTTAGTAGGAACCTGGATCAAAGCTACTCTGTGGATGTAGTGTTTTTGGATTTTGCAAAGGCTTTTGATACAGTGCCACATGGGAGACTATTGTGCAAACTAAGGGATACAGGAATTGCAGTAAATATCTGCTCATAGATTGAGAGCTGGCTAAAGGACAGGAAGCAAAGGGTTGTTTTAAATGGAACATACTCCGATTGGACTAATGTGGTAAGTGGGGTTACTCAGGGTTCAGTATTAGGTCCTCTCCTTTTTAACATATTTATTAATGACTTAGAAATGGGACTGGAAAGTAGTGTCTCCATTTTCGCTGATGACACAAAGTTGTGCAAGGTAATTAAATCAGATAATGATGTGCTTTCCCTCCAAAGGGATTTACATAAAATTGAGGAATGGGCATGTCAAAAAAGGACATTTTAAAACTGTAAAAAGTACAGAGAACCAAACTAATAAGGGGAATGGAGAGACTGAGTTATGAAGAAAGACTAACCAAATTAAACTTATTTTCTCTAGAAAAAAGGTGTCTAAAAGGAATAGGATTACCTTATATACATACATCCAGGGTCAGTATAAAGATTTGTCAAGTGAACTTTCTGTGCCAAGAGGTCTTAAACTGACAAGAGGACATCCTTTGAGGTGACAAGTAAAAAGATTTCACATTAAAGAAAGAAAAGGGTTCTTCACAGCAAGGGTGGTTAATACCGTTTTGGTCCCAATATAAGCCGCACCTTTTTTCCCCAATTTACAAGCTTGCAAGTTACTGGTGCAGCTTATATTCGCGACCATCTATTCTGAGCCATCTTGAATCGGGGGCTTTGGTTGCCCAGTGCGCTTCCCCCGGCTAAGAAGACCTACCTCAGACCCAAAACTCAGCAGTGGGAGGGTAGGAGAGACTGCGACAGGAGCTGCAGCCTCCGTCAGACAACTACCGGAGACACAACTCACACCCAGTAGAGCTCTGCAGCCTGCAATACCCGGAGGCCCGGATCCAGGGCCTGGATTCGCTCCCAGATTACAGAAGGATACCAGCACCCAGCCACACAGACTGGCGCAGCACTTTCCATGTTTTCCACTACTGCTATCTGGGGGAGAGACCCTCACACTTCTCCACGGAGGACCAGCATGCCAGCCTCTGCGTGAGTACAGCACACCACCATAGAGACAGGGCCTGGTGGAGATGCAGGGAAAAAGGTAAAACAGGGACAGAGGGCACTGGGTTGGGTCACTGTCCCTAGAGGTGAGTGTGAGGCTCTGGGAGAAAGAGTGCAGAAGAGGAGAGGAGGCAGACAACAAAGGGGGCACAGCACAGACAAAATATTTTTGATATCCAACCCAAACAGGGCCCACTAGAAGGCAAGGGCTGGGGAAGCCATATTTATACATATACTTCAACATAAAGGGGGTAAAAATGTTACCATAGGTAAGTTGCGGCTTGTATTCGGATATTATCTTTATTTTTTTATTTTTTTCTTGCATTTCACAGGTGCGGCTTATATTCGGGCCAATATGGTATGTGGAATTCTCTACCAAAGGAGGTGGTGACAGCGGATTCAATGGATAACTTTAAAAAGGGAGTGGATATATTTTTTAATAAAAAGGTTATTCAGGATTATTGATGTAGGGAGGAATCTGATCGCCATTATCGGAGGTCAGGAAGGATTTTTTTTTCCCCCTTGGGTTTTTTTCTGTTTGCCTTCCCCTGGATCAATTAACAACTAATCCGCACATTGCAGATCAGAGGAGATCTTAAAAAGTTGAACTCGGACTGAAAAAGTATTTTTTCAACCTCAATTACTATGTAACTATGCATATAAATATATACTAAATACCTCCTCCATCCAGAGATAAAATCCACAACTGATGCACAAACACTAAACATTATCACATATACTAGCGAATTGCCCGTCAAAAAATGACGGCAATGTTATTGTAAGTGAGCTAATGGTGTTTGGTGTGTAATAAAAAATATATAACACATTAATAAATGAATATACGTTACCTATTGTGAAGCATTGTGGTGAAGATTTGCAATCTGTTTTGATGTTGCTGCAGCATTAGTGGTGTGGAGCTGCTGTGTAAGCGTGCTGAATGTGTGCAGTGTAATACTGTGCGTGCACAAGACGAAACCGTTAGCGTAGTGGTGTACTTCCGCATTGGGGTAAAATGGCGGGTTATCTGTGGTATGCGTCTGCGGATTATCCGTAGGTACTTTGTGGTGTTTTGCGAGTTTCTCTTGGTGTTTTGCGAGTGTGTAGTGGTGTTTTGCGTGTTGAGAGTGCTGTAGCCTCGTTTTCGTTTTGTTCGTCGGCCATTTTTTCTCTCGCTTAACAATTTTTATGAGTGTCTAAAGTGTGTTATTTTAATTTAAATGAAGGTGTAACTTGTTTTTTTGAGGTGCTGGATGGTTCCTCTTGCTGTAGGTAAGTTTTTTGTGTGTGTGTTGTGTGTATTTATTGGGTTTTAAATAGTTGTATGTCGGCGTGTTGTGTCCGATGTTTGCGAGGTCGTAATGTCTGCCAACGTGTCTCGTATGGTGTTTGCGTGTGTAGCCTCGTTTTCGTTTTGTTCGGCGGCCATTTATTCTGTCCCTTAGCAAATTTTTTAGTGTATAAACTCTTTTATTTTGAGTGAAATTAAGGTGTAAGTTACATTTTTGAGGTCCTGGATGCTACCTCTTGCTGTAGGTAAGCTTTTTATGTATGTATTGTGTTTTTAATTTTCTAATGTTCGCGAGTTGCGTCCGAGTGTTGCGAGTCCGTAATGTGTGTTAACGTGTGTCGTATGTCGTTTGTGTTGCTCGTAAAATTTAGCGAGTGTCATAATTGGTGTGTCGTGTTGTTTGCGTTGCGATGTTAAGTTTGCGAGGGTCGCAGTTGCTGGCATGGTGCGCCTTCGGCGCTCCATGACAGCAACTGAGGCCCTCGCCCACTGCCCTCGCTTTGCGAGGGCCGCGGCTCGCACAGCGTTAGCAACAACTCGCATGCTCACAACTATATATGTGATAGTTGTGAGCGTACGAGTTGTTGCTAACGCTTGCGGGCTCGCATAGCGAGGGCTGCGGGCGAGGGCCTCAGTTGCTGGCATGGAGCGCCAAAGGCGCTCCTTGCCAGCAACTGCGACCCTCGCAAACTTTACGTTGCAACGCAAACAACATACGACACACGTTAACACACATTACGACCTCGCAACACTCTGACGCAACTCGCAAACATTACAAAATTCAAAACACAATAAATACACACAGCACATACATAAAAAGCTTACCTACAGCAAGTCTGAGCATCCAGGACCTCAAAAAAGCAACTTACACCTTAATTTCACTCAAAATAAAAGAGTTTAGACACTAAAAAATTCTCTAAGCGAGAGAAAAAATGGCCGCCAAACAAAACCAAAACGAGGCTACAGCACTCTAAACACGCAAAACACCACAAAAGACCTACCGGTATTCCGCTAAGACGCATACCACACATTACCCGCCATTTTACGCCAATGCGGAAGTACACGACTGCGCTAACGGTTTGGTCTCGCGCACGCACAGTGTTACACTGCACACATTCAGCATGCTTACACAGCAGCTCCACACCACTAATGCTGCAGCAACATCAAAACAGATTGCAGCTCTTCAACACAATGCTTCAAAATAGGTCAAGTATATTCATTTATTAATGTATTACATATTTCATTTTACACACCAAACAGCATTAGCTACCTTACAATTTCATTGCCGTCATTTTTTTTACGGGCAATTCGCTAGTTATTATTATAAAAACAACAACAAGCCAATAGCTTTTACAGAATCTATCCTGTTATGTGCATGCACGGCACGGGAAGCCTCCTGGTGCCTGGCGTGCTCGCATCTCGATGTACTCCCTAAGCCCCTAACCCCTCCCCCCCACCCCACACACACACACGTTACCGGCCCTAACCCCCCACAGCCCTTGCCGGTCCTAACCCCCTACACCCCTTGCCTGTCCTAACAATAACCTCCTACCCCGCTTAGCCTAACCCCCTAAAAGTAACTCCCTTACACACTACACCACTTACCAACTCTAACCCTCCAAGCCTAACCACTTTACCAGCCACAGCGGGACTGGTCAGCGGTGCGCTTCCCGTGCATGCACATAACAGGATAGGTCCTTTTTACATTCCTGGATATTTATATATATATATAACATATTTTAAGTATTGAAAGCTCTTTATTGTAACAAAACTAACCCGTGCACACTCCCCTGTCCTCTCCTCACCCTGTCCTGTGTATACCCCCAGCTCTCTCACATCCTGTCCTGTGCACACACTCCTGTCCACTCCTCACCCTGTCCTGTGTACACCCCCAGTTCTCTCACATCCTATCCTCTCCTCACCGTGTGTATACCCCCAGCTCTCTCACATCCTATCCTCTCCTCACCGTGTGTATACCCCCAGCTCTCTCACATCCTATCCTCTCCTCACCGTGTGTATACCCCCAGCTCTCTCACATCCTATCCTCTCCTCACCGTGTGTATACCCCCAGCTCTCTCACATCCTATCCTCTCCTCACAGTGTGTATACCCCCAGCTCTCTCACATCCTATCCTCTCCTCACCGTGTGTATACCCCCAGCTCTCTCACATCCTATCCTCTCCTCACCGTGTGTATACCCCCAGCTCTCTCACATCCTATCCTCTCCTCACCGTGTGTATACCCCCAGTTCTCTCACATCCTATCCTCTCCTCACCGTGTGTATACCCCCAGTTCTCTCACATCCTATCCTCTCCTCACCGTGTGTATACCCCCAGCTCTCTCACATCCTATCCTCTCCTCACCGTGTGTATACCCCCAGCTCTCTCACATCCTATCCTCTCCTCACCGTGTGTATACCCCCAGCTATCTCACATCCTATCCGCTGCACACCCCAGTCCCTCTCTCACATCCTGTCCTGTGTAACTTTCCTCTCAGCATCAGAACCACACTGGAAAACAACAACAACAAACCCTAGAAATAATTTACAGAACCAGACTGGAAAACAACAACAATGTTGGTAAAACTCGAGATAGCTGAGGGTATACACACGGTGAGGAGAGGACAGGGATGTATGCACAGGATAGGATGTGAGAGAACTGTGGGTATACACAGGACAGGGTGCGCAGAGAACAGGGGTGTGTGCACAGGACAGGATGTGAGAGAGCTGGGGTATACACAGGACAGGGTGAGGAGAGAACAGGGGTGTGTGCAAAGGTTAGTTTTGTTACAATACAGAGCTTTCAATGCTTAAAATATGTTGAAAATAACAAAAAATAATTTACGCACCTAAACTGGAGTTTTATTATATATATATATAATCAATCACTTCTATGTCACAAATACTCATCCCATTCCATACATATAGTGATATAATCACATCATTACTATCTGATTACTTACATTCGCCATTATTCTGGTTTCCACCACCACCACCTCCTCACCTCACAGATAATCTGTACACACCCAAAAGTTTCACTTGTGTGATGGCCGGCAATAATATTCACACTGCGCATGCGCACAATGCTAAACGTTTGCATTTGCCCTTGGAACTGTCTTTATTGTTTGTTTAAATTACTCACTTTAGTACCATTTCTACAACGCCCATGCGCAGTAAAGCTACGGCAATCACGCATGCGCTCTTTAGGTCACTTGGTAAGTCAACGCTATATGGCCATTCCTCAAATTCAACATTTTGCATTGATACATACAGTGCTCTCTGTTTTCTTTTCACTGTGTCCGACCACAGCTACCTACTAACAACACCCGCTCACCGGCCATGTCCTGCACAGGATGTTTCCTTCAGCTCCCGTTGTTGCAGAGCAAACACGTGGTAACACGTTCACAGGTCCTTACAGGACCATAGTTATCATACAGTAAAACCACTAAGAAATAATATAGATAAAAACATATACTCATACAGGCAACTACATGGAAAGAAACATACACTATTTGTGTTTATTTCTCATATATCGGATCTATCCTGTTATATGTACGCACGCATTTGTGGAAGTGCACTCACGTCTCGATCTAGATTTCCAAAGTAGGTAGTACATCTTAACCCACTAACCCTCTAAACCTCACTCCCTAACCCTAAGCCCCTAATGCTCTTACCCTAAACCTCGCTTCCTAACCCTAAGCCTCTAACCACTTACCGGGCTCTAACCATTAACTATGCTGATCTTTGCTAATAGTCTAATATCCTTTTTTTTTGTTTGTTTCCTTCAGTTTAGTTGTTGCAGAGCAAGCACGTGGTAACACATTCACAGGTTTTTAAAGTACCATATTTAGCATATAGTAACCCTCTGAGAAATAATATATATGAAAACATATACTCATATAGGCAACTACATGGAAAGAATCATTTACCATTTGTGTGTATATATATATATATATATATATATATATATATATCCACTGCCCCTCTGAGCTCCCTCAAGCTCATGATCATTGCTTCATTGACCCCCTTCTTCAAACATCATTATTTGAGCTTTGTCCTCGTGATCATAACTTCCAGTTAACTGTTTTGATTACTTTCATGTAGTACTAATACATTGGATCTTCTTGTAGACCAAGAGACTCTAGTAGTTTTCACCACAACTCTCTAGCGGTCAGCCATCTTTATGGTCCAGCTCTCACATCTATGTGTTTCTACTTTCTAATTTTGCTGATCTTTGCTGATAGTCTTATATCTTTATTTTTTACTAACTTGTCCAAGCTTGCCTTACATTCACCTTCTAAAGATCCCAGGTAAATAACATCTGTCACTGCCTCCACTTCTTCATCTTCAATTTGCCATGATCTTCGTCTCTTTAAGATTGAGTAGCAGACCAGCTTTTGCACACTTCTTTCACCCTCGTCAATAGGTCCTTTAGTTCCTCCTCACTTTCAGCCATCAAAGGTGTATCTTAGGTTGTCTGATATTGATTCAGGATTTTGGAGAACAGACACAGAGGAGGGAGAGCGGGGGAAAGAGACAGGGGAAGGAGAGGGGGGGAAGAGACACAGGAGGGAGAGGGGGGAAAGAGACAAAGGGGAGGAAGAGGGGGGGAAGAAATAGAGGGGGGAAAGAGACACAGGGGAGGGAGAGGGGGTAAGAGACATAGGAGAGGGGGGAAAGCGATACAGGGAGGGAGAGGGGGAAAGGAGGCACAGGAAAGGGGAAAAGGAGACACATGGGGGGGAGAAGGGAAGAGACACGGGAGGGAGAAGAGACACCAGGGAGGGAGAGGGTGTAAGAGACAAGGGAGGGGGGAAGGAGACACATGTGAGGGAGGGGTGGAGACAATGGGGGAAGAGACACAAGGGAGGGAGAGGGGGGAAAGTAATAGAGGGGGAAAGGCGATACAGGGAAGGGAGAGGGGGGAAGAGACACAGGGGAGGGAGAGGGGGAAAGAGACATGGGAGGGAGAGGGGTGAAAGAGATAGAGGGGAGGGAGAGGGGGGAAAGAGACACAGGGGAGGGAGAGGGGGCAAGAGACACAGGAGAGGGGGAAAGCGATACAGGGAGGGAGAGGGGGGAAAGGAGGCACAGGAGAGGGGAATATGAGACACATGGGAGGGGAGGAGGGAAGAGACACCAGTGAGGGAGAGGGGAGGGAGAGAAAGGAATGAGACACAGGGAGGGGCAAATGAGACACATGTGAGGGAGAGGGGGGAAAGAAATAGAGGGGGAAAGGAGACACGGGAGGGAGAGAGGGGAAGAGACACAGGGGAGGGAGAGAAAGGAAAGAGACACAGGGAGGGGCAAAGGAGACACATGTGAGGGAGAGGGGAGAGACAATGGGGGGAAGAGACACACAGGAGGGAGAGGGGGAAAAGAAATAGAGGGGGAAAGGAGACACAGGAGGGAGAGGGGGGAAGAGACACAGGAGAGGGGGTAGGAGACACAGGGGAGGGAGAGGGGGAAAGCGATATAGGGAGGGAGAGGGGGGAAAGAGATAAAGGGGGGAAAGGAGACACATGGGAGGGGAGGAGGAAGGAGACACGGGAGGGAGAGGGGGGAAGAGACACGGGAGGGAGAGAAAGGAAAGAGACACACGGAGGGAGAGGGGGAAGAGACAAGGGAGGGGGAAAGGAGACACATGTGAGGGAGAGGGGGGAGACAATGGGGGTAAGAGACAAAGGAGAGAGAGGGAGAAAGAGACACAGGGGAGGGAGAGGGGAAAGAAATAGAGGGGGAAAGGAGAAACTGGAGGGAGACAGGGGAAAGAGACACAGGGGAGGGAGAGGGGGAAGTGACATGGGAGGGAGAGGGGGGAAAGATACAGGGAGGGAGAGGGGGAAATGAGGCACATGGGAGGTGAGGGGGGAAGAGACACAGGAGGGAGGAGAAACACCAGGGGGAAGAGAAAGGAAAGAGACACAGGGAGGGAGAGGGTGAAGAGACAGGGGAGAGGGAAAGGAGACACATGTGAGGGAGTGGGTGGGGGGAAGAGACACAAGGGAGGGAGAGGGGGAAAGAGACAAAGGGGGGATGGGGGAGAGACACAAGGGTGGGAGAGGGGGAAAGAGCCACAGCGGAGGGGGGAAGAAATAGAGGGGGAAAGGAGACACAGGGGAGGGAGAGGGCGAAAGATACACAGGAGGGAGAGGGGGGAAAGAGATACAGGGAGGGAGGGGGGGGGAGATAGAGGGGGGAAATGAGGCACAGGATAGGGGAGAAGGAGACACATGGAAGGTGAGGGGGGACGAGACACAGGAGAGGAAGAGAAAGTAAGGAGACACATGTTAGCGAGTAAGGGGGGGGACAAGGGGGGTGGGGGGAAGAGATGCAAGGGAAGGAGAGGGGGAAAGAGACAAGGGAGGGAGAGGGGGAAAGAGACAAAGGGGATGGGGGAAGAGAAATAAGGGTGGGAGAGGGGGAAAGAGACAAAGGGGGGATGGGGGAAGAGAAATAAGGGAGGGAGAGGGGGAAGAGACAAGGGAGGGAGAGGGGGGAAAGAGACGAAGGGGGGATGGGGAAGAGAAACAAGGGTGGGAGAAGGGGGAAGAGACACAAGGGAGGGAGAGGGGGAATGAGACATATGGAGAGATAGGGCGAAAGAGATTCAGGGAGGGAGAAGGGGGAAAGAGATACAGGGAGGGAGAGAGGGAAAGGAGACACGTGGGGGGAGAGACACAGGAACGAGGGGGGGAAGAGACGCCAGGGTGGTAGAGGGGGGGAAGAGACACAGGGAAGGGAGAGAAAGGAAAGAGACACAGGGAGGGAGAGGGGGAAGATACACAATAAGGACGAGGTGGGATAGGGAGAGGAGGAAAGGAGACAAATGGGGGGAGAGACACAGGAATGAGAGGGGGAAGTAGACTGGGAGAAGAGACACCAGGGAAGGCAGAGAAAGGAAAGAGACACAGGGAGGGAGAGGGGGAAGAGACACAATGAGGAAGAGGTGGGATAGGGAGAGGAGGAAAGGAGACAAAGGGAGGGAGAGGTGGGGAAGAGACAAGGGAGGGGGAAAGGAGACACATGTAAGCGGGTGAGACAAAGGGGGGATGGGGGGGGAAAAGACACAAGGGTGGGAGAGGGGGAAAGAGACACAAGGGAGGGAGAGGGGGGAAAGAGACAGGGGAGGGAGAGGGGGCAAGAGACACAGGAGTGGGGGAAAGCGATACAGGGAGGGAGAGGGGGGAAAGGAGGCACAGGAGAGGGGAATATGAGACACATGGGAGGGGAGGAGGGTAGAGACACAGGGGAGGGAGAGAAAGGAAAGAGACACAGGGAGGGGCAAAGGAGACACATGTGAGGGAGAGGGGGGAGACAATGGGGGGAAGAGACACACAGGAGGGAGAGGGGGTAAAGAAATAGAGGGGGAAAGGAGACACGGGAGGGAGAGGGGGGAAGAGACACGGGAGGGAGAGGGGGAAAGCGATATAGGGAGGGAGAGGGGGGAAAAGGATACACATGGGAAGGGAGGAGGGAAGAGACACGGGAGGGAGAAGAGACACCAGGGGTAAGAGAAACAGGAGAGGAAGAGAAAGGAAAGAGACACAATGAGGAAGAGGTGGGATAGGGAGAGGAGGAAAGGAGAAAAAGGGAGGGAGAGGTGGGGAAGAGACAGGGGAGGGGGAAAGGAGACACATGTAAGCGGGTGAGACAAAGGGGGGATGGGGGGGAAAAGACACGAGGGAGAGGGGGAAAGAGACACAAGGGAGGGAGAGGGGGGAAGAGACACAGGGGAGGGAGAGGGGGCAAGAGACACAGAGGGAGAGGGGGAAAGCGATACAGGGAGGGAGAGGGGGGGAAGAGATAGAGGGGGGAAAAGGAGACACATGGGAGGGGAGGAGGGAAGAGACACAGGGGAGGGAGAGAAAGGAAAGAGACACACGGAGGGAGAGGGGGAAGAGACAAGGGAGGGGAAAGGAGACACATGTGAGGGAGAGGGGGGGAGACAATGGGGGTAAGAGACACAAGGGAGAGAGAGGGAGAAAGAGACACAGGGGAGGGAGAGGGGAAAGAAATAGAGGGTGAAAGGAGAAACTGGAGGGAGACGGGGGAAAGAGACACAGGGGAGGGAGAGGGGGAAGAGACATGGGAGGGAGAGGGGGGAAAGATACAGGGAGGGAGGGGGAGAAATGAGGCACATGGGAGGTGAGGGAGGAAGAGACACTGGAGGGAGGAGAAACACCAGGGGGAAGAGAAAGGAAAGAGACACAGGGAGGGAGAGGGTGAAGAGACAGGGGAGAGGGAAAGGAGACACATGTGAGGGAGTGGGTGGGGGGAAGAGACACAAGGGAGGGAGAGGGGGAAAGAGACAAAGGGGGGATGGGGGGAGAGACACAAGGGTGGGAGAGGGGGAAAGACACAATGGAGGGAGAGGGGGAAAGAGCCACAGGGCAGGGGGGAAGAAATAGAGGGGGAAAGGAGACACAGGGGAGGGAGAGGGCGAAAGATACACAGGAGGGAGAGGGGGAAAGAGATACAGGGAGGGAGAGGGGGGAAGAGATAGAGGGGGGAAATGAGGCACAGGAGAGGGGAGAAGGAGACACATGGAAGGTGAGGGGGGACGAGACACAGGAGGGAGAAGAGACACAGGAGAGGAAGAGAAAGTAAGGAGACACATGTTAGCGAGTAAGGGGGGGGGGGACAAGGGGGGTGGGGGGAAGAGATGCAAGGGAAGGAGAGGGGGAAAGAGACAAGGGAGGGAGAGGGGGAAAGAGACAAAGGGGGGATGGGGGAAGAGAAATAAGGGTGGGAGAGGGGGAAAGAGACACAAGGTAGGGAGAGGGGGAAAGAGTCACAGGAGAGGGGGAAAAGAGACACATGGGAGGTGAGGGGGGAAGAGACACCAGTGGGGAAGAGACACAGGAGAGGAAGAGAAAGTAAGGAGACACATGTTAGGGAGTGGGGGGGGGAGACAAGGGGGTGGGGGGAAAAGACACAAGGGAGGGAGAGGGGGGAAGAGACAAGGGAGGGAGAGGGGGGAAAGAGACAAAGGTGGGATGGGGGAAGAGAAACAAGGGTGGGAGAAGGGGGAAGAGACACAAGGGAGGGAGAGGGGGAATGAGACATATGGAGAGATAGGGCGAAAGAGATTCAGGGAGGGAGAAGGGGGAAAGAGATACAGGGGAGGGGGGAAAAGATAGAGGGGGGAAATGAGGCACAGGAGAGGGGAAAAGGAGGTGAGGGGGAAGAGACACAGGAGAGGAAGAGAAAGGAAAGAGACACAGGTAGGGAGAGTGCGAAGAGACAGGGGAGGGGGAAAGGGGGGAGACGAAGGGGGGCTGGGGGGAAAGAGACACAAGGGAGGGAGAGGGGGAAAAAGACACAAGGGAGGGAGAGGGGGGAAAGAGACACAGGGGAGGGAGAGGGGGCAGGAGACACAGGAGAGGGAGAGGGGGAAAGCGATACAGGGAGGGAGAGGGGGGAAAGGAGGCACAGGAGAGGGGAATATGAGACACATGGGAGGGGAGGAGGGTAGAGACACCAGTGAGGGAGAGGGGAAGAGACACAGGGGAGGGAGAGAAAGGAATGAGACACAGGGAGGGGCAAAGGAGACACATGTGAGGGAGAGGGGGGAAAGAAATAGAGGGGGAAAGGAGACACGGGAGGGAGAGAGGGGAAGAGACACAGGGGAGGGAGAGAAAGGAAATAGACACAGGGAGGGGCAAAGGAGACACATGTGAGGGAGAGGGGAGAGACAATGGGGGGAAGAGACACACAGGAGGGAGAGGGGGGAAAGAAATAGAGGGGGAAAGGAGACACAGGAGGGAGAGGGGGGAAGAGACACAGGAGAGGGGGTAAGAGACACAGGGGAGGGCGAGGGGGAAAGCGATATAGGGAGGGAGAGGGGGGAAAGAGATAGAGGGGGGAAAAGGAGACACCTGGGAGGGGAGGAGGGAAGAGACACGGGAGGGAGAGGGGGGAAGAGATACAGGGGAGGGAGAGAAAGGAAAGAGACACACGGAGGGAGAGGGGGAAGAGACAAGGGAGGGGGAAAGGAGACACATGTGAGGGAGAGGGGGGAGACAATGGGGGTAAGAGACACAAGGGAGAGAGAGGGAGAAAGAGACACAGGGGAGGGAGAGGGGAAAGAAATAGAGGGTGAAAGGAGAAACTGGAGGGAGACGGGGAAAGAGACACAGGGGAGGGAGAGGGGGAAGAGACATGGGAGGGAGAGGGGGGAAAGATACAGGGAGGGGGGGAAATGAGGCACATGGGAGGTGAGGGGGGAAGAGACACTGGAGGGAGGAGAAACACCAGGGGGAAGAGAAAGGAAAGAGACACAGGGAGGGAGAGGGTGAAGAGACAGGGAGAGGGAAAGGAGACACATGTGAGGGAGTGGGTGGGGGGAAGAGACACAAGGGAGGGAGAGGGGGAAAGAGACAAAGGGGGGATGGGGGGAGAGACACAATGGAGGGAGAGGGGGAAAGAGCCACAGGGCAGGGGGGAAGAAATAGAGGGGGAAAGGAGACACAGGGGAGGGAGAGGGCGAAAGATACACAGGAGGGAGAGGGGGGAAAGAGATACAGGGAGGGAGAGAGGGGGAAGAGATAGAGGGGGGGAATGAGGCACAGGAGAGGGGAGAAGGAGACACATGGAAGGTGAGGGGGGACGAGACACAGGAGGGAGAAGAGACACAGGAGAGGAAGAGAAAGTAAGGAGACACATGTTAGCGAGTAAGGGGGGGGGGGTGGGGGGAAGTTATGCAAGGGAAGGAGAGGGGGAAAGAGACAAGGGAGGGAGAGGGGGAAAGAGACAAAGGGGGGATGGGGGAAGAGAAATAAGGGTGGGAGAAGGGGAAAGAGACACAAGGTAGGGAGAGGGGGAAAGAGCCACAGGAGAGGGGGGAAAGAAATAGAGGGGGGAAATGAGGCACAGGAGAGGGGGAAAGGAGACACATGGGAGGTGAGGGGGGAAGAGACACAGGAGGGAGAAGAGACACCAGTGGGGAAGAGACACAGGAGAGGAAGAGAAAGTAAGGAGACATATGTTAGGGAGTGGGGGGGGAGACAAGGGGGGTGGGGGGAAGAGACGAGAGGGGGGAAGAGACAAGGGAGGGAGAGGGGGAAAAGAGACAAAGGGAGAGATAGGGCGAAAGAGATTCAGGGAGGGAGAAGGGGGAAAGAGATACAGGGAGGGAGAGAGGGAAAGGAGACACGTGGGGGGAGAGACACAGGAACGAGGGGTGCGAAGAGACGCCAGGGAGGTAGAGGGGGGGAAGAGACAGAGGGAAGGGAGAGAAAGGAAAGAGACACAGGGAGGGAGAGGGGGAAGATACACAATAAGGACGAGGTGGGATAGGGAGAGGAGGAAAGGAGACACATGGGGGGAGAGACACAGGAACGAGAGGGGGAAGTAGACTGGGAGAAGAGACACCAGGGAAGGCAGAGAAAGGAAAGAGACACAGGGAGGGAGAGGGGGAAGAGACACAATGAGGAAGAGGTGGGATAGGGAGAGGAGGAAAGGAGACAAAGGGAGGGAGAGGTGGGGAAGAGACAGGGGAGGGGGAAAGGAGACACATGTAAGAAGGGTGAGACAAATGGGGGATGGGGGGAAGAGACACGGGAGAGAGAGCAGAGGGGGAAAGGAGACACATGTAAGGGGGTGAGACAAAGGGGGGGATGGGGGAAGAGACACAGGAGAGGGGGAAAGAGACACAAGGGAGGGAGAGGGGGTAAAGAGATACAGGGAGGGAGAAGGGGGAAAGAGATACAGGGAGGGAGAGGGGGGGAAAGGAGGCACAGGAGAGGGGAAAAGGAGTGACGTGGGGGGAGAGACACAGAAACGAGAGGTGGGGGTAGACGGGGGGAAGAGACAAAGGGGAGGGGGGGTAGAGAAACAGGGAAGGGGGAGAAAGGAAAGAGACACAGGCGAGGGAGGGGGTATAGAGACACGCGATGGTGAGGGGTGGAACAGATGGGAGGGAAAGGGGGGAGATGAGACACAGGAGAGGTGGAAAAGAGACACAGTGGAGGGAGAGGGGGGAAGTAGACATAGGGAGAGGGGGGAAAAGAAAGGGAGGGTGAGGGGGAAGAAACACGGGAGGGAGATGGGGGAAAGAGACACAGGAAGGAGATGGGGGGAGAGACACAAGGGAGGTAGAGGGGGGGGGGGAGAGACACAGGCGAGGAGGGGGGGGATATAAACACCGGGAAGGGAGAGGGGGGAAGAGACTTGGGGAGAGGGGGAAAGGGACACAGGGGTGACAGAGATTGTAACATTGTGTGTTTTCCGAGGCATGCAATGAAGGCGCTGATCACGAGGCCCGCAAGTTGTGGGTTTGCCGAGGGTGAAGGCGATCATCGCAAGGTCCGTAAACTAGAGAGGGGGAGAGGTTCACAATGAGCGCCGAAATTGCTCATTGCGAGGCCCACAAGTTAGAGGCGGGGAAGAGCCTCGCATTGTGTGGCAATCAGCATTGCAAAGCTTAAAATTTTATTGCCGTCATTTTTGACGGGAAAGTCGCTTGTTCTATAAGTAAGTTGAATAAATAAGGTGACAATATACAAGTTTGTCACACTTGTTTTCCGATCTTGAACCATTCTGTTGTCCCATGTTCGGTTCTAGCTCTGGCTTCTTATCCACAAACAGATTCTTCAGGAGGAGGATGAGATGATCTGGTACTCCCATCTCTTTAAGAACTTGCCACATTTTGTTGTGATCCACACAGTCAAAGGGTTTAGAATAGTCTATGAAGCAGAAGTAAATGTTTTTCTGGAACTCTCTTGCTTTTTCTGTTATCCATCGAACATTGGCAATTTGGACATCTGGTAGTCCCTGGTCCATATATTGTTGGAGCTGAGCAAATAGGATCTTAAGCATTACCTTGCTGGTATGTGAAATGAGTGCAATTGATCAATAATTGGAACACTCCTTGTCAATGCCTTTTTTAGGATTGGTATGTAGACTGACATTTTCTAGGTTACTACCCCTGCTGAGTTTGGTTGGTATAAAGTGTAGCGGAGATGCAATATTACACTCAATATCTCCGATGGTAGACTGCCAAATATCCGAGAGAAGCACTGTACAGTCTCATAAGCCCAAACTCCCCATACTGGACAATACACAGTTGGGAGTAAAGAAAACACACATTTATTTTCTTACACACGTAAATATATACAGTCAGGTCCATAAATATTGGGACATCGACACAATTCTAAACTTTTTGGCTCTATACACCACCACAATGGATTTGAAATGAAACTAACAAGATGTGCTTTAACTGCAGACTTTCAGCTTTAACTTAAGGGTATTTACATCCAAATCAGGTGAACGGTGTAGGAATTACAACAGTTTGTATATGTGCCTCCCACTTTTTAAGGGACCAAAAGTAATGGGACAATTGGCTACTCAGCTGTTCCATGGCCGGGTGTGTGTTATTCCCTCATTATCCCATTTACAAAGAGCAGATACAAGCTCCAGTGTTCATTTCAAGTGTGCTATTTGCATTTGTTGCTGTTAACTCTCAATATGAAATCCAAAGAGCTGTCACTATCAGTGAAGCAAGCCATCATAAGGCTGAAAAAACAAAACAACCCCATCAGAGAGATAGCAAAAACATTAGATGTGGCCAAATCAACTATTTGGAACATACTTAAAAAGAAAGAACGCACCGGTGAGCTCAGCAACACCAAAAGACCCGGAAGACCACGGAAAACAACTGTGGTGGATGACCGAAGAATTATTGCCCTGGTGAAGAAAACACCTTTCACAACAGTTGGCCAGATCAAGAACACTCTCCAGGAGGTAGGTGTATGTGTGTCAAAGTCAACAATCAAGAGAAGACTTCACCAGAGTAAATACAGAGGGTTCACCACAAGATGTAAACCATTGGTGAGCCTCAAAAACAGGAAGGCCAGATAAGAGTTTTCCAAACAACACCTAAAAAAGCCTTCACAGTACTGGAACAACATCCCATGGACAGATGAGACTAAGATCAACTTGTACCAGAGTGATGGGAAGTGAAGAGTATGGAGACAGAAAGGAACTGCTCATGATCCAAAGCATACCACCTCATCAGTGAAGCATAGTGGTGGTAGTGTCATGGCGTGGGCATGTATGGCTGCCAATGGAACTAGTTCTCTTGTATTTATTGATGATGTGACTGCTGACAAAAGCAGCAGGATGAATTCTGAAGTGTTTCGGGCAATATTATCTGCTCATATTCAGCCAAATGCTTCAGAACTAATTGGACGGCGCTTCACAGTGCAGATGGATAATGACCTGAAGCTTACTGCAAAAGCAACCAAAGAGTTTTTTAAGGGAAAGAAGTGGAATGTTATGAAATGGCCAAGTCAATCACCTGATCTGAATCCGATTGAGCATGCATTTCACTTGCTGAAGACAAAACTGAAGGGAAAATGCCCCAAGATCAAGCAGGAACTGAAGACAGTTGCAATAGAGGTCTGGCAGAGCATCACCAGGGATGAAACCCAGCGTCTGGTGTTGTCTATGCGTTCCAGACTTCAGGCTGTAATTGACTGCAAAGGATTTGCAACCAAGTATTAAAAAGTGAAAGTTTGTTTTATGACTGTTAATCTATCCCATTACTTTTGGTCCCTTAAAAAGTGGGAGGCACATATACAAACTGTTGTAATTCCTACACCGTTCACCTGATTTCGATGTAAATAACCTCAAATTAAAGCTGAAAGTCTGCAGTTAAAACACATCTTGTTCGTTTCATTTCAAATCCATTGTGGGGGTGTATAGAGCCAAAAAGATTAGAATTATGTCGATGTCCCAATATTTATGGACCTGACTGTATATCTCCTGGGAAAACAGGAAATCAACACAGGTAAAATGAACACATGCCCATATTTGGCCACACAGTACAGAGAGAGAGAACAATAGTTGTGGTCACATCACACATCTCCCGGTGCCTAGCTGACTACTCATACACAATAACAGGCATTCCCATATAGCACAGAGATTGATAGGATCATCCCTCTCTTTGGCCTGTCTGTCTCCACAAGGTCTACCAGATAGCTAACAAGTAATCCCCCATGACTCTGGCAGGGGAAAGTTAACCCTTTCCCTGCCGTGCCCTCTAGCTCTGTGTATTACACCCTACTCTCTGTATATTAACACATCAATAACAGAATGTCTTTGTAATAAGACTAGTTGGCTATTTATTTCCACACAGCACCCCATAACCACAAGCCGGAATACCTAGTTTGATCCCAGTGGATCGGCTTAGGGATGTCTGGGGGAGTCCTCACACATCACTTTTCCAGTTCAGTTTGTCTGGATAACCTGTCTGCTTTGCCGTTTTTGCTTTCTGGGGCGGTAGTGTATTATAAAGTCAAAGGGCTGCAGCGGTGGACTCCAGCAAAGCAGTCTGGCATTGTTTCCTGCCACCCTGTTTAGCCACACTAACTGGTTGTGAGCTGTCATCAGTAAGAAAATGGTTTGCCGATACGAATACGGCTGTAGATTCTTGAGGGCCCAAATCACGGCCAGGCATTCTTTTTTGATGGCGTAGCTTACTTCTCGGGGTAATACTTTTCTGCTTAAGTAAACCGACTTGGCGCAATACGGCACCCAATCCAAACATAGAAGCTCATTTCATGAGATAAGGAGCAGCCAGTACAGGGACCTTGAGAGCAGTTTTCAATTGCTGAAATGCCTGTTCACACTCTGGGGCCCAGACTACCTGCCTAGGGAAATTACATAGTTACATAGTAATTTAGCTTGAAAAAAGACTTTAGTCCATGAAGTTCAACCTTTTTTAGATCTCCTCTGATCTGCAATACACGGGTTTATTGTTAACTGATCCAGAGGAAGGCAAACAGAAAAAAAAAAAAAACTTGCCAATTGTATCAACAGGGGAAAAAAATATAAAATTTCTTCCTGACCCCAGATACTTGCAATCGGATTCATCCCTGGATCAGTACTCTGTCTCTAATTAGCCATTAAATCTCCGAATTCCCTTTTTTAATTCAAAATAAATCCAGTCCCCTTTTAAATGTTATCTATCGAATCCGCTGTCACCACCTCCTCTGGTAGAGAATTCCACAGATTAACCACCCTTACTGTGAAGAACCCTTTTCTTTCTTTCAGGTGGAATCTTTTTACTTTTAACATCAAGAGGTGTCCTCTTGTCAGTTGAAAACCTCTTGGCACAAAAAGCTCCCTTGACCAATCTTTATACTGACCCTGGTTGTATTTATATAAGGTAATCATATCTCCTCTTATATGCCTTTTTTCTAGAGAAAATAAGTTTAATTTGGTTAGTCTTTCTTCATAACTTAGCCCCTCCATTCCCCTTGTTAGTTTTGTTGCCCTCCTTTGTACCTCTAAAATGTCTTTTTTATGAAGTGGTGCCCAAAATTGTACTCCATATTTCAAATGAGGGCATACTAGAGATTTGTATAGTGATAGATTTATATTTGCTTCCCTTGCTTCTATACCCTTCTTAATACATGCTAATGTTTTACTTGCCTTTGCAGATGCTGCTTGGCATTGAGCACTGTTACCTAGGTGGTTCTCCACAAGCACTCCCAAATCCCTTTCAATATCTGATACCCCTATATTTGCTCCATTAAGATCATTAATTTGCTTGGCTATTTTTCCTTCCCAGATGCATAATTTTACATTTATTCATATTAAATCTCAACTGCCATTTAGATGCCCATTCCTCAATTTTATGCAAATCCCTTTGGAGGAAAAGCACATCATTATCTGATTTAATTACCTTGCACAACTTTGTGTCATCAGCAAAAATGGAGACACTACTTTCCAATCCCACCTCTAGGTCATTAATAAATATGTTAAAAAGGAGAGGACCTAATGCTGAACCCTGAGGAATCCCACTTACCACATTAGTCCAATCGGAGTATGTCCCATTTACAACAACTCTTTGCTTTCTGTCTTTTAGCCAGCTCTCAGTCCATGAGCAGATATTTACTGCAATTCCTGTATCCCTTAGTTTGCACAATAGTCTCCCATGTGGAACTGTATCAAAAGCCTTTGCAAAATCCAAAAAGACTACATCCAAGGAGTTGCCTTGATCCAGGTTCCTACATAGAAACTAATTAGAGTTGTTTGGCATGACCCATCCCTCATAAATCCATGTTGACTCCTACTTATAAATATAATCCTGTTCAAATAGACATATTCTTGTATATTATCCCTTATTAATCCTTCTAAAAGCTTCCACACTACAGAAGTGAGGCTCACTGGTCTATAATTCCCCAGATCTGCTCCTGCTCCCTTTTTAAATATAGGTATTACATCTGCTTTTCTCCAGTAGTCTGGTAGAGACCCTGGGCCTCATTCAGTTGCGATTTGACCAATTGAATAGGGCTCTAAATAAGCACATAACATATTTTTTTTTAAAGAAGCTTTTAGTTAGTAAGCATCTATCCAAAAGCAAGGTTTTCACTTACTAAAAACTTCTTTAAAAAAATATGCTCTGTGCTTTTTTAGACCCCTATTCAATTGGCCAAATCCCATTTGAATGAGGGCCCCTGTGTTGAGTGAATCTTGAAAAATTAAATATAATGGTTTGGCTATTACAGAACCCAGTTCCCTCAGTACCCATGGATGTATTCCATCAGGATCCGGGGCTTTATTAACATTTATTTTTTCCAACGTCTTTTGGATTACTTCCTGCGTTAACCAATTATTCGGCAAAGGTAGTATAGCCCCATTATGTTGCAGTGTCCCAACCACTGGTACCTCCCTTGTGTATACCAAAGAAAAGAACCTATTTAGCTCATCTGCCTTTTCCTGGTCACTAATTATGAGACGGCCTGTGTCACATTGTAATGTTCATATAGCTTTCTTGCTGGCCTTTTTCCCATTAATATACTTAAAAAATATTTTAGGGTTAGTATTACTCTCTTTTGCAATTAATTTTTAATTTTCTATTTTAGCCAGTCTAATCGCCCTTTTGCAAGCCTTGTTGATTTCCTTGTATTCCTGTAAAGCAGTCTCTGTCCCCTCTTGTTTGTATAATTTAAATGCCTGTTTTTCACTCCGTATCTTGATCTTTAAATCATTGTTAAGCCACATTGGATGGGATTTACTCCTTTTACTTTTATTCCCAATTGGTATATGCCTATGTGAATGTATATTTAGTAAGGATTTAAATGTTGTCCATTTATGTTCAGTGTTTTAACCTATCCGTTATTTTTCCCAGTCTATACTTTGTATTGCTGCCCTTGGACCATTAAAATCTGCCCTTTTAAAATTAAGAGTTTTTGTTGGCCCCTTAAAAAATGTTTTTAAATTCAATCTCAAATGAGACTGTGTTGTGATCACTGTTTCCAAAGGTTGCCCTATTTCAACATTGAATATCAATATTATTTGTGATGACTAAATCTAAGAGCTTAATTTCTAGTAGGCTCTTGTATAACCTGGGCCAGATAATGATCACATAAGTGTACTCAAGAACCTGCTCCCTTCAGCTGAACTGCTGGTTTCATTTATACAGTTTATTTCAGGGTAATTAAAATCTCCCATTATTACAACTTGCCCATGCTTCGCTGCATTTCAAATCTTTTACAATAATTGCATTTCCTCACTTTCAATTATATCCCCCAATCCATGCTTTCTATTTCTTTCAGGCTTAACATACAGACAAATCCTTCCTCTTTTACGATTGCCCCTATCGTTCCTAAATAGGTTATAACCATCCAGATTAACAGTCCAGTTATGAGATTCATCCCACCATGTATTATTAATGCCTAATAAATTCCATTTCTCATTAACTGCTAATAATTCTAACTCTCCCATTTTTCTTGACAAGATTCTGGCATTAGCGAGCATACACCTTATGTTATGAGTCTGTAGTTCTGAAGTGCCTGCCACTGTACCTGAGTTACTTAGCAATACCTCCCTATTGACTGTACTAACCCTCCCCCATCTCCTCCCCCATGACTAGTTAATGTGTTCCTTACCCCCTCTACACTTTCTACCCCATTACTTCTATCTCGCCCCACCTAATAGTTAAAAAACTCCCCCAGCCGTTTTACCATCCTATCCCCTAGCACAAAAACTCCCTCCTCTTTAAGGTGCAATCCATCCCTGCTATAGAGATTGTACCCAAGTGAGAAGTCTGTTGTTCTTAAGATCCTTCCTGTTAGGTACTCTGTATTCCTGCCACTCCTTCCTTATATGATCTGCTTCTCTTATGTCCCTACCATTTTTGTCTTTTATCACAGCCACTTTGACATGATCAGTATCTTTGAGATTCCCAATTATTTTGACTTTCTAATTCTGTTATCTTCTATATTTTTACATTACTCATTAAAATAATGTTTCCTAGTCTCTTCTTGCTCATCATCTGGAATTCTGCATTCAGTTGGACAAATATCTTCCATGTCTAATTCATTGAATCTATTATTTACTTCGACTACATCTTCTTGGTCTTATGATTTTAGCTATTTTCTTCACTTTAATTCTAGGTCTTATGTTTCTGATGAATATGTAGTGCTCCTCCGTCTTTGATTATATACTTTGTAGCCAATTTGATCTCTATATTAATGTCCAGTAGAGTCAACTCTAAGGCTTTTGGGAGAAGGTTGGTTGCTATGACCAGAGGTTTATCTTAACAGCATTCTACTAATGTTTGACCTGCTTCATTTTGTACCAAGGCCAAGCTTACCAGTTATTCCAGGTGTCTTTTGGGTCCCTACTTTAGCTAATCATCTATGATTAGAGCGATGTCTTTTCATGGTATTATATCTAGTAGTTGTTAAATATCATTTTTAGAATCCATGGTTGAAGCATAAACTTGGATAACTGATGTTAAATGGAAATCATTCTATCATTTATTGGGCTGTAACCAAGCAACACTTTGGTCACTCTTACTTGATTATGAGAGCCACTTCTTCTACGAGATTCTTCACCACAGTAGAAGATCTGATGGTTGTCTGATATGTAATGTCCCACCCCAGTCCATCTGGGTTCACTAATTCCTAGGATATCAATGTTTTTATATTTTCACCTCATGTTTGCCTTGGTTCATTTTTCGAATGTTTCCTATGCTGATTTATTCTTTGCAGCAGATGATTTTTCCTTCCCTCCAGACACATCCACAGCAGGGCATTCTCCGAGCTTTGCTCCAACCACTACATTAGATCTGGTGCTACTCATACTCACCCTCTGGTCTTCCTCAGTAATGTGGTAGGCTCATCTGAGAGGCTCATCTTTTGGCGCCATATCGTTATGTCTCTGGTTGTGCTTATCCATTTGGTTTTCCTAGCAAACATTAAGTGGGTTGCCAGTTTATGATTTGTCTGACCTCTTCTCTGACCTGCCATTCTTAAGTGATCCTACATAGTATAGCTCACAACTTCATTGAAGTACACAAGCCCCTTCACCACGACAAAGTAGCAGTCAAGAATGGGATACAAGGATAGATAGATTTTTATTTGGGTACAAATCACTACACCACAAATATTCAACTTAAGTGGCCTTACTATTTCATCCACAATGAATCACATGTTACATACTCTAAATACCTATTTACAGTGCCTTGCAAAAGTATTCACCACCCTTGACCTTTTACCTGTTTTGTTACATTACAGCCTTAAATTCAATGTTTTGTTAATCTGAATTTTATGTGATGTACCAGAACACAATAGTCTAAGTTGGTGAAGTGAAATGAGAAAAATGTATACATAAAACTATTTTTTAGAAATAGAAAACAGAAAATTGGCAAGTGCGGATGTATTCACCCTCTTTTTTTATGAAGCCAATAAAAAAGCACTGGTGCAACCAATTACCTTCACATAATTAGTGAAATGATGTCCACCTGTGTGCAATCTAAGTGTCACATGATCTGTCATTACATATACACACCTTTTTTGAAAGGCCCCAGAGGCTGCAACACCTAAGCAAGAGGCACCACTAGCCAAACACTGCCATGAAGACCAAGGAACTCTCCAAACAAGTAAAGGACAACGCTGTTGAGAAGTGCAAGTCAGGGTTAGGTTCTAAAAATATATACAAATCTTTGATGATCCCCAGGTGCACCATCAAATCTATCATAACCAAATGGAAAGAACATGGCACAATAGCAAACCTGCCAAGAGACAGCTGCCCACCAAAACTCACGGACCGGGCAAGGAATGCATTATTCAGAGAGGCAGCACAGAGACCTAAGATAGCCCTGGAGGAGCTGCAGAGTTCCACAACAGAGACTGGAGTATCTGTACATAGGATGACAATAAGCTCCATAGAGTTGGGCTTTATGACAGAGTGTCCAGAAGCAAGCCATTACTTTCAGCAAAAAACAAAATGGCACGTTTTTGAGTTTGCGAAAAGGCATGTGGGAGACTCCCAAAATGTATGGAGGAAGGTGCTCTGGTCTGATGAGACTAAAATTGAACTTTTCATCCATCAAAGAAAACGCCATGTCTGGCGCAAACCCAACACATCACATCACTGGTCAGAGTTGAGGGAAAGATGGATGGTGCAAAATACAGGGATATTCTTGAGCAAAACCTGTACCAGTCTGTGGATGATTTGAGGCTAGGGCGGAGGTTCACCTTCCAGCAGGACAATGACCCCAAACACACTGCTAAAGCAACACTTGAGTGGTTTAAGGGGAAACATGTAAATGTGTTGGAATGGCCTAGTCAAAACCCAGACCTCAATCCAATAGAAAATCTGTGGTCAGACTTAAAGATTGCTGTTCACAAGCGCAAACCATCCAACTTGATGGAGATGGAGCAGGTTTGCAAGGAGGAACGGGCAAAAATCCCAGTGGTAAGATGTGGCAAACTCATAGAGACTTATCCAAAGCGACTTGGAGCTGTGATTGCAGCAAAAGGTGGCTCTACAAAGTATTACCTTTATTTTTCTGTTATTTTGTCCTATTTGTTAATTGCTTCACATTAAAATTAAAATAAAAACATCTTCAAAGTTGTGGGCATGTTCTGTAAATTAAATGATGCAAATCCTCATACAATCCATGTAAATACCAGGTTGTGAGGCAACAAAACACGAACAATGCCAAGGGGGGTGAATGCTTTTGCAAGGCATGGTACTGTCTGTATTGCAACTATACATTCTACTTTTTTTTTCTGTTTTGCATGACATTGTTTCAGTTACTCTACACAAAATGATTAGTTAAAGGGCCGAATAATTCAACACAATTTGGTCCATACCACAGTAAAGATCTCCTAAAAACAAGTTGAAAGAGTTTTAGATTTTTTTTTAAATACGCGCATTTTTTACAGCCCTAAACATACATTTTATTTTACCTGAAGTTTGTTGATATTTCATACCCATCTCAGTCCCTGCCTCACAACTGTTTATGGCCTCTGACACTATCTGACATGGCCCCTGCACACACAATGCAGGTTCACTTGCCGTGTTGTATCTGTCTCTCCCCCCCCCCCCCCCCCCCCCCCCCCTTATCTCTCTCTGTCTCTTTTTTCCCTGCGCCTTTGCTCTTTTTGTGGGACAGAGGCTGCAATGGTCACAGGGAATGACTAACAGGACAATAAGAGGCTGGATGTATCAGCTTGTGCTAGAGAAGCTCTTTGAGTAACAGACTGAAGCAGCGCTGGCCAGTGCAGTGGACTGATATGCTGCATCACACACACCTTTGTTATATATGATAGGTTTGACCTGGGGGGAATGTTTACACATGTAAATAAGCAAAGGGAAAAAAAAAAAAGTTTTTCGATTGTGAACAGTGTACTCATGCAAAAAGAGCACTATAAGGGAGGTAACTGTCCCTTTAAATTTGTTTCTTGTGGTTCAACAAGAACTTCTTGACCTTTTCTTGGTGCTTGTGATTTTGGGCACTAGCAAGACCAGTTAAGTGAAGGAATCACTGCACAGTCGTTCATTTTCACACCTTCACAATTAAAGGGATACTTAATTGTTCCTTGTGTGTGAGAGTACAAAATTATGTGCTGAAGTGATCTGTTGCTTTTCTTTGATTGAACTGGGAACTCCTGAGAAATTACAGTGTTAGCTTTGTTTACTGACACATTGGACACTGCCCATGATTTACAGCATCTGCCAGCAAACGGCCATTCCAAAGCTCCGTAATGAGAAGGAATGTTGGATTTACAGCTTTTATGACTTGGCAGCCATCAGCTAACCCCCAAGTCAAACATTTGTTAGTTTCTAGCAGTCATTCCCCTGAAATTAATTCACTTGATTATTTATGCCTTTGGATGATGTCAAATAGAAATTCTTAGCTGCATGTTGCTTTCATTCATACCACCTTATCATAGAGATGTGCGAGTGTCTGCCATAAAATCTACATTTGCAGCAAGGAGATATGTCAGCGATGGAAAACCCAAAAAGATATCTGCACAACCACTCCAGTTACAAGTAAGGTCAAATCAATCCTATCATGACACTGGTGGACAGAAAAAAACAATGCTTAGGTGACATCATAATAACAAATAATGTAATAATATCAATAAATACAAACAATAAATCAGCCCAGATTTAAGTAAATCAAGTGAAATAATGTATTAAGTTTATTTTTTGTGTCCTCTTAACTGTTGCACAGGGTCAGATACATAAAAGTGAACATTTCCTGATCACCCTTCTCTCTCACAAGTGTCTGGTACAATATGAAAACATGTTGATAACAGTTTCCTGACCCTATGTGTATTGAACCTTCCTCCTTGTGTTATTATACTATGGAGGTGCAAGTAAAAAAACAAATTGAACTCACGGAAGCATGTGCACCAATAAATATTCCCCATCTACCTGTCTTTTAATTCTTCTCTCTCTTTCTTACTCAGTATGTCTTTCCCACCTTTCTCTCTCTCTCCCATTTTCTCTCTCATTGACTCTTTCCTACCTTCTTCTCCACTTTCTCTCTCACAGTTCACCCACATCCCAATCGTGATTGTCTTTCCTATATCACCCTCTTGTTTTCTCTAGCTGTTGCCTGCTTTATATTCCATACCCCCTACTTCTCCAATCTTCATTCCAAAATTTAACATGTCCTCCATCCTGTTCATTCTTTCTTCTTTTTCTCTCCACTCTTACTCTTCTTCCAGCCATTGTCTTGCTCTCCTAATACATAGATATCTAAACACATATGTTATTACATGCCTATCATGGCACTTTGTTCTCCCGTTTCTCTAATACAGAGATTTGTGAGGGGGTAAGGTCTGGTCCAGAGCAGCTGCAGGGAGATGTATTGCCAATAAAAGTCTTAGTGACGCGAAGAGGAGGCTGAAGTTCAAACTACTACTGCTATACAGGTGACCCTGTGGAGTAAAAAGAGAAGACATTATCTTTGCTAAGATTTGAATAACCATAGGGTTCAATACATTACATAGACATTACCTGATTATGTCAGTAAAGTGTACACATTATCACAGTTCTGTATAGGTGGTTTCATCTGACACAAGCACTTTGATCTTCCCAAAGAGCCCAGATTGACACCCCATGTTCCTTAAATACTTCACTGGCTTCCACAGGCTCTTTTTTCATTTTATACTTTAACCCTCTCCCCTCCCACTACCACAAACACACACCTAAAATGTATTTCAGTCCTGCACCCCTGCACAAAATCCAAGTGGAAATGTAAGATTGCAATCAAGCACATGGACAATATCTGATGCATCCACATCAGATACTCCAGTACTCTGCTTTTTGAGATTACTTCCCAGGATTACTTTATTGTACAAGTTACATAGTAATGTAGGTTGAAAAAGGACTTTTAGCCCATCAAGTTAAACCTTTTTAGATCTCCTCTGATCTGCAATATGCAGATTAGTTGTTAATTGATCCAGAGGAAGGAAAACAGAAATAAAACAAGTGAAACTTTGCCAATTGTCTCAAAAAGGGAAAAAAAATCCTTCCTGACCCAAGATACGGGCGATCTGATTGTTCCATGGATCAATACTCCCTCTCTAATTAACCAAGATATCCATGAATACCCTTTTTATTTATAAATATATCCAATCCCTTTTTGAAGTTATCTATTGAATCCACTGTCACCACCTCCCTTGGTAGGGAATTCCACAGATTAACCACCCTTACTGTGAAGAACCCTTTTCTTTCTTTAAGGTGGAATCTTTTTACTTCAAACCTCAAGGGATGTCCTCGTGTCAATTGAAAACCTCTTGGCACAAAAAGCTCCCTTGACAAATCTTTATACTGACCCTGGATGTATTTATATAGGGTAATCATATGCCCTCTTAGACGCCTTTTTTCTAGAGAAAATAAGTTTAATTTGGTTAGTCTTTCTTCATAACTTAGCCCCTCCTTTTCCACCTCTAAAATGTCCTTTTTATGAAGTGGTGCCCAAAATTGTACTCCATATTCCAAATGAGGGCTTACTAGGTGTAACGGATCTACTGGCACCCCGACCGGGTACCTCCGTTGATGGACGCGTCCTAGTTTGCGTCGATGATTACAAGCACCGCACCGGACACCACAACCACCACAGACTCCACAATCGCTGTAGCTTAACTGGAGCCGCGCCGTCTTCCTTCCACCCTGTATGAATCTCCAGCATCCAGGATCGTGTGGGGAAGACCTCTCCTCCGAGGAGATTACATCAGGAACAAGGGTTCAGTAGTTACAGCTCAAGGGAGTATGCAAAAGCATAGCAATCCCCAGTATGATATAGCAATCCCCTCCAAGAACGAGACGAGGCTACGTTTTGAAGGGTCAAGTAGTACTCTTTAATGACAGGGGATCTCCTTTTATGCAATGGTGCCCTCTGAAGGGCTACACCCACATAATTATCACAACAGCCAATTATATACATGGTTCAACCCCCACGTCTCCTCCCCTCAGATAACAGGTAACACAATTAAAACAGACACAATTTTAACCACATTCTGGATGTACCCCAAATACAGGGGGTACACCTTTAAGTCCAGCACCATTCAATAGCTCTCACCCAGGGGAACAACATATTAAAAAATGGCATGAATCAGACCAGGGGTTCAAAAGTTAGTAAAAGTATCTTTTACACATAACACACAGACATTTCACATATCCCCCATAGTTGGCCACACAATACACATTTAGGGACAATAGGTGAGTCACACCTCCCTGAGGCTACCTGGCAACTTGGATACAATCAGACATGGATTAGATCATCCTTCTTTGTTCTTATCTGAGAATGAAAACACTTTATACAATAGACTTCCTTATCTTATGCAGAGTCTCTGTAACAGGATTATCTCCCATGCCAAGGTCTGCACTAGTCTGGGCCAATATTCTGCAGAGCATAAACCAACATACATGCAGTATAATAGTAGGATCATATTTTAACCATAATAATCATAAAACAGGGTAAAACAGTGATGGGTTCCGTTGCACTAGGGATTTGAATAGTGGTAGAATTATATTTGCTCCCCTGGCTTCTATACCCTTCTTAATACATGCTAATAGTTTATTTGCCTTTGCAGCTGCTGCTTGGCATTGAGAACTGTTACGTAGGTGGTTGTCCACAAGCACTCCCAAATCCCTTTCAATATTGATACCCCTAGATTTGTTTCATTAAGTTTATAAATTGCATGGTGATTTTTCCTTCCCAGATACATAAGCTTACATTTATTCGTATTAAATCTCATCTGCCATTTACTTGCCCATTTCTCTAATTTATGCAAATTCCTTTGGAGGGAAAGTAGATCATTTTCTGATTAAATTACCTTGCACAACTTCGTGTCATCAGCAAAAATGGAGACAATACTTTCCAATCCAACTTCTAAGTCGTTAATAAATATGTTAAAAAGGAGAGGACCTAATACTGAGCCCCGAGGAACCCCACTTACCACATTAGTCAAATCTGAGTGTTCCATTTACAACAACCCTTTGGCACAGGGGAGAGAGGGGGGGGGAAGAGATACGCAGGGGAGGGAGAGGGGGGAAGAGAGACGCAGGGGAGGGAGAGGGGGGTTTAGAGACACATGGGAAGGAGAGGGAAGGAAGAGACACATGGGAAGGAAGAGGGGAGGAAGAGACACAGGGGAGGGCGGGTAGAGACACTTCAAATATTATCCCGTCATTTTTTGGTTCTAGTAAGAAATATTTGCCGATACACTCGCAGTCATGCAATTTAGCACTCTATAAAATGTATTAATGCATCTTTTATAGTCCATGTTTGTTTCATGATATGCATTTCCCCCTTGAGTACTGGGATCTATATTACACAGAAATAACAAACATTTTTTTTCCATATTTTATTTTTAATAATCTATTGAATCCACTGTCACCACCTCCCTTGGTAGGGAATTCCACAGATTAACCACCCTTACTGTGAAGAACCCTTTTCTTTCTTTAAGGTGGAATCTTTTTACTTAAACCTCAAAGGATGTCCTCGTGTCAATTGAAACCCTCTTGGCACAAAAAGCTCCCTTCACAAATCTTTATACTGACCCTGGATGTATTTAAATAGGGTAATCATATCACCTCTTAGACGCCTTTTTTCTAGAGAAAATAAGTTTAATTTGGTTAGTCTTTCTTCATAACTTAGCCCCTCCATTCCCCTTATTAGTCTTGTTGCCCTCCTCTGTACCTTTTCCAGCTCTAAAATGTCCTTTTTATGAAGTGGTGCCCAAAATTGTACTCCATATTCCAAATGACACATGGGAAGTAGAGGGAAGGAAGAGATACATGGGAAGGAAGAGGCACATGGGAAGGAGAGGGGAGGAAGAGACACAGGGGAGGGAGGGTAGAGACACTTCAAATATTATCCCGTCATTTTTTGGTTCTAGTAAGAAATATTTGCCGATACACTCGCAGTCATGCAATTTAGCACTCTATAAAATGTATTAGAGCATCTTTTATAGTCCATGTTTGTTTCATGATATGCATTTCCCCCTTGAGTACTGGGATCTATATTACACAGAAATAACAAACATTTTTTTTCCATAATTTTTTTTTAATAATAATTCTTTAATAGCATATTTAAATATTCTGATAATTTCCAGGGTTTTAAAGTACAGTATTTATTATTATTATTATTATTGTTTATTTATAACGCTCCGACATATTCTAGTGCTGTACATAAATTAGGTTCAGACAGATTAACATTTAGCAAAGGAAGGTGGGCCCTGTCTTTGAGCTAGGAATACAATGTCCATGGTGAATTCCCAAAGTACTTAGGATAGAAACTCGCAGACTTACAATCTACGGTATAGTGAGTGGTAAAAGAGGGAGAGAGAGAGGTGATAAGTGTGCTAGGGTGGAAGGTGATACGCTTCTTTAATTATTTTTCATGTCTGACATTTGGGGCCAGGGTTGGACTCCCCAGAACCCCAGAAGCAAGGGCCTTGTAGGGCCCCCTGAATTAAGAGATTCTAGCCATGTGGGCTATTACAATGAACAGGAGAGCAAGACTGTTACAATTTGTCTCTCATTTATGTGTAATTTTAGGCCTCAGGCTCTGATCATGTATTCTGGATCCCCAAGGGCATTGTCTTTAAATATTAGGGCCTACTAAGAATTGTTTGTGTAATGTTTAGTGGTCAGAATATACTGTTATGCCAAGACCCTTTAAAAAGTACCAACTTATATTGTGGTGTTTATAATGTGTATATTCATGACTTGATTTAGTAGTGGTGATTTGGGCCATTGTATAATATTTAAAGAATGCATTTGCACTCAGAAGTAGGCCCTAGGATATAACAATATATCAAGTCACTTCAGATGCTACATGGGGAATTACTTGAAGAATGGATGTGAAAGCGACTCATTTTAAATTACTAGAAGAGTCAGCCATATTGTCATATGGCTGCCATCTTGGAATGAAAAGGTCATGACACTTTTAATCTGGTATTTCTCATGACAAAAGTTACTATATACTGCTTCATGCTTAATGTTCCCAGAAAGGAGCAGGACTGGTGTAGGAGAGATACCAGACCCTTTGGTCTCGTGGCCCCAGATGTGAATGATCTCCCCACTGGGTCGTAGATTGGAGAACTGAACAGACCCTGGAGACATGGAGAATCCTGCCCCCACCAACCTATTGACAGCAGAAAATTCCAGATGAGTTCTGTTTCAGAGGGAGGAGTGGCATGTGGAGGTGGATTGTACTTTTTATAAAAAATATCTGTGCAAACACAATTAAAGTTAGTCTCTGTCTGCTACACTAATCAATGTTGTGTGCTCCTTTTTGAATGATGGCCTATCCTAGACAAACAAATAGGATTTTTTTTTATTATTTTTAATTAGTTAGTAGCCTTTGGACAGAGCCTGTAACCTGTGATTTCCTGAGTTCTCCTGGGAGGTGTTCCTGATCTGAATTGGCATTCTGGGCTCTGGAATTAACCAAATGCACAATATCGGGGTGTTTCTTTAACAGAATGCAGGAGGTTTTGGGGTGATCGTGGTCCCCTCACCCCAGGGTGGGGGACATGGATACCTAAACTCACAACAATGAGTTTGTATATATTTTCAGAATAGGTAGAGTAAATCAATAACACACATTTAATCTCAATACTTTTTACAAAATGTAAACATTTTCAGAAATCCTTTATGTATAGATTATTTCGGTATTATTCATACTCAAATAACATTCATAAATAAATAACATTATTCTATATTACTGTTCGTATAAATCTCATAACATTAATAGCAGGCATTAACTTTCCTTGTACCTTCCTTAGATCACATTTAACCAAAAACAAAATGATAGCCAGTTCTCCTTGGGGGAAAAATAGCTAATATCCAGGTAAACATTTCATCCTCTCAACCTTCATCAGTGAAATACTACTGCTCTCTGTGGGCAGCCTTACTAGAGGTTCACGTTGCACACCCGACATGGTGCAATTACATTAATGATATATAACTTCTTCATGGTTATATGTGTGTGTGTAAATATTGTACATCATGGATGAGGTTATGTGTGTATTCATATGGGTGTTAGCTATGTACACAAAGATGTTTTTTTTTTTTTTACATATTCTGAATTTACACAACTGCCATTTTTCTCCAACTGTGAATTGCTCTCGTGGCTTTTCTGATCCCTTTCTCTCTCAGTCTTTTCTGTCAGATGGCTGGTCTGGTACTACTCTGTGTGTCTCTCTTCGGTAAGCCCTCAGTGTGCAGTGTGGCGTTATCTTAGACCCTTCCATCTTATTAAGATGTTAATGCATCAGGTCAAATTGGTTGCTTTCTCCAAACTGTATAATATTTATCCCTTGTGTATTCTCTTGTTTGCACATTTTTGGAGCTTAGTGCAGGATTTGTATTGAAGACCATCATATTGTTTCTCTGTCTTTTCAGGAACTGATGCCTCTGCTGTTGTAAATTGTCTTCATATTTTGGCACTCTCCCTCGATGCAAGGTAAGCATTTGCAGAGGAACATCACACTTCTTCATAATATGTAGATATTAGTCCAACATATCTTCTTCCACCCACTGTTTCTCCTTGCAGGACTGTGATGAAATCCGGCCCAGTGATAGTCACGGCTGGGTTGAGGCCCTTCTTTGAGGGTGCATCAGAAGATGTCAAGAAAATGGTGGAGAATCTCAAGCTTAGAAAGGTATTCCATTCTCATACTCAAGTGAAGGGTGTGGCACTGAACATCAATTACACCACGGTGGCCCTTTTAGCCGTGCTTACCTCCTTTTTTTTTTTTAACACATCTCTCCACATCAGTTTGTTGGAAAACTCAAATAATGTAAAGGTACGAATTATGCAAAACTATGAATAATGCAAAACTATGAAACCTACAGGAGCAGCTCGAAGTGTTAAATATGTGAGAATATGAGAATGCTAATGACTACTTAAAGTATTTTCTGTCTCTACAGTGGATGACGTCCAAGTCTCTTGCTACAGGACATTGTGCAGTATCTATTCTTTGGGGACCACCAAAAACCCATAAGTTAAATTGTCTGCAGCCTCTGGCGTAAGACAAGGGCATCAGAGTGATGATTGTTTATTGCCTGTGGCAGTGTGGGGACTCATACTCATTATGGAGGTGATCGAGGAGTGTCTACAGTTGTGAATATTGGTGGGTCTCAAATGCCAGTGGCTCCTTATCCTGTGCCTTTTCTGGTGCCAGCGGAATTTTCTGAAATCTCTTCCAAGACTGTGGGAGATTTTTGTGAGTGTGACTTCCCTGCCTACAGCAACTTAATCTGACCCAGTACAGGGTGCTGAGAAGGCATTCTCGCAAATTGTATCTTCAGTGACCGTGACCGAGGTCTCCACCCTGGACAGTGGGTGATCGACTCGCTGCCTGCCCCAGGGCCAACTGTTGTTCCTGAGTCAGCTATCCCTTCTCAACTGACAGTGGCAATACTATGTCCATACCACATTATTCAGTGCCTGACGACAGGCTGTCATATTCTGGGGTCACCAGATAGGCAAATACAATGTCCAGTTCTATGGTATCTTAAGCAAAAAATACTGTTAGGATACTCTATACCGGGCCTGAGGCACAGAACCCGGGAGAGTGTTTATGGGTACGGCCCTATTAATCAACAGCCTGGGGTTCTCCCCCTGCAGCTTTATGCGTTTGATTCACCGGGAGGGTCTAGAGATTATGAACGGTCAAAACAGCATTAACCCTAGAAGAGTTCTGGCAAAAGTATAAAATAGCACTGTCAGTCCCAGAATGGTAGTCATTTGTCGGTAGTGGCATTTTCCAATCCTTTGCTGCGGACAGCTACTGTCATGTTCTAGATTGCCGTGGTGGAGGTGCAGGACGTCTTAATTTGGCATGGCCTTGCGCCCCTTGTTCCGAACATTGATGAGAGTGTTTAATCTTTTTATTTTTTTATGGCTTGTAGGCCTTTAAAGTCCACAGAAGTTGTCGGACTGTTCCACCTACCGCATAAACTTGCTTTTGGAAAGAAGAAGGGAGCATATTTCTGCAATGGGCAGACTAAGATGTGCCATGTGTGCGAGTATGTGGCACAATTTGACAAGATCAAATGCTTTAAGTGCCAAAAGTGGGGCATGCCACCAAGGAGTGTACTAATAAGATAGTTTGAAACCTCTGTGGTTTGAAGGGTCATGTGGATGCCGAGTGCTCCCCAGCTGCCCGTAACAAAACCCCTGCTGGAGTCAGAATCGGATCTTGTGGAATTATATGAGAGGGTGATTGGGGAGGAAAAGGAGGGAACCTCCTCTAACCATGAGAGTGCGGACCATGTTCCTCCCAGTGATATCAGTGTAGTAGATGAGGATAGAGGGACTAAGGACTGGGGCTCTAGAATCGAGGAGGACAAAACAGACAATTAGTTTAGAGTCTACCTCTGAGCGGGAGATGGTTTTTTTTATCCTGGTAATCCCAAGGCGTAAAAAGAGGAATAAGAGGGATTTACAGAGGCAAGACATGTCCCTTACTGTAAAGTCTGTAGTTCATGTTCCCAACGGTAAAGGGGTGCTTTGTTCTAACGCATATGCTGTTCTCAGTTCACAGGACTATGGCTCCCGGGGAGTCTGGGTGCCCTACCCCTGCTTCGACAGTTGACATCTCTTCAAGATCCTGGCTCTTCAGCTCCGGACTTTTCTTCGTCAGCTGACTTGTTCTGTATGGACTTACTTCCTGCTTCAGTGGAGCATGCAGCCTTTGGGGTTACAGACTCAGGATCTGCCCACATGGATACGACATCCTCAATTAAGAGTGCTCATCAGGACATGAGAGATGACAGAGCAGCTAAGACTTCAAGGCTGAGGTTTTCCCCTGCTTTTAATCAGTGACAATAGTTCTCTTTGTGGATGTTTAGACTGCCTGTTATTGTTGTATTGCTACTTTCTTCTCCATGCCCCGTAGAATCTTTGACTATATATAATAGTATGAAGATACGCAAAGCCCAGGACATGGTCATTGTTTTCTGTGGATCACACTCTGCAGAGTTTTTCTTGTTACAAGGTTTTTCTACAAGACTTTATGGCAGACCACCAGTCTCAAATTCATGCCAGGGCTTGTGGGCAACCATGGTGCTTTCACAGACAACATAGGCGAGGTACATGACATCAATTTGAGGCTTTACAAAGCCTTGTTTGCCAGGGAGGAGATCTTGCCTCACTGCATTGAAAAGTTCCTTGCGACATTGGAGTTGCCTGCTTTGGCATGCCTGGCCATTATCCGGCTCATTGCCCCTATTACGGTCACAGAAGTTTCTGCTGCAATCACAGAGTTGGCAAGGCTGTCTTCTTCATCGCTTTAAAAGACCTGCTGTACCCCGTGCTTGCTGCAGCTTTTAACAATATGCTGTCCAGAGGCTTCCTGGGGCGCTCCTCTCTGGATGGTGTTACTGTTCTCCTGCTCAAAAAGGGGGATTGTACCAATATCAAGAACTGTTCTGAGAGAGAACTAGTAACACTGTTTATAAAAGATCTTTATTATGAGGGCCGCCTCCTTTCTTTAGACCAACTTTTTTCTAACTATGGGCTTCCTTCTAGTTGTTGGCTAAAAGTCAAGCAACTATCTACGCTTTTATCCGTATCTTATTTAACTAACACGGCAGAAGGTTGTTTGACATAATTAGAAAAACTTATTAACTCTAACAACTATAGCCGCTTACTATCTAAATGCTATAATATTATAGGGAGACCCTTAGCTCTTATTAAGACATCGGGTATGGAAAACTGGGAAAGAGATCTTGGTATCTCTTTCCCTTGGGAGATATAGGAGTCCTCACTCTATGGGACAAACAGGTCGTTAAACACCCTTCGGATAGAGAACTCCACATTAAACTTGTAAATAGGTGGTACATTGTGCCCTCTCAAATTTATCAATTTTCACACAATCATAACGACAGTATGTGTTGGAGACCATGTGGTATATATGGTGATTTTCTTCACACATTTTGGGAATACCCATTAATTAAACCCTTGTGGCTTGAAGGTTTTGAGTTCATTGAATGCTCTATAGAATCTAAACTTCCCTTTCTACCTCAGTATAGTTTATTGCATATTTTTCCAAAATCGTTAAATTTAGATAAGAAAGCTTTCATTATTTCCCGATGGAAATCTAATAAAATTCATACTTGAAATGAAATCTTAATAATGATTCAACGAGTATGAGATCTTCAAACCAATTGGGAAGTTACAGGCACTTCCCGCAACAACTCCCTTAAGTGGAAATTATGGGATTCTATACATAATAGCTGCTACCTCTTGCCTAATGGAAATGCTTGCTGTTCCCGGCTTGGTTTCTTGAAGTAATATTTTTGCTGTTTCTCTCTCATTGATACCGGGTCTTTTTCTTTTCGTTTTTTTTTTCTTTTGCTGTTTGTTTTTTGTTTTTTTATTACTATTCATCTTTGTTAATTTAAAGCTTAGTATCATGATCATTTAAATGAAAGTGTATGCATGACGAATGAATGTTCTTTTTTAAATGTTTTACCTTATGTATTGTATTCTTTTCCTTTTTCTGTTGTTTATTTCAATGTACTGTGTTATTAACTGTATTTATGTTATATATGATATTTATATGGTGCATTGTTATATTTTTGTAAAAAAAAAAAATACTATAAAAAAAAAATAAAAAAAGAACTGGCGGACGATCACTCTATTGTGTACTGATTATAAGATCCTGGCCAAGGTCTTGGTTGGCTGTGTGCAGTAAGTGATGCCGGTCCTCATCTGCCCCCAGCAGACCTGCTTTAATAGTGTCAACAGGACTTTTCTTTTTGCAACGTTAACAGCCTATATTTTGCATGCTCGGTTTGTGCAGTGGCTTAAGGTGTTAAAGAAGTCCTGGGGAAGCCTTCCCGATTGCAGCTGGTGTCCGCCATGGGTGCCCGCTCAGCCCCTTGCTGTATGTCTTTGCCATTGATCGACTACTGCCGGCCATTGATCGCCACCGGCCTATCAGGGGTGTTCCCATTGCCAATAATGTGGAAGTCAAAGCCGTGGTCCTCCTATGTGAAGATGCCTCCTTAGTGCACGCCAGCTTCCAGGTTCTCCGGCTCTCATGTGAACTGTGAAAAGTCCTCCATCTTGTGGTTTGAGCCAGTTGGCAGCACAGGTGCCCTTGGGGCTGCCCCTAAAGGTGTGCACCGGATTGCAGTGATTATTGGGCCTTGACTTCACTTGTGGGGACCCTGCTTCCACCAATTGGGAGCCATGGTTGAGCTTGTTACAGGACAAAGGTGAAAGTATGATTCTTTGACTATGCTGGAGCGAGTGAGTGCATTTTGCTGCTTCCCACAGCGCTATATTTGGCATTTATCTATCCGTTGATGAATTCCCTGAGGAGGCGGGTCTACCAAGGGATTGCATCTTCTGTACATCCCTGTGTTACTTCATTGTTTGTTTTTGCAGTTTGC
Source organism: Discoglossus pictus (assembly GCA_027410445.1). Classification (NCBI taxonomy): domain Eukaryota; kingdom Metazoa; phylum Chordata; class Amphibia; order Anura; family Alytidae; genus Discoglossus; species Discoglossus pictus. The sequence continues at coordinate 79,844,892 of CM050170.1, read as the reverse complement.
CATGACTTCAGCGTTTTGGATTTGTGGCATTGCCATGGCCCATGCTCCTGCGGCAGTGACTTCAGCCTTTCATTGACCCCTGGGTGGAGAGCCACACAGTGCTGCAAGACCGGATACGAGCTTGGAAGCCTTCGCATGTAAAGGTGGTGCTGGAGTTGTTACGGCGGTGGCAACTCACCCACTCACCTCGTGGCCTGTGAAAATATCTGCAAGGATATTTTTATTCGTTAATAGCAAAACCATTATATTTACTTTTTCAAGATTCACTCAACGCAGGGTCTCTACCAGATGACTGGAGAAAAGCAGATGTGATACCATATTTAAAAAGGGAGCAAGAGCAAATCTGGGGAATTGTAGACCAGCGAGCCTCACTTCTGTAGTGGGAAAGCTTTCAGAAGGGTTAATATGGCATAATATACACAAACATGTCTATAAGTAGGAGTCAACATAGATTTATGTGGGATAGGTCATGTCAAACAAATCAAATTTTAAAAGGGCTAACTTTAATGGGCTAAGGGCAGCAATACTACATATAGACTGGGACAAAGAACTTACAGGGAAAAATACTGAAAATAAATGGACAACATTCAAATCCTTACTAAATAAACATACTCATCGGCATGTACCATGTGGAAATAAAATGAATAGGAGTAAATCATATCCCATGTGGCTTAACAATAACTTAAAGTTCATGATGAGGAAAAAGAAACATGCATTTAAATTATACAAGAAGGAGGGAACAGAGGCAGCTTTATGTGACTATAAGGATATCAACAAGGCTTGCAAAAGGGCTATTAGACTGGCTAAAATAGAAAATGAGAAGTCAGTTGCAAAGGAAAGTAAGACTAACCCTAAAATATTTTTTAAATATATTAATGGGAATCGGGCGAGGAAGGAAGCTATAGGAACATTACAATGTGACACAGACCATCTGATAATTAGTGATTAGGAAAAGGCAGATGAGATAAATAGGTTATTTTCGTCTGTATACACAAGGGAGGTACCAGTAGTTGGGACACTGCAACATAATGGGGATACACTACCATCACTAAATAGTTGGTTAACACAGGAAGAAATCCAAAAGAGATTGGAGAAAATAAATGTTAATAAAGCCCCAGGTCCTGATGGAATACATCCAAGGGTACTGAGGAAGCTGGGTTCTGTAATAGCCAAACCATTATATATAATCTTTCAAGACTCACTCACTACAGGGTCTCTACTGGAGAAAAGCAGAGGTGATACCTATATTTAAGAAGGGTTCAAGAGCAAATCCGGGGAATTATAGACCAGTGAGCCTCACATCTGTAGTTGGGAAGCTTTTAGAAGGGTTAATAAGGGACAGAATACAAGAATATGTCTATTTGAACAAGATCACAGGTAGTAGTCAACACGGATTTATGAAGGATAGGTCGTGTCAGACCAATCTAATTAGTTTCTATGAGGAGGTTAGTAGGAACTTGGATCAGGGCAACTCAGTGGATGTACAGTAGTCTTTTTGGATTTTCCAAAGGCATTTGATACAGTGCCACATGGAAGACTAGTGAGCAAACTAAGGGATACAGGAATTGCAGTAAATATCTGCTCATAGATCAAGAGCTGGCTAAAAGACAGGAAGCAAAGGGTTGTTGTAAATGGAACATACTCCGATTGGACTAATGTGATAAGTGGGGTTCCTCAAGGTTCAGTATTAGGTCCTCTCCTTTTTAACATATATATTAATGACGTAGAAGTAGGACTCGAAAGTAGTGTCTCCATTTTTGCTGATGACGCTAAGTTGTGCAAGGTAATAAAATCAGATAATGATGTACTTTCCCTATAAAGGGATTTGCATAAATTAGAGAAATGGGCTGCTAAATGGCAGATGAGATTTAATACAAATAAATGTAAGGCTATGCATTTGTGAAGGAAAAATAGCCATGCAATTTATAATCTTAATGGAGCAAATCTAGGGGTATCAGATATTGATTTGGGAGTACTAGTGGAAAACCACCTAGGTAGCAGTGCTCAATGCCGAGCAGCAGCTGCAAAGGCAAGTAAAATATGACCATGTATTAAGAAGGGTATACAAGCAAGGGAAGCAAATAAAATTCTACCACTATACAAATACGTAGTACGCCCTCATTTGGAATATGGAGTACAATTTTGGGCACCACTTCATAAAAAGGACATTTTAGAGCTGGAAAAGGTACAGAGAATTGCTACAAAACTAATAAGCGGAATGGAGGGGCTAAGTTATGAAGAAAGACTAACCAAATTAAACGTATTTTCGCTAGAAAAATGGCGTCTACGAGGGGATATGATTACCTTATTTAAATACATCCAGGGTCAAATAAGGCTTTGTCAAGTGAACTTTTTGTAGCAAGAGATTTTCAACTGACAAGAGGACATCCTTTAAAGTTAGAGGAAAACAGATTTCACCTTAAACAAAGAAAAGGGTTCTTTACAGTTAGGGTGGTTAATCTGTGGAATTCTCTACCAAAGGAGGTGGTGACAGCGAATTCGATAGACAACTTCAAAAAGGGGTTAGATATATTTTTGAATAAAGAGGGCATTCAAGGCTATCCTAGATAACTAGCAAGGAATATTGATCCAGGGAGAAATTTGATCGCCAGTTTCTGGGGTCAGGAAGGAATTTTGCTTTTTTTTCCCCTTATGAGACAATTGGCAAAGTTTCAATGTTTTTTTTTTTCTGTTTGCCTTCCTCTGGATCAATTAACAATTAATAATAAATAGTCGAGGGGGCGTGTCTTACCAGGAGAAGAGAGCAGACGTGCTAAGGAGCGTCTCTTCCATTAAAAATGCTAATAAGGGGTTATTTAGCCCAAATTATCCCAAAACTTTACCTCAAAGAACCCTATCACATTTGGGAATCAAAGAGGCACACAAAGACACCAAAATTGAACATATTGAGCCAGATAACATCACCACGTGGTTGAGGCCTACTCCATCCTGCCTCCCGTGGATGCGGCTCCCTGTGATCCCCGGCACAGGTGGACCGAGACAGGAGGTCGGAGGGTGAGAGGACCCTTATAGGGGCTCCCACAGTGCGACTGCAAACCGAACGAGAGAAGGTGAGCAAGGGCCCACGGAAGAATAGAGGGCAAGCGAGGTACACCCAGCAACAGGCGGAGGGGGGAAAGCACCCCAGACACCACCAATAAGATAACACTCACCCTGGGAGCAGACTAGGAGGTGGTGAACGGGCGGCGGAAGGTGGTGGGACCGAGCAGTGCAGGCAGAGACGAGGGTCCGGCTCAGGGGCGGCGGGCCGCCATTTTGCCGCACGCAGAGGAGGTATCCCCCCCTCACAAGGTGGTCAAAGCAGCCAAGAACAGCGGAGGACCCAGGGGGCAGATCGGATTACACCGGTGGGTGAGTGCCCTTCAGGGCAACTAAGTGGCAAAACCCTTAAACAAGAAATCACTTAAGGGGCAGATTAATGGCGGAGTTTCCCGCAAAAAACACTAGAACAAGACGCAGTGCCCAATTTCAGAGCATACAAGGGCGTACATCCTGTTTTTATCTCTTATAAGCCCCACATCGAAAATATTGCTTTTAATAACATTCTACATCAAATACAGGACATTATAATGTACTAAAAACTAAAAGATTACTGGAAAGTGCAGCCAGCATACTTTATTACAGTGTATAACAGCAATTTTAATCCCTCAGCGCCACCTTCTGGTCTTCTAAGGTACTGATATACCCTCTCTAGCAGCCAGTCAGCAGCATACATTTTGGGACACAGCTGCACTAACTCCCCCATCATAGGAGGGGAACGGATACAAATACAGGCTAGGAGAGGCATATTTACAATCTCATAATGATGCACCCAACTATTATACTGAAAATATAAAAAGATAAATATACAGACATTGCTACACAATGCAAATTATCAGAGAACCCTCTTCATGTAATATGGAAATTTCTAGCATATATCAGTAAAAACAAAAGAGGAACTAAACAGACTTACATGCCTACGAACTTACCTGGCAGGCCAGATGCTAGATACTACAATTCAGAGAGGGCAAGATACCCCTAAAAAATGAACTATTCTAGTCTGTAACCCCCAGATGAGTCTGTAGGCTTGGCCGTCAGACCCCCCGGATACTACAAATATGAACTTTGCCAATCTGTAATTCTTAGACAGGTGTTGTGGCCTAACTGATGGACCCCCTGGGTGCTGTGATCTGATTAGCCTGGGCTGAAGGGGATACCCCACCTGTTGAGAAAATACAGACTACTGCTGATCTATACTGGTGAGATTGCAAACCCCCAATTTATACTTCTAAAAGAATCCTAGGCTAAACTGCAGGCCAAGATTTCAAAATGGGCAAATCAAAGAGAATTTTACCATCAAAGAACATTCAAGATCATTTTAAAACTCAGCAGCAAACTAATAACTCCCCACATGCATCCACTATGGGCTCATCAGAAGGCTCAGACATGGAGGAGGAAACGCTGCGCACAAAGCAACCTCTGAAATTGTCAGATATCTCACTGACAGACTTTAACAACTTACTTGGTTCACATTTTGATAAGGCAGTGAAGGAAATCAGACAAGATCTGCAGGACCTTGGGCAAAGGACCCACGTACTGGAAACAATTACAGATCAAATTGTGGATACCCAACAAAAAGACCGCCAGGATATAACCCAAAATAGTGCGCACATAGAGGCGCTAGAAAATAAGCTAGAAGACCTAGGCCCTCATTCAATTGCAATTTGGCCAATTGAATAGGGCTCTAAATAAGCACATAGCATATTTTTTTGAAAGAAGTTTTTAGTTAGTAAACATCTATCCAAAAGCAAGGTCTTCACTAACTAAAAACTTCTTTAAAAAAAATATGCTATGTGCTTATTTAGAGCCCTATTCAATTGGCCAAATCGCAATTGAATGGGGCCCCTAGAAAATAGGTCCAGATGCAATAACATCAGATTCAGAGGAATACCTAAAGCAATTGGAGATCTAAAACTATACTTGAATGCAATTGTCCATAACCTGCTACCGGACCATCCACAGGATTCCTGGGAAATCGAGAGAGCGCACAGGGCCTTGGGGGGCCCAAACTCAACAGAGCAACCAAAAGATGTTATAGCGAGATTTCTTCGCCAGGGTACTAGAGACTTGTTATTGGCAGCATCACGAAAAACAAAGTCCATTACAGGCCCGGATGGAACCCACATTCAGATATATGCAGACCTAGCTCCCTTAACACTTTTTAAAAGAAAGCAGCTAAAACCGGCCTTGCTGATTCTGGCCCAAGAGGGCATCAAATACAGGTGGGGGTTCCCCTTTAGCCTATCGTTCCAAGTGGGTTCTACGAACCACACAGTACATAATCTATCTGAATGCAACACAATTCTGTCAGAGCTCAATCTTTTACCCAGAGAAAATACTCTGGATACCCGCCAAGATACAAATTTACCTCCTAGACCGGCAAGACAATGGACGGAAATACAGAGGAATAAACGGCAAAGTAAGCATATGGCCCCAAATTTGGGACCCACCACCTTGTCTCCAGAATCGACAGAAAAAACTTAAATACAACAAGCGACATATATTTGGGGTAATACCAGGACATCAAGGAATCAAGGAATGTTTAAAAGACTCTTGGAGAGACCATTACAGATACCCACCAAATGACACAGGGACATTGTACTTAAAGGCTACAAGAGATATTAGGATCAGAATCCCTCTCAACTAATGAGAACTTCTCTGGGACTAAATGCACAAGAACTGAAATATTTGATTGAGAGACATGACACAAATTTGGATGAAACACTAGTATATTACTAAACCTGTATACTCTCTTCAATGGTAGACAGGAACTTTTAGGTAACCCAATAGAAAGTCATGCATGGGTTATATCATAAAATTCACAAGATGGGGGACAGAAGCAAGACAACTAAGAACTGTATACTTTAATGGATAAAAGGTTATGACATAAACTCCTAGATAAGGGGTCATTGTGGGGGCCGGGTCAACGGGGGAGGGGGGGGCAGAGGATGGTAGACTTTCAAATTGCACTGATAATTAGTTTACCAGTTATTTCTTCCTCAGCTGAGGGGATAGATAGGGAAATGGGCATCTCCATTTCCCTCCCCTGGCACATAGGTGCCTTAAGTAATAAGCCGAGGAAAAGTTACAATTTACATGTTATCACTTTTTGGTTAACCATGTTATGTTTGTTCTTTCCCATTTTTGCAGTTCCATTAAACAGGCTCTTCGAAACGGTTCCTCCGCCTTCTCCAGGCGCCATGCCAATAAACCATCAAAATTCAGGTACATGGGGGAAAATGGGGAGGAGGAGATACATGCAACTTATCCCAATAATATACATAGAGATAACATGACGGAATCTACTTTTGTTTTTATCTCACACAATGTCCGGGGATTTAATTCACAGTTTAAGAGGCGCAAAGCCTTTCTATCCTATAAGCCCCTACACCCGGATGTGATTTTCCTACAAGAAACACATTTTGCACACAACAAACTCCCTAAATATCTACACCATTCATACCCGATCTTTGTCGCCTCTACCCAACCCACTAAGAAAGGGGGAGTGGCTATCCTATTACACATTATGGGGTACAAAGATATCCCTAATTTCATTTTATGCACAAACAACCTCCCCACATAAATCATTTCTAAACCTTCTAAGATATCTCAGATCGGTGGATGTTGGGAGGATTGTGCTGGGGGGAGATCTTAATTTAGTTCTGGACCCAAACTTAGATAGATCAAGTAAAGAGGGGTGTAACAAATACTCCAACAAGTTGAAACAAATTAACGCACTACTTAATGATTTACATCTACTGGACCCGTGGAGATTACTACATAAGGGTGAGAGGGGGTTCACCTTCTATTCGCCAGTTCATGGCACATACTCCCGTATAGACACCATTCTTATAGACTCATCACTATCAGACAATGTAGACAAGGCAGAGATCCATCCCTGCCCGTGGTCTGACCACGCACAGGTCAGTACCTCTATAGAAATGGGCCTAAAAAGTAAACCACCCTACAGCTGGAGACTTAATGAGAGCATCCTATCCAACCCATTAGTAGAGAAGCAAATAGCCGATGATTTAGACCTATACTTCTCAACTAACGCTACCCAGATTCAAACATGGGATGGACATGGGTAGCCCACAAAGCCTTCATAAGAGGCTCTTTTATAAAAATCGCCAGTGGACTTAAGAGACAATCTAAACTCAGGGAACAGAACCTGGGTAAAGAATTGGGAGATCTGGAGAGATTGAACCCACAAAACCCCTCTAAAAAATTATGAAACAAAATAGAGAAAATTAGATTGGAGCTGGATCTACTGTTATCAAACCGCACTGAAAAAGCGATGAGATGGACAGGTCACAGATACTATACGAAGGCTACCAAGCCTGATAGCTTACTAGCAAACAAACTTAAAAATAAAATTTCACAATCAAAAATATACAGGATTAGAACTTCTGCTGGGGAAGTTACGGCCAGTCCTAATCTTATTCAGAAATCTTTTCTGGAATACTTCAAGAAAATTTACTTATCTGGGCAACATCACCAGCAGCAAGAACAACAAAGATCTGCCTTCTTAGAGTCATGTGACCTTCCTACTTTATCCCAAGAAGATGCAGAACTACTAAATGCTAAGGTGGGGGAACTTGAAGTTAGAAAGACTATTACTTGCCTGAAAAGTGGGAAGGCCCCAGGCCCGGATGGATTTAAAAATGCATACTATAAGAAATATATAAACATTCAAGCCCCACGCCTCACAAACCTTTTTAACCAAATCTTAGAAGGTCATCAAATGCCACAGGAACTGAACCAAGCAGACTTGATATTCTTCCCCAAAGAAGGTCGGGACTCTCTAGAAGTTAAGAATTATCGCCCAATTTCGCTCCTAAACGGAGATATAAAAATCTTAGCAAAATTAATGGCCAATAGAATCTCCCAATTTCTCCCTAGACTTATACATAAGGACCAGGCGGGATTCATCCCTTATAGACAAACAGGGGATAATATCAGGCGCACATTAAACCTAATTTCAAGAGCATCCCAAAATAACATCCCAACCTGCTTAGTGGCCTTAGACATAGAAAAAGCTTTCAACACCGTAGAATGGTCGTATCTCAAAGCGGTACTACTGAAATTTGGGTTTGGTGGAAAATTTATGGATCTAATTGAGACATGCTATAGATCGCCCAAGGCAAGATTAAAACTACCAGGTGACTCTATAGCGCAAATTGAGGTACAACGGGGAACAAGACAGGGATGCCCTCTCTCACCCTTACTCTTTGCATTGGCAATAGAGCCATTAGCACAATCTATAAGAGCTAACCCGAAAATTAAAGGGATCCAGATAGGCCATCATCATTTTAAATGCAGTCTCTTTGCAGATGATTTTCTAGGCTCACTCACGAGTCCGTCTACCTCTATTCCAGAGCTACTACACACTCTCAACATCTTTGGAAACATATCGGGACTTACAATTAATGTAACAAAATCAGAAGCGCTAGGTATAGCTCTCACACAAACAGAGATTCAATTTCTTAAACAAAACTTTGACTTCTCATGGCCCAGTTCACATATTAAATATTTAGGAGTATCCATCACGAAAAAAATAACGGATCTATATAAAACTAATTATACCCCCCTATACCTAGAATTAATATTAGACCTTCAGAGATGGTCAAAAGGTAAAATTTCCTGGCTAGGCAGAATACAAGCAGTCAAAATGAATATCCTTCCGCGACTTTTATACTTATTCCGCACACTTCCAATCCCAATAATCTACAAAGACCTTGAGAGGTTCCAAAACCACGTTTTTAAATTTATCTGGAATCACAAATCCGCAAGGATCTCTAGAACTACCATGTACATTTCAAAAACTAAAGGAGGCCTTTCCTGCCCCAACTTTAAACAGTACTATAAAGCAGCGCAGCTTTCGTTTATCCCCCTAGCGCATTCCTCCCAGCACCAGTCCTTGTGGGTTTTTATAGAAAACCTACAAATGTCCCCTTACGCATGGGACACCATGATATGGTCACCCAATCTCAACAATATGATGGGGAAAATAAAAAACCCAATAACTAAACATTCACTGGGATTATGGATATGGGCGATCCGGCGCCATAATATAGCACCTAAATTAGCCAGTATCTCCCCGATAATCCCCAACCCCCTCTTGACATTACAATTATCCCCCACATCTAACCACTGGTGGAATTCCAGGGGTCTGCTGAGGTTTGGGGCATGGTACCAAGAAGGGACAATTATTACTTTTGAACACATAAAGAAGAAATACAATATTCCTTTAATAGAACACTATTCTTATTGTAGAATTTGACACTTTGTCAGCTCCACTATAGCATCACTAGGACCCCCAGTAACCAATTGGCTAGTTAGAATATGTAAAGACACTCCACTGTCGAGCAACAATATAAGTATACTATATAATGCATTTAATGAACCACAGAGGTCACAAAAAATTAATTATATACAAAAATGGGAAAAAGACCTAGGATACACCATGGACCAATCAATTTGGAAACAAAGCTGGCGTAGCTTAACTAGAGGGTCACTGAACTATAGCGTTCTGGAGACGTCAATAAAGGTTCTACATAGAATATACCACACACCAGCTAAACTCTTTAAATGGGGGCTAATACAAGACACAAAATGTTTCAGAGGATGCAGAGATCCAGGTACATACTTACATATATGGTGGTTATGTCCCAAAGCGAAAGGACTCTGGTCAAAAATATTTGAACTAGCTTAAAAAAAAATTTAAACTAAAGTATATGAATCTATTGAAGTCAGCTTACTAGGCCTTCCACATACGCTTTTAACATCCCATCAAAATAGGCTATTACAATTCATGATGCTGGCTACAAAAAGCCATATTGCTCGACAGTGGAAGTCCCCGGACTTGAGTCTTTGGGCAGTAAAAACCAAAATCAACTTTATTTTAATTAAGGAACGAATAACGCACCTTCTAGAAGACTCGATTCCAAAATTTACAGATATATGGGCTCCCTGGCTAATGGAGCCGGACAGTATCTCAATATAATCCTAACAAAGATACAAACCTATACATGGGAGGGGAAAAAAAAAGAAAAGAGGTTGGCGCTGGAGAAGGCGGATGATGAAAAGAACTGCTGGTTGAAAGATGAAGGAACTGCACATAATTTCATGTTTTGTGTTTTACTTTTGTTACTTAAAGAATAGTAAAAAAAAAAAAGGGGGCAATGGTAGAAAGCTCTCCGGAGAGGGAACTGATAACTCCTGGAAAAGAATTGGATACAAGGCTTAGACAACAGCTATTAAAGGCATCAGGAAACTGTATTTACGTGCTTTGTACCTATTGTATATAATTGTTTAATTTGCATAATGCGATGTACCATTGCCTAATAAAAACTGATGGTTAAAAAAAATAAAATAATAATAAATAGTCCACATATTAAAAAGATCAATAGAGATCTAAAAAGGTTGAACTTGATGGACTAACTCTTTATTCATCCTCAAATACTATACTATTAATAATTATTTAACAACTAATTAATTAATAACTAATCCGCATATTGCAGATCAGAGGAGATCTTAACAGGTTGAAATTGATGGACTGAAAGTCTTTTTTCAACATTAATTACTATGTAACTTTGTAATTACTATGTAATTAATTTCTATGAGGAGGTTAGTCGGAACTTGGATCAAGGCAACTCAGTGGATGCAGTCTATTTGGATTTTGCAAAGGCTTTTGATACAGTGCCACATGGGAGACTAATGTTCCAACAAAGGAATACAGGAATTGCAGAAAATATCTGCTTATGGATTGAGAGCTGGCTAAAAGACAGGAAGCAAAGCGTTTTTGTAAATGGAACATACTCCGAATGTGGTAAGTGGGGTTCCTCAGGGTTCAGTATTAGGTCCTCTCCTTTTTAACATATTTAGAGGTGGGACTGAAAAGTAGTGTCTCCACGAAGTTGTGCAAGGTAATTAAATCAGATAATGATGCGCTTTCCCTCCAAAGGGATTTACATAAAATTGAGGAATGGGCATCTAAATGGCAGATTTAATATGAATAAATGTAAAGTTATGCATCTGGGAAGGAAAAATAGCCATGCAATTTGTATTATATTTATACTTAATGGAGCAAATATAGGGGGGTATCAGATATTGAAAGGGATTTGGGAGGGCTTGTGGACAACCACCTAGATAACAGTGCTCAAAGCTAAGCAGCAGCTGCAAAGGCAAATAAAATATTAGCATGTATTAAGAAGGGTATAGAAGCAAGGGAAGCAAATATAATTCTGTCACTATACAAATCTCTAGTACACCCTCATTTGGAATATGGAGTACAATTTTGGGCACCACTTCATAAAAAGGACATTTTAGAGCTGGAAAAGGTACAGAGGAGTGCAGCAAAACTAATAAGAGGAATGGTGGGTCTAAGTTATGAAGAAAGACTAGCCAAATGAAGTGTATGTTCTCTAGAAAAAAGGCGTCTAAAGGAGATATGATTACCTTATATAAATACATCCAGGGTCACTATAAAGAATTGTCAAGGGAGCTTTTTGTGCCAGGAGATTTTCAACTGACAAGAGGACATTCCTTGAGGTTAGAAGTAAAAAGATTCCACCTTAAAGAAAGAAATGGGTTCTTCACAGTAAAGGTGGTTAATCTGTGGAATTCACTACCACAGGAGGTGGTGACAGCGGATTTGTTAGATAACTTTAAAAGGGACTGGATTTATTTCTAATTAAGAAGGGGATTCAGGGTTATCCTGGATAATTAGAGAGAGTGTATTGATCCAGGGAGAAATCTGATCGCCATTATCTGCGGTCAGGAAGGAATTTTTTTTATTTTTCCCTTTGAGACGATTGGCTAAGTTTCACTTGTTTTTTTTTTTCTTTTTGCCTTCCTCTGGGTTAATTAATAATAAAAAAAATAATTGGTATATAATTAAATAACAATTAATTAATAACTAATATGCATATTGCAGATCAAAGGAGATCTTAAAAGGTTTAACTTGATGGACTTGATGGACTAAAAGTCTTTTTTCAACCTTAATTACTATGTAACTCCGGGATGCCCCCCTGCTGCAATTTGGTGGCATATCAACAATCTGGCACTCAAGGGCTTCATCAGGGACGTTACCTGGCTGGGGGCGCATGGGAAACTCCCAGTGCAGGATGTTATGCATTGGTGTCGCTGTGTGATAACTGTGCAGTGCCCTTATGCCTCATGCACAGGGGTCGTGGAGACGTTTGATCATATGTGGCTCTAATGCCCGTTTGCACAGCCGGTTGGACTGCCACACTGCCATTGTAATGTCACTCTTGCATTCCTACATATGGCACTGTTGTGTCTAGACTATTTGGCACAGTCTTGAAAGCCTATGAGCACTTGTGGATCTTCACCTGCCTGATGAAGCAACAGCTTTGGATAGTTCGCTTTAAGGCTGCGGTGGAAAAGAAGGTCATCACCATATCCGGACTGGTCAGTAGGGTCGCTGCTCAGATCCAACAGTTTGATCCAGGCTGAAGTTCCAGGGTTCTATTGCCTTTCCTATACTTTGTTACATTCTATTTAATTGAAAGTGTTTACCGCCCTTTGAAACTTGGAGTTTTTTGGGGTAATGGATACTTGTGTCTTGGTGTTTTTCACTATGTATTATTTATTTTAAACATTGATTATTGTTTGAATTGGTTGCTGTTTAATGCTTAAGTCTCTGTAATTGTGCACATTTTTTAAATAAAATAAGATTTAAAAAAAGGGGGCTCAAAGATTATATAGTGCTTATATGTGATATATAGTGCATACATAATAACAATAGTAAACAATGTGTTGTGGGTAAACTTAAATAATGTCTAATAAAATGGGTTTATACAATACGCATTTTGTGTTTTTATTTTTTATTATAATAACAATATAAAAAAAAAATAACATAATTTAAATAGTAACAATAGGCTTGCGAGTTAGGGTTGGAGTTACGGTTAACTTTTAGTTTTGTATGCAGTTTTCAGTATCTCACAAAGTCAGTAGGCCTTGGTGCAGGGTGAATTAGCATTGAAAGAAAATGGAAACATTGTTTGAATGACAGATACTTACAGGAAGAGAGAGGAATGAAAGAAAGAAAGGCGGCAGGAATGACTGTGAGTAGGAGAGTTAAGGTAATTATGCAAGCCATGAATGGGGGATGGTGTAGAGAGCCATGCTGGATACAGGAAACAGTTGTTAGGAATTGAAAAAATGCTAGAAATATTTATATCTGCCCAGATATAATAACACACATACAGTAGTAATATAGATATTGGCTCCAGAGATGGGGCAATTTCCAGAGTCTTCTCCATACCTGCTGGTGTTGTATGTAGTTCTCAGTATCTCACAAAGTTAGTAGGCCTTGGTGCAGGGTGAAGTACTCAAAGATGCTCACTTGTAGAACTATGATAAGATTTGGTGACCCAGCATTAACAGACTTCATCAGAGATGGTACATGGCTGGGGGTACACCTGACGCTTCATGTGCGGAACATATTAGGGTGGTGCCACAGTGTAAAGACATTGCAATGCTCCCAAGCAAGAGACATCGGACCATTTATGGCTTGAGTGCCCATTCTCACAAGCTGTGTGGACTGCTGCCTTACCGCGGCTCCTTCACTCCTTTGTGCCTACTTATGGCGCTGTTGTTTATGGACTGTTTGTCATTGGTTTGAAGGTGCAAGAGGCACGGAGCCATCAAATATTTGCACGTCATGTGAAGTGCCAGTTGTGGACAGCTAGATGTAGGGGCACCATAGGGAAGAAGGTTACTGCTTCCAGACTGGTCACCACCGTGGCCAAGAATACTCAATACGTTTGACCCTTGTTGAATCCATATCAGTAGACTGTGAGGGTTGGGGCATCCTGTGGTTTATTGTCTTATGAGATTTGTTAGTTTTGTGCATTGTATTAGATAGGTCGTCACTTTATCTTGTGGGCTTAAATATCGCCTCTTGGGACTAGGAAATTCAGAGTTTGAGTGTTAATGTGTATTGGTCTTTCACTGCATTTGTTTGATTATATTACATTTTATGTTTAATACTTTTGTAATGTTAAAAGGTTTTTTAATAAAATAAGATTTAAAAAAAAGAAGGGATCCAAAAAGGCTGTCACTAATACCCAGAATAAGGATGGAAACAAGTGCAACAGGACCATCTACGTCTACAAAGTGCTCAAACAAGTCCACCCAGACACCAGCATCTCCTCCAAGGCCATGGTCATCATCATTATTATTATTCTCATCATTTATTTATAACGCGCCAACATATTCTGTTGCGCTGTACATAAGTTCAGTTCCAGACAAAGATAGATACAAATTAACACATGGCAAAGCAAGAAGGGCCTTTGAGCTTGGAATCCAGTGTCCATAGTACTTTCTTTAAAGCACAATGCAGGATTGAAACTCGCAGACTTACAACCTAAAGGTATTGTGTGTGTGTGTGTGAGGGAGAGAGAGGTGATGAGCGTGTTAGGGTGGAAGGTGATACACTTCTTTAAATAGATGCGTTTTTAATGAGGTTTTGAATGTTTTGAGGCAGGAGGATAATCTGGTGAAGCGAGGCAAGGTGTTCCAGAAAATATGGGCAGCACGAGAAAATTCCTGAAGGCGAGAGTGGGAGGAGTTGACAAGAGTTGTAGATAGAAGAAGGTCATTAGCAGAACGAAGAGGAGTGGAGGAGTATTTGGAGATGAGAGCAGAGATGTATCGGGTAGCGCTATTGTTGAGGGCTTTATAAGTTAACGTCATGATTTTACATTGTATTCTAGAGGCTAAGGGAAGCCAGTGGAGTGATGGAGAGAGGTGATGCCGACACTGAACATTGTTTAAGGAAGATGAGTCTAGCAGAGCCATTCATAATGGATTGTAGTGGGGATAGTCGGATGGTGGGTAGGCCAGCAAGTTGAGAGATGATCAGAGAGTGTATTAGGATTTTAATAGTGTCTTGTGTAAGATAGTGACGAATTCAGGGCGGGGTCTAGTAGAACCCCAAGACAACGGCCTTGGGAGGTGAGGGTGATTATGTTGTTGTTGACAGTAAGAGAGATGTGAGGAATTGACGCTGTGCTAGAGGGAGAGAAGATTAGGAGTTCAGTCTTAGACATGTTGAGTTTGAGATGGTGGGTAGACATGCAAGAGGATATAGTAGAGAGGCAGAGGTAGAATTAGGTGTCATCTGCATAGAGATGATACTGAAGCCCAAAATAGTTTATTAGGGAACCAAGTTAGGATATGTAGATGGAGAAGAGGAGGGGGCCTAGGACTAATCCTTGGGGTACACCAACAGACAGGAGGTGAGGAGAAGAAGAGTTGTCAGAGAAGGAGACACTGAATGATCAATTTTGTAGGTATGATGAAAACCACGAGAGAGCAGTGTCTGGAATACCGAGGGAGGAGAGGATATGGAGTAGAAGTGGATAGTCGACTGTGTCAAAGGCAGCAGAGAGGTCTAGAAGAAGAATTTAAAAGTGATCTTTTGACTTGGCGGTAAGCAGGTCATTGGGGAGAGCTGCCTCAGTAAAGTGTTGGGGTTGGAAGCCGGATTTAACGGTGTTAAGAAGGTAGTTAGAGGAAATAATGCTGGTAAGGCGATTATAGACGAGCTGCTCCAGCAGTTTGGAAGCCAGGGGAAGTAGAGAGATAGGGCGGAAGTTAGATGCAACGTCAGAGTCAGATGAGGGGTTTTTGAGAGTGGGTGTAAATATGGCATCTTTTAGAGAAGATGGAAACATGCTAATATTTATGGAAACGTTGAAAATATGTATGAGAGCTGGCGTTATTCCGGGAGAGAGGGGAGGGATGAGCTGAGATGGAATGGGATCCTGAGGAAATGTAGTGAGGCGAGTGGATGTTAGCAGGCTGGAGACTTTGAACTGCTTTGACCCGGCTACAGAGGACAAAGTGGCTGTGGGATTGGGGAAGGGAGAAGACTGGGTGTTGCTAGTTAGTTGAGAGAGTGGAGTGTGTGACCCACTATGAGAGGAGTGTTCATTGGGGATGTTTTGAATTCTATGAATGAAATGGTTGGCGAAGTCTTCAGCTGTGAGAGAGGAAGGGATGGGAGGATGTGGTGGGCGGAGTAGAGTGGCGAATAGATGCTTTGGGTTAGAGGGCAGAGTTGATATTAGTGTTGTAACGTAGTGTTGTTCTGGCGAGGTTGAGGGCAGAGGAATAGGAGCGTAACATAAATTTGTAGTGGAGGAAATCTGCAGAAGTGCGTGCTTTCCTCCATAGTCATTCAGCAATGCGGGAGCACCTCTGGATGTGTTGTGTTTGTGTAGTAAGCCATGGATGTGAATGAGAGCGAGGAGGGGCATCAGCGTTTGGTTATGGGGGCAAGGTTGTCAAGGGTGGAAGAGAGAGTAGAGTTGACGTGTGAGGTGGCAGTGTCGGGGCAGTTGAGGTTAGCGATGGGGCTGAGAAGAGGTTGGAGCACACTCATGAAGTTCTTTTGTTAATAACATCTCTGAGGCCATCACAGGGGAAGCCTCCCGCCTAGCTTAAGGCTATTTTCTGAGATACTATCTGTGCTAATTGCTAGCCCAGGGAGACAGAAGAAGCTTAGGGAGGATTATGCGTGGCTAAAAAAGTGCACTAAAAAGTGGTTTGAGTTTTTAGAGCACTGGGCTGACTTCTCACTTGGGTACAATCTCTACAGCAGGGATGGATTGCACCTTAGTGATGAGGGAGCTTGTGTGCTAGGGATAGGATGGTAGAAAGGCGGACTATATGAAAGTAATTGGGTAAAAAGTTTAGAGGGGATAAGTCATGAATTAACTACTCCTGGGGGAGGAGATGGGGAAGGGTTAGTATAGTCAATAGAGAGGTATTACTAAGTAACTCAAGGAAAGAGGAAGGCACTTCAAAACTACAAACTCATACCATAAGGTGCATGCTTTCTAATGTCAGAGGCTTGCCAGGAAAAATGGGTGCGTTAGAATTATTAGCAGTTACTGAGAAATGGGATTTAATAGGCATTATTTAAACATGGTGGGATGAATCTCATGACTGGACTGTTAATCTGAATGGTTATAACCTATTTAGGAAAGATGGCGGCAATGGTAAAAGAGGAGGAGGGATTTGCCTGTATGTCAAGTCTGGATATAAGCCTATAGTCCGAGAAGATATTTATGCTGGAACTAGCGTTAATGTTGAATGTTTGATGGTAGAGTTAAATAGAGGAGGAGCAAATTCTAAAATAATATTTGTATGAGTATGTTATAAACCTCCAAATATAATTGAAAGTGAGGAAATGCAATTATTGCTACAGATTGGAAATGCAGCTAAGCATGGGCAAGTTTTAATAATGTGAGATTTTAACTACCCTGAAATTAACTGGAAACATAAAAATAAATCATATTAAAAATAATAAATAAAGACATCTTGGCCAACGTCTGGACCAGCAAGACATCGGGGGATATTAGGGGGAGCCGTCCTGACCCCTCAAGAAGCTCACCGGACCGGAGGAGAGCACTTGGGAGCCGTGAGGCGGAGGAGCCAGCTGGGAGACCTAGAAGAGTGGAGCAGCACGCGGACCCCGGCAGCATGGACCCTGGCGGCCACCGGAACCCAGCAGGAGGCAGGAGAGCAGGGCACATAGGCCCAGAAGCGGAGTCCCTGCCGCAGAGAAGAAGAGGTCGCCGGCGGGAACATGCAAAGAGGAGGCGACCGCCATTTTGGCCACGCCAGCCCAAACTCGCTGAGCAGCACCCCAGCCCGGGACATCGCAGACCTGTCCACCAGAAGCCAACCGGAGGCGAGAGAGCGAGACACAGAGGCCCAGCAGTGGAATCCCCGGCAGCAGAGGTAAGGAGGGAGCCGGCGAAATCAGGCACAGAGGAGGTAGCCGCCATCTTGACCAAGCCGGTAAGCTGCTGGATATAGGGGCTGCAGGGGCTCTGTATAAGCCATTTGGTCACGAAGAAGACAGGAGGAGGCAAAAAGAGGATCAGAACGACTCCCAACCCAGATAAAAACAGAAGGCCGAGAGGGGAACAGCAAAGAAGCGGCGGGCAGAAGGGGAAAAGCCAGCAAAAAAGCGTCCGCCATTTTATGGTGCCGCGAGGTGGGCCCAAAATCACCATCAGAGCCCATAAAACTCACACCAGAGCCCAGAAATCCTCCCCAAGACCAAGAACTCTCCCCCAGGGCCCAAAAAGGCCACTGACCACTGCCCACCTGTAACCAGCCTAGAAACTCTGAAGAAGAAATACATTTATACAACCAGCCACGACATTATTCATATTCTGCGAGTTGTACCCTAACAAAAGGAGGCTGCATCAAAGGCCTGAGTAACAAAGAAGAGAGGCAACTTCATTAAAACAGCACAGCTGGACTAGTAGGGGGAGAGCCGAAGAAAATGTGCACGCACACTACACATAGAAGGTATGTGCTGAAGGGACCCTGGAACTAGAGGAAATGGGGAAGCGACAAGCAGAATGAGCTAAAAGAATGAGAACCTATTTCTGAACGACAATGAACACCTCAGCACCCCAGCCTAAGCAGCTCCACTGCACACAATAGCCAGGAAACCCCTGCCAAGGGGGGGGGGGGGTAGCTAACACCAGGGAAATACATTATAATTAAGACAGATCCTGCAAGCCTGGAGCAGAGGCAAGACCGATGATGAAGAAGGCGAAGAAAAGCATATCTTCCAGGGGCATACCCGATCATTTCCCAGCAGCAACCACACTGAAGACCAAAGCAGGGGAGAGCTCCCCAGAAAGGTCGGAGATGTCGGAAGCAGAGGGGGATCGACCCAACACAATCACAGATGTGGACTTCTCGGTGTCGGCAATGGCCAAATTCGAAGTGTTGCTAAAGACCCAGCTGGCATTAGCACTAAAAGAGGTAAGAGACGAGATCTGTGCGGTAGGACAGAGAACCCATGAGCTGGAACAAACAACCGACCAAATCATATCCGCTCAGGAGGAAGAAAAGCTGGAGATAAGTGCCAATACATCCCGCATAGAGGCTCTGGAAAACAAGATAGAGGATCTAGAGAACAGATCTCGACGACACAAAGTCCGCCTGAGAGGCGTTCCTACAAAAGTGGGAGACATCATGGCATATCTTGAAGCAGTATTCTTTACCATCATTCCCGGCCACCAAAAGGAGGAGCTGCTAATTGAAAGGGCCCATAGGGCGCTTGGAGGCCCTAGAAACCCAGAAAAAACAAAAGACATTGTTGTGCGCTTTGTGATACAAGGCTCCAGAGACTTACTAATGGTTACGGCAAGAAGGATGCCCAAAATAGTGGGACCGGACGGTTCTTCATAACAATTGTTTGTAGATCTTGCTCCATCAACCCTAGCAAAGAGGAGAGAGATGAAACCGGCTCTGGAAATCTTAACCGCGAACAAAATCCAATATCGATGGGGATTTCCATTTAGCATACAATTCAGGTGGAAGGAGCAGTCACATATAGCTTACTCCCTGGTAAGCCTTCAGAAAAAACTGTTGCATCTACAGCTGGTACCAGAAGGTACTAGCCTGACTGATCAGTTACCCAAACCCAGGGAGAGGCCATCCAGAAAATGGTCTGAGGCCTCCGCCAAGAAAAAACAAAGAAACAACAACAGAAAGGAACAAAGAGATCAAAGCGGTGGGCCTGAAGAAATGGAGCCACCAAGTAATGTATTAAGGGACTGATAATCTACGCAGTGGTAGCAAGGGCTAAGGGACGACCTTATGGTCAATAACATAGGACCTTGTTGTAATGCTTAGGATGGGTCAGAGTATTTGTAAGGATGAAGCTGGGGCGCTGCTATTTAACAAAGCTTATCAGGAACTAGATATAAAGTTAGGACAATCTAAGCTGAAGCTTGTAATGTTTGTTAGCCGTCCAAATTTATTGGGGGGAGTTATTTAGTAGACAATATTGAGTAGCGTAGTTGTCTACTACCAGGAAGTTCCTCACACTAGGGATTTTTAGTGGGTTAAGGGAACTCCACTCCCTAGGCATGCTAGGTGCAAGATGGCTAGATATGTGAGGAGGGGGGAGGGGGGTGGGGCAGGGCCCAAAAGGGTCTAGTTTACCAGGTTTTGTTATTAATGTTACACATTGTATTTCTCATGCCAAGGTTGGTAAAGCAACGGATGCGATGGTGAGTTGCTGGCTCTCACGGACCTCGATCGCGGATTCCAAATCCTCCGACTCTACAGGTGGTGAGTCTCTACTGACGATAGCAACACACAAATCCAATAACAGTGGGTGAGTCAGAATACGTTTGCATCACACATAATGTTAGAGGCTTTAACACCCCCTCCAAAAGAAGCAAAGTGTTCCAGTCGTACAAAGACCATAACCCAGCGGTAATCTTTATTCAAGAAACGCATTTTAAACGCCGCCATGTTCCGTCCTTCATGGACATAAATTTCTCCATATTACACACTAAAGAAGTAACTCCAAGAGGGAAGGGGTAGTGATCCTGTTACACAAAAATTTCCCGTTCACACTAGACAAAAAAATAGTAGATAAGCAGGGATACTACCTGTTTCTGACAGGAACCGTATTAGATACCCCGGTTACCTTAGCGGCCCTATATGCCCCCACTAAATCACCACACAATCATCTAATCAGAGCGTTGAGACACCTAGCAAAAGTGAGGGAAGGCAAGATCATCCTAGGGGGAGACTTCAATTTGACGTTAGACGTAAAGAACGATAGAACAGGAAAGGACCTGGGAGACAAATTTTCTAAAAAACTGAAACTAATACACCTGCTGCTAGGGGAACTAGGAGTAGTTGATCTATGGAGGGAAAGTCACCTGGGGATTAGAGAATTCACCTTCTACTCATATCCCCACAAAGTATACTCCAGAATAGACTACATACTGACTGACTCATTACTTTTAAAGGATGCTGAGGGAGTGGAAATAGTACCCTGTGCATGGTCAGATCATAGCCTGGTTAAAGCAACCATAAATTTGGGTCTCACAACTAAACCTCCTTACAAATGGAGACTAAATGAAAGAGTAATGACGATCCCGTCAGTAAAGGACAGAATAGCCCAAGAACTAGAATTTTTCTTTGAGATAAACAAATCGCCGGAGATGGGGATTGACTGGGTCTGGGCAGCACATAAGGCATACATCAGGGGCATGTGTATAAAAGAAGCGGCCAAGTTTAGGAAGGAACAGAAAGCTCTAGAAAAAAAACTTAGAGAAGAGCTAGGCACCCTAGAAAAGAGAAACCAGCAAAACCCAAAAAAGCAGACTAGGTGGGAAATTGAAAGAGTGAGAGTAGAATTAGATAAGATTTACTCAGAAAGGGCGGAAAAAATTCTTAGGAGAACCAATCATAAATTCTTCCTCCAAGCAAACAAACCTGATAGGATGTTAGCGAGAAAGTTGAGATCTAAACAAATGCAATCCAGAATTCACTGCATAAAAGTGAGGGACAATATAAGAACAGCTAATCCCACTAGAATACAGGAAATGTTCTTCAACTTCTACCAGAACCTCTACTCGGCGGCCGGTAGGGAAACAGAAGGTAGAATTAGATCATGGCTAGACAGGTATGATTTACCAAGATTGGAGGAATCTGAGGTGGAAGCGCTAAATACCAAGATTTCACAAGAAGAAGTTAGGAAAGGAATCCAGGCAATGAAAAGTGGTAAGGCCCCGGGCCCAGACTGGTTCACTAATATGTATTATAAGATCTTTAAAGATCAGTTAACAACCAGATTAACCAAATTGTATAACCATATCCTAGAAGGGCAGCCAGTCCCCCCGGAAATGAATCTTGCAGAAATAACTATTTTCCCTAAGGAAGGGAAGGACAAGACAGAGGTCAAGAACTACAGGCCCATTTCACTTCTGAACGGGGATATTAAATTGCTGGCTAAGATTATGGCAGACAGAGTCTCAAACTTTCTTCCAAGAATTATCCACAAGGACCAGGTGGGGTTTATCCCCCATAGGCAAGCAAGAGATAACATTAGAAAAGTAATTAATCTAATTCACCATGCCAAAAAAAACAAGACCCCGGCATGCCTCCTGGCGTTAGACATCGAAAAGGCCTTTGAATCTCTGGAGTGGCCCTATCTCCGGGAGGTCTTAAAGAAATTTAGTTTCAAAGGAGGATTCCTAAATTTAATTGATACATACTATAGAAATCCGGAAGCTTACCTGAAACTCCCGGGCACACTGAATCAGGCCATCAAAATAGGGAGGGGTACGAGACAGGGGTGCCCTCTGTCCCCCTTACTTTTCGCCATCGCAATAGAACCACTAGCACAGGCAATCAGGATGAACTCGGGGATCAGGGGCCTGGTAATAGGGCAACAACACTTTAAAATTAACCTGTTTGCAGACGATATGTTATGCACAATAACAGATCCAGAGCAATCTATTACAACTTTAATGGACACCCTCTCAGAGTTCAGTTTAAAATCAGGGCTAATCATTAACGTCGAGAAAACAGAAGCAATAGCTATAAATCTGGAATCAAACACAAAAGAATTACTATCAGATAAGTTCAAATTTCAATGGGCCAATGAATATATTCTTTATCTAGGGCTAAAAATCACGCCACATACGGATACCTTGTACAGGTCTAACTACCCCCCGCTTTATAAAAGACTTAGCGAAGATATGCAAAAATGGTCTAGGTATCCTATTTCATGGCTAGGACGGATTAATGCCTTTAAAATGACAATTCTACTGAATCTATTATATTTGTTTAGAACCCTGCCAATCCCCATCAACCAGGTAGACTTGAAAGGATTTCAGAGGAAGGTGTCCCAATTTACATGGAAGGGCAAACCCCCCAGAATGAAAAAGGAGATAATGTACAGGCACAAAGATAGGGGTGGACTGTCATTTCCAGACCTGAAGAAATACTATAGAGCTGCGCAACTATCGTTTATTCCCATAATTCACTCGGGGGCTCACCAACCGCTATGGAAAACCATAGAAGACCAGTGGCAAAACCCTTATACCTGGGACACCTTGGTCTGGCTAGACAAGGTGCCGGAGAGTGTGGGAAAGATCAAACATTGCCAACACGCTACAAGGTTGGAAATGGGCCCTAGAACACACAAGCCTATTTAGACACCCTTCTCCGATGATCTCAGTATTTAGTCACCCACAGTCCCCAGCAGGGATGAGCGCAAAGGCAAAGTGGTGGTGGAAATCTAAGGGGTTGGATAGGCTAGGAGCATGGCTAGGAACAGATAACCCAATAACTTACGAATACTTGAGAGATCACCATGATATCCCCATCAATCAACACTTTAACTTCTGCAAAATCAGACATCTGGTAAACAGTATAGGAAGAAAACAAGGTTCTCCTAAAAAAAACATGGCTTTTGGGAATTTGCCAGAAAGTTCCTCTGACTAAGGGCATCATAGGGGGTATTAACGAGATATACAATACACCTATAGAAGGGGTGAGGGATAAATACAGAGAGGACTGGGAAAAGGACATGGGAGAGCACTGGGAAACAGAGAAATGGGAAAAGGCCTGTCAAAGTATTTATAAAGGTTCGCTAAACCACACACTCCTAGAAACTGCCATTAAGGTTTTCCACAGAACTTACCTAACCCCTATAAGAATGGCAAAGTGGAACAATTCGGGGGAGAAGAATTGTACAAGAGGATGCCAGACCCCGGGTTCCTTCATACACATGTGGTGGGAATGCCCTAAGGCAGCACAGATTTGGACAGCCGTGACAGATCTTGCAGCTGACATACTTAGAGCCCCGGGAGGGGGCACAATAGAATCTTGTCTACTGGGAATCCCAGACCCCCGGCTTTCCCCAACACAGAATAAGCTACTCCAATACATGTACATGGCTACCAAGTCACACCTCGCTAAACAATGGAAAACGGACACACTGGAACTTCAGGCAATAAAGAACAAAATAAACTACCTAGCAGTAAATGAGCACTTGACACATATCCTAACAGATTCTGTCCAGAAGTACAGAGACGTATGGGAACCATGGTTAGCGTATAAGGGCTGAGTAAGGGGGATCAAAGGTGGAAAAGGTGACAAAAAAAAAAAAGAAGGAGGACGAGGAAGCGTGAGGGGCGCCGGGGGGACCAGCGAGGAGCCATGAAGTACAGAAATAACGAGGTAAAAAATAAAAATTATGAAGCTATCTTATTAGATGAGAAAATACAGGTGACCAACCTGTTTTGAGTTATGTTAGTTAAATTGTGAAAGAATGACTAAAGGCTACAGGGGATAGATATGTTAATACGAACAAGAAAAGATACTCTGTACCTAAGAGGAACAAAAACAGGGGGAAGAAGGAAAGGGGGGGCCATAGGTTTAGAAGTACAGGCTCAAACCCGAATATGACTATAAATAAAGACAGGGATCCCCATAAGAGAGTTGTCGTTTTAAGATTTCACCTTTTTTAAGTTTAGAAGTTGTATGTAGAAGTTCCATAAGGTTAATAATCAACAGACTCACACAGGCATGGTGATGAAAAAAAAAAAAAAAACACTATAAGGTACATAAGGGGGCTAAGGTTCAACCCACTAAATGTGATAGGCACCATTAAAAAAAAAATGTATTTATTTGAAACATACAAATAGGACCCAGGCTCATGTCTTGGCCCAACAATACATCCTTGTTATAAACCTGGCCTAAGACTCTAACATATGGACAGGCAAAGACTTACTAGGGAGTGATGCTTTCATGTGGCATAAATGCTAGTGGAAAGGCTTCATTTTGGGCCTGTATATATTAGCACCTTTAGGGCATCACAGACCTACTAGTTCAAAGGTGCTCATTCTCTTCAATTTAATCGGTCACCCAATTTTGGACTAGGCCAGCTAGGCCCAAACAAGCCTTTCGATGTACAAGCAAAACACAAATGTAAGTAAAAAGCATGAACATGCTAGGGAAACACCAGACACAAAACTCAGTTGAACACACACAGATTGTATAATAGAGAGCTGAACTGGGAAACTAGTTAACACTATTGATTTCAACAAATGAAAAAATTGGGTGTTTGAGAAATATTTACATAGGTAATATTTTATTGAATTTCAGGACAGCAGTGAATAAAAAGCACACTTAAAATCAAAGTGCAGGGATATTTATCCTTTACAGTGCGATTCTCAATTTTTTTTACAATGCTTTGGAGTGATCCTTAAATATGTAATATATCCTTTTTACTTGAATCCTGCTTGGTGTATAAGGATCCATCAAACTTCTCAATTAGTGGAAACACTGTTCATTATTTTGGATAAACAGTACCTCAATTATAAGAGTAATTAGGGTATTTTATGTAGAGAAATGCAGGGGTTTGTATTTAACAGCAAGCACAGAATGATAAATGAAAATGGGTAAATGGGGTAGCAACAATGGATCAAATAGACAGTAAACTTGCTTATGTATATTCTGATTACTTTTCATTTTTTTATAAAGAAGTATTTAGCAATAAATGTTCTAGTCTTTGGCAACACACTGCTTAGTAAATTATTCATCTTGTTTTTAACAAGTAATAAATCTAGAGGACACATTATATCATTTCATATTTGCCCAAGTTGCTAAGCCTTTTGGACCTTTGCAATTGTCTCTTAATCTCTTCTGTTGGTTGCAGCCATTGAAGCTATCTTTTATACACCACTTCAATCGTTTTCATTTTCAAATAGCAAAGTATTTTTCTGTTCCAAAACAAATCCTATTTTCCTCTATCTGTCCTTACTTGTAATGCCCCTATCTATTTTCCCTTTCTATTTCCACATTACTGCAGGGATACACTAACAGTGAAGAAATAAATGCGTTCATCCCTGATTTTGACGCACACTATGCTCAGAAGACGCCTTATCCTTTGATAAAGGCGTGATAATTACCGTATTGGTCCGAATATAAGCTGCACCCGCATATAAGCAGCACCCTTAAAGTTCAAGGGGAAAAAATAGAAAAAAGATAGTACTCAAATATAAGCCGCACCCGTAAAATTGGAGAGAAAAAGACTCTCAAAGTTATCAGCCATTGCAAGAAACAGGCTTTCTAATTAGCACTGTAGCTTTTTTTGCAAGTTACTGGCTTTACAGGATGTTTAGAATCACTAAAACCGTAAATCGCTATTCAATACCGCAGTCTTAAGCACGAAAATTGGCACCCTTAACTCGCAAGTTCGCAAATCGGCAATGATTTTTTTAACTGTCGCGAATATAAATATTTCCAAAAAGAGAGAGAAAAGATCCTTTTTTAGGGCACTCCTGAAAAATCAAATCTCAGAAAAAGAGATTGAACTAAATGTTAAAACTTAACTTTTAATCATGTGAGTTAAAATCCACTTAAAATACATAAACGTAGGTAGCAGAGAGATATCTAATATATAAAGTTTACTGGAATAATTGTATTATACTATAATATTTCCACTGTTGTGGAAAGTTGCCACTATGAGGTAGACCATATAAAGTGCAACGTGCTGGTATAGTCACTGGTAAAGTGACTAGTGTATGAAATAAGGTGCTAAATAGTGCTTATAGTGATAAAGTGCCACGTGCTATGACACATGAAAAAAGTATATGAGAGTGAAGCATGAAAAATAATGATATATGGTTGCCTATAAGGTGCAATACAAGTAAATACAAGTAAATATTAGCATCTAATTGCTGATCAAAAACCAGTGAACGATATAATAGTATATAGCAAGGGGTTATGGATAGGGGTAAAAGATATTGAGAGATAAATGCCCCCAGAGTACTAATATCCAGTTGGGTAATGTTCCCAATATCAATATATCCAAATACCCAAGCTCCCAAATAGCAGCGTTTCCTTCAGGATATACCCATATTAAGTTGCTAATGCCTTCCCATATCTCCTAAACTTGACTAAAATAGCCAGAATATTGCAGCAGTGAAGGGACTTTAAGCTATGGGCCTGAGACTGAAAACGCTAGCTCTCTGCTAGTCACGCCGCGGTCTAGACGCTGAATGATGACGTCATAGACTTGCGACTGCGTTCCTACGTGCACCCGACGCAAGTTTCTTGAATTTCATCAAGGGTTACGCCTGCCTTCCCTGCAGGCCTTTTTAAAGGCAGGCGTAGTCATGGCAATGCAAAAAAAACGCGATTAAAACAAAATAGTGAACAAATATCGCTATGCATCATTAAAAACTAATAGGTCATCTCTTAAAGGTGGAAATGAACTACAAAAAATGTGTAGTGCTGAATAGTAACATAATGGAACTTATGCTAAGAGTAAGTTATTAGGCTCAAATATATATAATGTTGGCAATGGAAGAATATAACAGTACTATATTATGCACCTATATATTTACTAGATTTAATAGAGAGCCCAAGTATAATAAACTTAGTGAATGCCTTGCTTAACAATATATTGTATATTGGCTCACTATAGTCATTCTAAATAAGCTATTGCTGAAAGCTGATTTATTTATATACAGCTTTAGATATAAACACTAAAGTATCACACAAAACAAATCTTGGAGTAAGAACTTTATATTTGGTGAAACATTTCAAAAACTACAGGCAGAAGTGGAAAAAGGGAGACCAACAGCCTGCAAAATACTTTAGCACCGAAACTGGCAAAGGAACGCCCTTGATGGACACTTTCTCTTTCTTTCTCTGTTTTTCTCTTATTGCCTCAGAGAACCTGACATTTATTAGGTTATGATACTTTTTTATGTAAGAGCAGAAATATAAATAATAGAAGCTTGAAATTTAAGTATCCTTACCTCTGATAAAGAAGGAGGAAAATTCTGTTCTCAAGCAGGTCTAGAGATACTGAGATTTAATAAAAGGGGCGATAAGAAAAAAGGGGAAGGAGAAGGTGGAGGAGAGAGGGAAAAGAGGGTTATAGAGAGACAAGAGGATCAAATAAAGCTCTAGGATAAGAGGGAATAAAAAGGGAAGATAAAAATAGATCAGAAAATGGAAAAGAAAAATGTACAGACGTCCAAGGGAAAAACAAAGGAAAAAAAAAATAATAATACTAAATCAGGGAAAGATTTCTTCTCCCCTGGAACTAAAATAAAAGATCATAATAAATCCCAACTGGGAAGTGATGTCTCAGAGAAACTTGATCTCTCTGTAGATCAATTTAAATTAGGGGAATCTAGAGAAGAAATAGAAAGTTCACTTTCTGACACCCTAGTAACGGAAGCATTGACAGCCTCATCAATGAAGCTCTTGATGAAAGATCTATTAGCAGAATTCAAATCGGATTTAATTTTGGAGCTTACAACAGAAATCTCCAAAAACACTATGGCAATTAAAGATCTTTCACAAAAAACTGATAACTTAGAGATACAACATTTGTCTATGACCACCGATCAGAAGGAACTAAAAGCTAAACTGATTACTATAAAAGAAGAATTAGCAGTCCTTAAAAAGAAATATAATAAACTAGAGGATCATTCAAGGAGAGCTAATATTAGAATAAGGGGTATAGAGGAAAAAATTGAATACCAAGATTTAAGTAGCTATGTATTCGCCTTTTTGACCTCTTTAATTAAAATTGATTTCCCTGTGGAACAAGTCATAGAAAGAATCCATAGAATTCCCCTCTCAAAAAAAGCAGAACCAAATTCTCAGAGAGACATAATAATTAGACTACATTTTGCATCACACAGAGAGCAGATTCTCAGAAAATCATTTGAGAACCAACAATTTGGACCCCCCTATGAATCACTTAAAATATTTCCTGACTTATCAGTAGAAACGTTAATGAGAAGAAAAGAATTCAAGGAGGTCACAAAGGTTTTGAGACTTAACAATATAAAATACAAATGGGGTTTTCCCACAAAAATCATTATCTCGGTAGACTCTAGGAAAGTGGTTTTGAACTTGCCTAAAGATGTAGAGAAATTCATTCAAGCAAGAGAAAGGCGAGTTTGAGTGTTTAAAGAAATGGATTTGATAGTTAAAGTTTCCAAGACGTTACAGAGTAAGATTAGAAACACCTTAGAATGACTAAGAGAGTGTTTAGATGTTTTTAAAAGGTTAAAACAGATTGTAATATGCACTAAAACTAATGCACTGACACAAGTGTTAAAAAGAACACTAAAATATATATTTTTTCACGTAGAATTTATAAGAAAGTGTGTTTTTTTATGATTTTGGCACATCTACATGAGTGTTGAAAAGAATACAAAAGGATAAACTGAGGGACGTATGGCAGATTAGAAGCTGTAATTTGATGTGATCTGGGTATATTGACACAAGGGTTGAAAATAATATAAAAATGCAAATGGATGCACGTAGTAGTTATTAGAGGTTGTGTTTTTATAAATATTATGTTTTTTAAGTGGTGCAATTATAAGCACATAAAACGGGTATTAGATAGAATTTAAAGGATTCATCAATGAGTGATATAAGTAGATATGGGTTTGACACAGGTTGTCAAAATGTTGAATTTGAGTTATGAATTTGCACAAGGTGGATTAAGTAAACACATGACCAAGGTTTTTGATTTATTAAATAATGGTAAAAAGAAGAAAACTAAGATAGTGAATCTGATGAGAATGTCTTGGGGAAATATTCAATCGATTTGTTTACACTTTATTATGTCCGTATAATATCTGAGAGATAGTGGGTATTTCTATGAGATTCATTCAGGATGATTATAAACAATTATATGAAGTGAATTCGCTATTTATGTCATTCTGGATAATGATTTTTTGTCTATCCCTGAAGTAGGGTCCTTTTTGTGTCTCTTTAAATCTCATGAAGAGTACATAAGGGTACTTAAAGATAGGTGGTTAAGTTTTATTTAACACAAGAGCTCTGTCTTAATGACAAGAAAATGAGAATAGAAGGTAAAATGCTTGCTGCAGAAGTCCGCTTAAGTGGATTAGTTTTAAACTTTTTATAAAACGTTTTTGGAATGATTCAAACCCCCGTACAGACCTCCTCAATTTTTTTGGGGAGCGAGAGCGGGGAGCTGAACCATTTCTTCTCTAGAGAGAATGAGAGGATGTATGAAAAAGTGTGTGTTTTTTTTTTGTTTTTTTTTTCTTCTTTCTTTTTGTTTTTCTCTTTTTTTTTCTTTTTCTCTCTTTTTTCTCTTCCTCTGTTGGCGCGGTTTGGGGGTGGGACTTCGGGGTGGGGGGAGGAGATGGAACTTAATTCTGAGAAATGTTATTGATTTAAAAAAATAAAAATAAAATGTTGATGAAAGTTAAGTTAGTTTCTCAGAATGCTCAGGGTCTAAACTCTCCCAATAAAAGAGCTATGTTTTTCAGTGGGTTCTATAATAGTAAGGCAGATATTATAGCCCTGCAAGAGACCCATTGGCAGACGGGAAAAGCCCCTTTATTTTATGATGGGCGATTCATAAATGTATGCAACTCGACATATGATAAGAAGAAAGCAAGGGGCACAGCTATTTTTTTTAATAACAAATTGAATTATAAAGAGGAGTTCTCTAAAACAGACACTGAGGGCCGCTACTCACTCTGGGTAGGGACGATTAATAAGGATAAAGTAACAATCGTTAATATTTATGCACCGAATAAAGGGCAAATGAAATTTATTAATAGAACACTGAAGAGTTGCAAAAAATACTTTTCGAGATTATTGATCATCTGTGGCGATTTCAACCTATGTTCAAACCCAGAATTAGATAGAAAACAGTTGAGATTAACTAAGATAACTAATCAAGGCCCAAATGGGTTTAATAAAATGCTTTGGAATTTTGAACTCTTTGACTCATGGAGGTGTCTACACCCCAGAGAAAGAGATTTCTCATTTTTCTCACACCGCTATCAATCATATGCAAGAATTTACTATATTCTTGTGAATGAAAGTATGCTTAAGAAAATAGTAAGAGCAGATATTTTACCGATCTGTAAATCGGATCATGGACAAATTACCATAGAATTTGTAAGCGGGAGTGTAAATATAGTTCCTTCAACATGGAAAATTAAAGACTCCATTTTAAAAGATCAAGAAATGAGAAACAAAATAAAAAAAGAACCAAACAAATAGAAACACAGTTGTCTCAAGTATAGTAGTGTGGAACGCTCATAAGGCTGTAATTAGAGGAATATGCATTAGCCTACAGGCTCAAAAAAAGAAACAACAGAGACGCCCGTTGAGAGAGTCCTATATCCAGTTAGCCAAACTGGATAAGATCAACAAAAGTGCCCCTACTAAGAGTATTCAAGAGCAGATAAAGATTGTACAACTTCATATAAAAAAAATAGAACAACAACGGGTGGATAACTCCCTCCGGAAATTGCAAAAATATCTGTACCATTTTGGAGAGAAAGCATCTAAATTTCTAGCTACTAAATTTAAGGGTAAAAAGAATAAAAATAGGATAGATGAATTAATGGTTGATAAAAAAACAATAACTTATCCTTCCAAAATAGTAGAGGCTTTCGGAAAATTCTATGAGAAACTTTATAATTTAGAGGAACACAATGAAGTAACTAAACCAAAAACGGAAGAAATACAACAGTTCCTTGATAAAATACACATCCCTAAATTACCTCTGGAGGAATTAGAAAAATTAAATAGGGAAATATCGGAAATCGAGATTCAAGAAGCAATATCTAATTTGAAAATATCATCTGCACCTGGGCCTGATGGCTTCACCAATCAATACTTTAAAATATTCCAAAAAGAAATATGTAGAGATCTAAAAGCAACATTTAATGAAATCTTTAAGAAAGGCCTCGCGCCTAAAGAAATGCTAGAGGCTAACATCATAAATATTCCTAAACAGGAGAAACCCCATATGGAATGCAGGGACTTTCGTCCAATCTCTCTTTTAAATGTTGATTTGAAGATCTATGCTAAAGTGTTGGCCAATAGAATGAATACAATTATGAGACTATTGATTGGTGAAGACCAAAGAGGTTTCATAGTAGGACGTCAGGGAACTGACAACATAAGAAAGTTGCTTAATTTGATTTCCATCTCTAAGGCGAACAACCTGCCTACAGTTTTTCTCTCCCTGGATGCGGAAAAGGCCTTTGACAGAGTCGGATGGAGCTACATGGACCAGGTTCTTGCCAAATTTGGGTTTGGAGAATTTGGTTCCAAGGCCATTAGGGCTCTATATGTGGCTCCATCTGCCTCTGTCATTGGTCTAGGGTTTAGATCACCTAGATTTAAGGTAACCAATGGTACAAGGCAGGGATGCCCGCTTTCTCCCTTGATATTTGCACTTATGAACGAACAGTTAGCTATAGGTATTCGAGAATTAAGGAATATCAGTGGAATACAAATTGGAAATATAGATCACAAAATATCACTCTTCGCGGATGATGTGTTACTTTCATTAACCAACCCAGTTGAGTCTATAGGGAACCTACAAGAGCTTATAGATGAATTTTCTAAAATATCAAATTATCTACTCAATATAGCTAAATCGGAAATTCTCCAATTAAATCTACAGGATAACGATATTGCATTATTGAAAAGTAAATATGCATTTAATTGGCAATCCCACATCAAGCATGTAGGCATACATCTCTATGCAGACCTGAAGCAATCAATTTTACAAAACTTCAGAATAGTTTATCAGAATATAATAGAAGCAATTTCACGTTGGAAAAAAATTCAGACATCATGGTCAGGTCGCATAATGGCAGCCAAAATGTTTCTTATACCTAAAATTACATATGTAATGAGGTGTATTCCGAGCCAATTTCCAAGCTTTATGATTAATAAACTTCAAAGCACTCTTGATAAATACATACACAATGGACGCAGAATAAGAATAAAAGCTCATTATATGGTGAATATATTCAAAAAAGGTGGAATGGCGTACCCATTGATAGTTAAATATCAAGAAGCTATTCTACTCACCCACCTTGTGAGAAATACTGAAGCTATTATAGATCACCATTGGAGTCAGATAGAAAATGAACAAATAAGGAATGGAGATCTGGGTCTCTTAATATTTCTCCAACGAAAAGACTGGGGAAATTTACCACCCGGAGATAACATACTTAAAAAATACACGAGTGCTTGGGTAAAAATCAATCAAAAATATTCATTAATACCTTCTTCCAGTGGGGTTACACCCATATTATTATTAGATAAAATATATCCATCTCCAATATTAAAATTTATGATAAAAAAGGGAGTGATTTTGCTTAAAGAGCTTTTCCAAAATGATAGGCTATATCCCTTTGAACATATAGTTTTAATATTTGGATTGTCATCCAGGTACTGGTTTGAATATCTCAAATTAAAAAAATTCTTAAAATCATTGGGTTTCAATAATCTCAAAAATGAAAATAATTCGGATTTGGAAAAATTGATCCTAGCGGAAGATAAATCACATCTAGTGTCCAAGTGTTAAAATATAATAAAGAAAAGTAATAACTTCAAAAAAACTATGAAAATGAGAGTATGGGAGTCGGAGCTCAAAGGAGAATGGCCAGTTGAAACTTGGATTAAAGCATTTACAATTACTGATAAAATCATTAAAAATGCTCCCTACAGAGAAAATTTATTTAAACTAACTAATAGATGGTACTTAGCTCCGTATAACGTGTACCAAATTACTAGAAATGAATCTGAAAAATTGTGCTGGAGGGAATGCGGCCAAGTGGGGACTCATCTACATGTATGGTGGTCCTGTCCAGTCATCAGACAATTGTGGGAGGATTGCTTTCAGCACATTAGACAGTCTTATGAAATTTCAATTAGTTTTTCTCCTGAAATGATTTTGTTTCATATATTTCCTGAAACCTGTTCTAATGAACTCAAGGCATTCTTAATACAGATTTTTATGGCCGTTAAGTGCAGTATTGCACTGAAATGGAGACAAAAAGTAACCTTCTCTGTTCCAGAAATATTTACAAAAATTGCTAAAATTTGTGCGTTGGAAATAGATCTTGAGGATATAGGTATTATTATGATTCCTAGATATAAATGGAAAATATGGGACAATAAGTCTAGTGGGTGAGTGTGACCAAAATTAGCATTGTTCCGCCTCTTCCCTCCCCCCCGGCTCCCCCCGCTCCCTCGCCTCGCAAACAGAGATTAGGAATATCTTTTTCTTTTTTTTCTTTTGGTGGTTTGTTTGTTTGTGTGTTTTTGTTTGTTTTTGAATGTTCATTTATGAATATAAGTTAGATTTTGGTAACATCTAGAGAATCAAGTATAAATCCTCTGGAAGGCCCGTTTATGGATGCAGGTGTCACGGCTATTGAATCGTCTTTCTAGCAATGAAGATATTTGTAATGGTACCTGTCACATGCTAGGCTGTAAATTTATAATAAACAATAAAACTTGCAGAAAGAAGGGGGAAAAAGAAAGGAGAGAAAAGGAAAGAAAAAGGGAAAAGCGTAATAAAAGGAGTAAACTTTATTGGCAGGTAGGTCCAACGGACCACCTAGAACTTGTGATAAAATGGTATTATAATATACTCTACATATGAATTGTTATATTTAGGTGTCTTGTTGTACTGATTAAAACATCATGAATGCCAAAAAGTACTATCTCTATATTGGATGGAAAAGGTATTACTCTAATGGCTATATATGCCAACCCAATCCCAAATTGTTTTGGAATTTTGTTAAAAATTCTCCCTTTCTTACATGTAACGAATTGGAGGGTATGATCGCGTCAATTTTAAATGTTTTTTTTTGCTTGCTTTTTCCTTGTGTTTGTATATATGTGAAATTTAAATAAATATTTGAAAGCAAAAAAAAACAAAAAAAAACAAAAACAATATATTGTATTTTGAGTATAGGCATATAATATAAACATGAATTATATGTAGACCATGTATATCTTGGTCATACAATATATTGAATAATATCAATATAAAAGGCCCATCTATTGCCAACCATAAAAAATATAGGATGAATCCTAAATTATAAATAAATATATAATGAGCTATGCTTAGAGTACAAATGATATGTCCCATCATGGTAAACCTGCTAAATAGTGGTCCTAAAATAAAAAAGGCCTCCTTATAAAATGCTACAGAGAAATAAAAGATGACATGGAATGTATATCAAATATAAGGAGTAAAGGTGAAGCCTTCATTAAGGCCATTGTTTTTTTTAGTGCCTAGTAGATAAATCCACTTAGCTTCTTTCTTTAATAACTCTGTATCTATATCACCTCTCCTTATAGGGAGATAAGGAGAGGTGATATAGATACAGAGGTATTAAAGAAAGAAGCTAAGTGGATTTATCTACTAGGCACTAAAAAACCCAATGGCCTTAATGAAGGCTTCACCTTTACTCCTTATATTTGATATACATTCCATGTCATCTTTTATTTCTCTGTAGCATTTTATAAGGAGGCCTTTTTTATTTTAGGCCCACTATTTAGCAGGTTTACCATGATGGGACATATCATTTGTACTCTAAGCATAGCTCATTATATATTTATTTATAATTTAGGATTCATCCTATATTTTTTATGGTTGGCAATAGATGGGCCTTTTATATTGATATTATTCAATATATTGTATGACCAAGATATACATGGTCTACATATAATTCATGTTTATATTATATGCCTATACTCAATATACAATATATTGTTAAGCAAGGCATTCACTAAGTTTATTATACTTGGGCTCTCTATTAAATCTAGTAAATATATAGGTGCATAATATAGCACTGTTATATTCTTCCATTGCCAACATTATATATATTTGAGCCTAATAACTTACTCTTAGCATAAGTTCCATTATGTTACTATTCAGCACTACACATTTTTTGTAGTTCATTTCCACCTTTAAGAGATGACCTATTAGTTTTTAATGGTGCACAGCGATATTTGTTCACTATTTTGTTTTAATACCGTTTTTTTGCATTGCCAAGACTACGCCTGCCTTTAAAAAGGCCTGCAGGGAAGGCAGGCGTAACCCTTGATGAAATTCAAGAAACGTGCGTCGGGTGTTAAACCTCGATTTCAGTCAAATTTACAAAGTTGAGACACTCGAAAATCCCCTAAGCGAGAGAAAAAATGGCAGACGAAGAAAAAGAAAACTAGGCTACAGGACCCCTAAAGCCGCAAAAAAACGCAAAGCAAACTTTTACAAAAAACTGTACGACCTACAACATACACCATTAGCAAGGTCTCTAAATCATACAAACCTGCCTACCACATACACATTCGCTGCCATTTCACAACACTAACTTACAGAATGCGGAAGTACCCAGCTACACAAACGGCTTCCCCTCGCGCACGCAGCCTATTTACACTACACACTGCACACATTGCTGACAATTACACCTCAGCTCAAGAACACTGCAAATCTACATTGGATGCTGCAGGAACATCAAAACCGGTTGTTAGCTCTTCAGCACATTCCTTGCTGCATATATTAATTGTAAAGAGGTAAAGTATATTAATGTATTATTTAATTAATTAATTAATTACCATAAAACAAAAAAGACACAAAAAAACTAAAATTAACATCACACTAGCACAAACAACCACAACCACCTTCACTGCGTCACCCACAAGGAGCGCCAAGCTGCTCATAGGACACAAACTACACCAGTGGAGAGAACCTTACAATTAGCGCAAAAGCGCATATGATAACAAATACACCAACCCAGAAGCACGCAATGAGCGCTGAAGGCCCTCATTGCGAGCCACGTGATGAGCGCCAAAGGCGCTCAGCGCCAGCCTCGCAATGAGCCCACAAGGATCTCAGACAACTAAAACACTTACTCTCTGTGGCAAGCAGCCTTGCCTAGTCGTCATTATTTGACAGGCAAGTCGCTAGTATCAGATAACAGCGATTAATGAACTGTAAGATATAAATTCACTTTTGATAGGTAAATATCAGTGTCATTTTATGTATAGTGTGGATTAATTTATATCACTATACAGTACATATGACCATCAATTATTAGGTAGAGAAATTATATAAAAAGAGTTACATATGTACAGTTAGCAAATACATGTAGATAAAGTGGAATCAGGAGGGAACATGTGGGCATTAACACTGTGTCCCTATATGTCTCGGTTGTAGTGGAGATTACCAGGGACCCCCTACTTACCCCCTTGTCCTCCAAAATTGGCAAGTCTTACACATCACTTAACTATCTTTGACTAATCCCTCTGAATTATCCCTCTGCTTATTTTGAAGGGCAAGGGGGTAATTAGTGGGTCCCTGGTAATCTCCACTACATCCAAGTCATATAAGGTCACTGTGTTAATGCCGGCATATCCCCTGTTGATTCCACTTTATCTACATGTATTTGCTAACTGTATATTTGTAACTCTGTTTATATAATTGTATAGTAAATATGACTATCAATTATTAGGTAGAGAAATTATATAAATGAATCCACACTACACATAAAATTACATAAATTAACTTTTGATAGATAGATATTACTATCTTACAGTTCATTAGTCGCTGTTATATGGTACTAGCAAATTTCCTTTTAAAAAAATGACGGCCATAAAATTGTAAGCCAGGCAATGCTGTTTGCCACACAATGTGAGGCTTTTGCTTCTCTGAGCACCTTCGGAGCTCATCGCGAACCTTTCCTCCCGCCTACTGTACGGGCCGCTCATTGCAGGGTTCATTAACCTGCAAGTTTTGTGCTTTGGCGCTCATTGCTTAATTGCTCATTTCAGCCTAAGTCCCGTGTGCTACTATGCCTCAACTGCTAGCCTCGCTTTGAGAGGCGAGCAGGGCAATAAGTGCTGCGCGTCTGCTTAATTGCTCATTTCAGCCTAAGTTCTGCGTTCTTCAATGCCTCAATTGCTAGCCTCACTTTGGGAGGTGAGCAGGGCAATGAGCGCCTTTGGCGCTCATTTCCCAAGTCCTGCGAGCTCGGAAGGCTTCAATGCCTCAACAGCTCGCCTTCCAATCATGACGACAAATCGCAGTTTGACAATTATAATATGTGACTAGCGACTTGCCCGTCAAAAATTACGGCAATGAAATTTGAAGCCATGGCAATGCTGTTTGCCACACAATTCCTGGCTAACTTGTATGAGCCTGGCGGTGATTTCCTCGCCTCTGTCTCCTTTAGCCTCGTTTTCATTTTTTTCGTCTGCCTTTGTCTTTTCTCTCTTGGCCGATTTTCAAGGGCTGAAACTCTGCAAATTCGGCTTAAATTTGCGTGCAACCTGACTTGCAGGTGTCCTGGCGTCCCATAACCCCCCGTGCTGTGTGTGAGTGTGTTTTTTTTTTTTGTGTTTTTCGATTTTTCGGACGTTAAATTGGTATTTTTGCAAGGCCGTGTTTTTAGCCCCCGAGATTCCGAGGTCGTTCCTGGCTAACTCATACGTGCCTGGCGTTGATTTGCGCTCTTCGGTCTCCTTTAGCCTCATTTTCATTTATCGCTTAGCAGATTTTCGAGTGACGAAACTCTGCAAATTCTGCTTAAATTCTTAAATTGCAACCTCACTCCCAGCCTCCCCCCCCCATGTGTGAGTATTTTTTTAAATTTTTCTTTACTTGTTTTTCGTGTTTTGCGATTTCCGCGGTTCGGCTTGACACGCTTTGCGAGGCTCGCAGGAGCGCCTTTGGCGCTCATTTCAGTCTAAGTCCCACTTGTTTCAATGCCTCAACTGCTCGCTTCGCGAGGCTTGCACGCAGGATGTTGAGCGCCTTTGGCGCTCATCGCCTAAGTGCTCCAAGCTCAATGCCTCAACTGCTCGCCTCGCTCTGCAAGGCTCGCAGAACGATGAGGTCCTTTGGCACTCATCGCCTAAGTGCTCTGAGCTCAGAAAAGCTTCTATGCGTTAACGTCTCGGCTCGCTTTGCGAGGCTCGCAAGCATGACGACAGATCACAGTTTGACAACTTTTATATGTGATACTCCTCACTATCTGTTCTATTATGTGATTTAACCATTGTGACAATATTTACATTTGCTCTATTAGTTGTGAGGCTATGTAGAATATATAATTATTCATTATCAAAACAAATAACATTTTACGGGATAGTTGTCTTAATATATAATTTTAACCATTCGTATTTTAAATCTTGACTTGCTTTTTTATCATATGTTAAATAAAAGTAATATTTTATTTAATTCTGCATTTGGTACTCTATTGATATAATACACTTTGAATGCTATATAAGGGAATGATCTATGGTTAGATTTAAAGGTGTACTTTTTCTTCTCCTTTTTGTTTCTCATTATATTTTTACACTGTTAACAGTAGTTCCTGTCTATTATACAAATATATTTGGACTTAGAAAAGATTCCACCATGAAGAAAGAAAAATGAACTGAAGAATTCACTACCAAAGTAGGTTGTGACAGTGCATTCAATAGAGAACCTAAAAAGAGGGGTGGGTATATTTAGTAAATAATAAAGGGCAATCAGGGTTATACCAGATAACTGTAATATGCATATTGATCCAGGGAGGATATATATATATATATATATATATATATATATACTGTATATATATATATATATATATATATATAAATATATATATATATATAATGTGTGTGTGTGTGGGGGGGGTTGCTGTTTTTGTTTTCTTTTTGTTTTCTTCTGGGGCAATTAATATTTAATACATCCTTATCCTTATCATTAAATCATTGTTAAGACATACGGTGACTGATGCAGTCATTTCTAGTTGTTATTGGCACCTGGTATGTGCTGAGTAGTATGTGTATTTATATGGATGTGAATGCTGGATTGCAGAGCATTTAATTTGGGACGGTCATATTGTCGGGGTCCTTGCTGGCCCCTTAGAACTTTTAAAACTCCATCTCCAATCAATATGCCCTGTGATCGGAATTCCCCATGTCAACTTTTAATACAGTCATGATGACTAAATCCAAAATACCCTAGTTTCTAGTATGTTCTTGTATAATTTGGCCCACATATTGGTTTCTGAGAATCACATATATAGTTGTCAGCATGCCGGGTTGTTGCTAACGCTTGCGCTCCTTGCACTGGTGGAAAGCCCCCTACGAGGGGCCGCATTTGCAGAGGTGGAGGCTCCCACATCGGCTGCAATGAGCCACAGGATTATTGCAGGCTGCAAAAGCGGCCGCAGGCACAAGCCCTTTCCCTTTCAATGACGCAGAATCAGACTCTGTGCATCATCAGTGCAACAGTAGCTTTCCACAAATGTGAAATATCTTGCTCTCTCCCTCTCTTTCTTAAAGTATGAGGAAAAAGGGAACTGTGTTTATTTGAGGGTCAATGTGTACCAGAGCAGGAGCAACCAAGTCTGGCTGAATACTTACCCCAAATGACCCAGGCTTAGCAGCTCTCCTACATTTGGATGTCAAGGCTAGACAGTGAGTAAATCAGAGAAAGGCCAAATACCAAATCAAATTACAATCTTTTAGGGAACATATACTTTGAGCTATTAGTGCTGTGTAGAGTTTCTAAACCCTATTTTGTTATTGTAGGCGTCTGATCACATCTCCCATCGCTGATGATCACTGGAAGCGAGAAGACCATCGAAACCACCATCCTAGGGGACTCTGTGTGTGAGTATGAGAGAGTTCCTCACGATCCATAGTGTCTGTGCGTCCACTAAGTGACCTACGTGTTTAAAGAATAGTCAGACTAGATTGTATTAATCCTCCATTTTTTAGATCACCAGTGTTGTAATAAGTCCTGGGGGATGCGTATAACAAGTAGACACCACTGTGAAATGTGATTGTAGAAGAATCTGCGTGGCCATTGCATGACTCGTTTTTTTGGTGAGGTTGTGTGGCTTCTTAGCCATTTCTGTGCGTGATTCCCCGAGATGAATACTTCATCAGTCACCACATCTTCTTGCCATTTATGTTTTATTATTTGTATTGTGTGTTTTCTCTTGATTTCCGCAAATGGCTACGACATTATATTATTTGTATAATTGTCGCCTCCTTTGGTTTTGTCTGTGTTCAAACATTACTAAATTCTCTAATGG
This sequence comes from Discoglossus pictus, assembly GCA_027410445.1. NCBI lineage: Eukaryota > Metazoa > Chordata > Amphibia > Anura > Alytidae > Discoglossus > Discoglossus pictus. Next base: position 79,804,078 of record CM050170.1, on the reverse strand, counting down.
TGTTTCTTAGAGTGCAAACCTCTCCTTCCAATAAAGGACAGATACCATATGAGAAGTGTCTCTCCCCTTTGTCTATATTTTACTTGATATGTTATCACTTTGTGGCCTGTGCGTCCCCCAGACACATGCAAGGCCTAGTTAAACTCTATCATAATACCTTGAAGACAGGGTTTGCAGTTTCTCCAGATATATCTATGATGAGGATTGAGAGACCCTAACATAACCCTTCACTTTATTATAAGTGTTATTGTTTCTCAGTGAATCTTTTAGCCTTATCATACATGCACGACACACACACAATGGCTTTTTTTGCAATTATGAAGTGGATGTCAGACCCAAAGATGCATAGGAAAAGAGAACACACATGATTTGGAGAGCTTTGGAAAACTCAGTGAGCAAGAGGTAAAAACGATATTAAAGGTATAACCTTTATTAATGACATTGTAAAAGAAGCGAATGGAGAGTGTTATAATGCAATCCAAATTGTAGATGCTTTACATTGTCACTATATTATCATGGCACAACACCAATCGCACGCACCACAGCCAAAGCTCCTCCAATCAAAAACACACCACTTGCTAAGCACGGCCAATCACACACACCACAGTTAATAACAACCAATCGCACTACACCACACAGGCACGCCTCCACTGACTATAAATACAGCCCTCCCAAGCGGATATCCTCTTTGTCTCTCCAGCACCGCCGGAGTAATTACTGAACCAGACAAGTCCGCGCTCCTCTGACGTGGGGGTGATGCTTTATTGCCACTGGTTGAGTGATAAGAGTAGAGGAGAGCAGGAGGTGGCTCGGTCTGTACCGGATGACCGGCAGGCAGATCCGATGATAGCTCCAAGTTTATCTCTTCTGGCGCCGGGAGAGCAAGACCGGACGGTGACACACGGTGCAGCAACATTGGAGACTCCAGGAAGCAGTGATTCCCGTGCGGGAAGTTTAGGTATCGGTTCTGCAGTGTCTTTTAGGTAAGATATACTTTGAGCTATGAGTGCTGTGTAGAGTTTCTAAACCCTCTTTTGTTATTGTAGGCTTCTGATCACATCTCCCATCGCTGATGATCACTGGAAGCGAGAAGACCATCTGTGATGAGGTCCGGTGCCAGGAAAAGTGATATGAAAGCCAAGACTGGTTACCCAGAGGGCGGCTACTGTTCATTGACTTCTCTTAAAGCTACAATAGACTCTGCTTTACTTCAGCACCCGCGCAATGCTATGGAGGGGAATGCGTGTGATTTGGAGGGTGTGTCCTGTACAGAGGGGACTAATCGTGCCTCTCTGCCTATGGATGGAGCAGCCTGGATGTCTGCTGCTCGTGATGACCGGCACGTGGCGCTGGCTGCTTCCCGTGTACCTGCCATGAGTTCCTCTGTCCGGACTGCCCCTGGTGATGTGCTATCATCTGTCCCTTATGTGCTTTCTATGTCATTACCGGGGGATTACAACGTGTCCCGGTCTACTATGACAGAGGTGTGACCACTGGGCAGGGGGTGATGAGTCCATCCATTGTATCTATGGAGCAGGGGTCCCAGATGGTTGCTCCTGGATCCACACTGATGAGAGGTCCTGGGCAGAACATGAGAGGTCCCACATATGATACTGTATCTGCAGTGCCTTCTGATATAGCTTCCCCACCTCCTGCATGTGATGATGGACAAGAACAGCTGACCAGTGGAATAAAGTCTGACCAGAGGACCACATATGCTAGACGTAACAGGTGAGTGCATGTGCTATCCGTACCATGGCTTATGCTAATAATATAGTCCATCTGCGTTTTACAGGGCCTGAAAGTGACATCCCAGAGAGGGCTATAGAGTTTAAGAAAGAGTCTAGGCTTTTTTCCCACAAATGTATGCACTAATTCATAAGGATGGTACCAGGGATTTTGAGGTCGCCTTTGAGACGTCATTATTTTTGGAAGAGTTTTGGGAAAAAATTAAGGTAGTACAAGAAGACTCTGAATGGAAGGGGTTTGAGGTGATAGAGCTGTCTAACCCTACACTGTGGATTGTCACCATCCGGTTCTGGACTGTCATAATTAATGTTCAGGATGTGATAATATGGCTCAGATGTCATTGTGACATACAGCAGCCTCCTGTGCCTTATCGTGATGAATGTGGGTTTTTTGATGGGTCATGGACCTTTAAGGTACAGTTGAGGCGAGCAACCTCAGGAGGCGGGGGGGCTGATACATCTGCCCCATAGTATTGTGTTAGGTAGGGAGAGGGGTGTATGTTACTATAAGGGTCAACCTAAGCTCTGTCACATCTGTGGAAGTATTGGACATAGCGCAGCACAATCTGATCAGGTGTGTTGCTATAAATGTCAAGAGTTGGGACATAATGCTAGAGTTAGTGTTAATCTTGTTGTATGCAAACTTTGTGGGTTTTCGGTACATGCCCACACAAATTGCCCACAACAACCCCATGTCTTATGGTGAGGACCCCAATTCTGATTTGGAGAATTTGTTTGATAAGTTGGTTGGTGATGGGAGGGAGTCTTATCCTGAGGTTGATGGTGAGGAGTCCTCTTTAGACTCAGTTCTTGAACCCTAATCTAAAGCCCCCCTGAGCATCAGTGATCAATCCCGAAGAGAAGCAAGCAGCTAGGATTGAGCAAGATCTTTGTCAGGAGAGGGAGGGGTGTTTGCTTTACCTAGTCATGCCAAACAGACTAAGAAGAAGGTTATAGCACAGTGAATGTTTCTTTCTTCATCAGTAGAGCGTAGTGAATTGGAAAATGATTTAGATTAGATGTGGAAAAGGTTGGAGTAAGATGCCTTTACTTACAAATTCTTACTAAGCAAAAAGGATACTAGTTTAGTTACTTCTTGTAACTGATTTACTTTATGTATGATGTTTTGTTGATTGAATTTTTAATTGCCTTGTACTGTTGTAAGTTCTTTAACAAAATAAATGACCCTATAAGAGGAGAGCCTGTCAGAGGTGACAGTCCTGGTACTAAAACCCCATGTGTTTAATCATAAAACCTAACTTTTATTAATATCCAATTAAAATAAAGCACACATAGAAAATTAATTACAAAAGTGTATGGGAACACACCCTGTGACTTCCTACATCTTCTAGTTAAGGACAGTTAACTGTATTCTGTTATTTAAGACTTCAGATCAAATCCTCCATCACAGATAATTTCTTGAAAGCGTAATGACTATCCAAACCACAATCCTATGGGACTCTTCAGCAACTAAGGCAGAGAGGTTGGGGAGCCCATCTGGATTGGCCCCCCCATTGTAGTTAGGAACTTTTTGACACTCACAAAGTGCTTCACAATTTTGGTGAGTCTGTGTGACCACTAAGTGACCTATGTTTTTAAATAATATTCAGATGATTATTACAAACCTTATACAAAGTCTATTTTGTTACAATCCCATTACAATAACAAAGCCACTTAAGGACCCAGTTTTCTAATGAGTCCTGGGGAAATGTATAACAAGTATGTAAACGCCCCTAGGAACTATATGCAATTGTAGTTGTGTGGCCTTAAATTATTTGATGAGCATGTGTGTCTACTTACCCAATTGTGCATGAAATTCCATGAGATGAATACTGCAGTAGCCACAGCATCTCCTTGCCATCTAAGTTTTATTATTTGTGTTGCCCATGTTCTATTTATTCTAATTAAACCTTCATTTTACTTTAATAATTTGACCTCTTTCTTTGCCTCGGTGTAAACACAATTTTGGGATGAAGTAACGTGTTGCGTGTAAACCTCTTTACATATAGGACAGATATCGAATGAGAAGTGGCTTGGTATTTTGCTGCTTTATGGTCTGTATAGTCTTGGACATATCCAAGGCCTAGTTTAGATGAATCAGCCAGAAATATCTCTGGCCAGGATTCAGAGGCCACCACATAATACTTCACTTTATAAACAGAGGGGATTACACTTGTCCTTCCTTACACTATAAGTGTTAGTGGGTTTAAGTTAAGCTTTCAGCCTCAACATCGTTACATAGTAATATGAAAGTTGAAAAAATACTTTCAGACCAAGTTCAACCTTTTAAGATCTCTTCTGATCTGCAATATGCAGATTAAATATGAATGAATTAGCTGTTAATTAATCATTAATCAATTATTTCTTTATTTTTTTAATTATTAATTAATCCAGAGGAAGGCAAAATGAAAAAAAAACAAGTGAGACTTAGCCCATCATCTCAAAGGGAAAAAAAAAAAATTCCTTCCTGACCCCAGATACTGGCGATCAGATTTCTCCCTGAATCAATACTGCCTCTCTAATTATCCATGATAACCCTGAATTCCCTTTTTAATTAGAAATAAATCCAGTTCCCTTTTAAAGTTATCTATCAAATCCACTGTCACCACCTCCTCTGGTAAAGAAAAGGGTTCTTCACAGTAAGGGTGGTTAATCTGTGGAATTCTCTAAGTTGGAATAGTTTTACTTCTAACCTCAAGGGATGTCCTCTTGTCAGTTGAAAACCTCTTGGCACAAAAAGCTCCCTTGACAAATCTTTATATTGACGCCTTTTTTTTTCTAGAGAAAATAAGTTTAATTTAGTCTTTCTTCATAACTTAGCTCTTCCATTCCCCCTATTCATTTTTGGGCCCTCCTCTAACTTCTCCAGCTCCAAAAAGTCCTTATTCCAAATGAAGGCATACTAGAGATTTGTATAGTGGCAGAATTATATTTGCTTCCCTGGCTTCTATACCCTTCTTAATACATGCTAATATTTATTTGCCTTTGTAGTTGCTTAGCTTTGAACACTGTTACCTAGGTGGTTGTCCACAAGCACTCCCAAATCCCTTTCAATATCTGATACACCTAGATTTGCTCCATTAAGATTATAAATTGCATGGCTATTTTTCCTTCCCAGATGCATAACTTTACATTTATTCATATTAAATCTCTCAATCTTATCTGCCATTTAGATGCCCATTCCTAAATTGTATGTAAATCCCTTTGGATGGAAAGCACATAATTATCTGATTTAATTACATTGCACAACTTCGTGTCATCAGCGAAAATGGAGACACTACTTTCCTGTCCCACCTCGAAGTCATTAATAAATATGTTAAAAAGGAGAGGACCTGGAGAGGGTGTGGCTAGCAGCAAACATGGAGGAAGCAAAACAACATAGCTCCCAGCAATAAGGCTTTAAAAAGCATGAAAATGATATATAAAGTAACTTATCTATCACCAAATCAGCATATTTAACCAGGATTGCACATAGGAGGACCCAGCTGGCTTTCAAAAATCAAGTTTGGCAACTTTTTTCCTAAGATTTGCTGCTGAACCAGAACAAAGGAGACTCTGAAACACTGATAAACAACATGCCTACTTAAGGTTGGTAATGACTCATATTGCCTGCCTGTTTCCTACTGGAGATCTAGTCTGTGTAATAATCTAAAGATATGGTACACAATAAGCTGTATTACTTTTTAAGAGAAGACCCAGCAGCTTATGTCTCAAAGCTATAATATATGAAAGAGGATGTGTGTTTCTGCTGAAAACATTTAAGACCATATATAAAGTGACTTACCAATCACCAAATTGATATATATGACCAGGATTGTGCATAGGAGGACCCAGCTGGTTTTTAAAAATCAAGTTTGGAAACTTTTCTTCTGAGATTTGGGGTGTACCAGAACAAAAGAGACTCTGACAAACATCATCCATACTTAAGGTTGGTAAACACCAAAATTGCTTGTCTGGATCAAACCTATACAGTTCTAATCTAGATGCCTTACACTATTGGAGATCTTTTCTGTGTAACAATTTGTAGATATAGAATAAAATCTGGATTGTACTCGCAATAAACTGTATAATTGTGAATTATGTAAATAAAAAAAAAAGACCCAGCAGCTTATATCTCATATAATACGGATATAACCTATACCTTTTATGTGGGAGACTGTGTGAAACATTAATGCAGACTATTTCTGCTTTATAGGGTCCCAGATTATCACCCCCTTATCAGACCTTTCAATCCAGGGGCCCCATACACCTCCCACACCTCCAATTCTAGAGTGAAGCCTAAAGGGTTTGGAGTCAAAGTCTGCCCACACTCATTGACAAAGTATAACAAAGTTAAGAAACAAAAGCTAACATGCTTGCACAGATACCCTCAAATCTGGGGATGCTAAGAGCTAAAGTGATGAACAACTAAGGAGTACCTAACACTTTTTTTTTTAACCCCAGTGCCTGCACAGTGTTAAAGGCCTAGAAGCAGGTTACAGAGAGCTGTTACACAACAAGCCAGCCCCCCAGGGGTTAAAGGAAAGCCCTAATCTATTGTATCTGGTGATTTACAGCATTCCAGGACTATAAGAAAATCCATTGTGATTTGTTATCTCTACAGTACATTCTTGCTAGAACTGTCTTTTATCAAACATAGTGGCTGGGAATTACTCCAAGGGCTGAAAGACTTGCTCTGGCGTGGACAGCACAACCTAGGGTGGCACGCCCCACATGTTTTTGACAAAGGTCTGAACACAACATTTTGATAGAAATAGCTCACTTAATAAATCTGCACAGCTCCATCTAGTGGGCAAATTTCAGGCCTGCAAATTCAGACCTGCAACAATAAAACTACACCACACTGCCATCTGGTGGGCCTACAAAGTATTTGCAGCTCCATACAACATTGACTGAGAGCTATAAGGCCTTTTAGTTAACCACTCCCTGCACCCCTTATTACCTGCTCCTCTCCGCTATCTCATGGGACAAGATTTTTTTCTCACCACGCTTTCTCACCAGCCAAGTCTTCCTATCATAATGCCTGAATAGCACTATAAGTGTACCTGAAGGCGCCGGGCCCAATGACTTGATATGACCAGACTGGAGACCTCTTGCACCCGGCCTACTGGTGTGTTGTGTTATGACTGGGACGGGAGCTAAGAGGATATAATCCCTACTTGTTAACAGAAAGAAAGCCTATCCCTGCACCTCCCGATTGTCAGCCTAGACCGTGTCCTCTCACATTTTCGTGCTTCAGCTTTACCCACTGAAAACACTATCTTCCTATCAATCATGGGGAAATCTAGCAAGAAAACCCAGCAATCTAGAGGAATTAAGGATCACTTTCAAACACAAGCCCCTCCACCGGCTCCATCTCCACAGCCAGACGCCACGTCTTCAGACAGCTCGGACATCGAGCATACGCCGGATTGCCCTCCACATCTGGACTTGACAGATGCGACAGTGGCAAGAATAGATGCTCTTACAAGCTCGCCTATCCACGGCAGTCAGGGAAATCAAGCAGGAAATCCAAGACTTGGGTCAACGCACCAACCACCTGGAAAACAGATCAAATCAGGGAGTCACAATCTTCTGATAGGCAGGTGATTGACCAACACAAATTTCCACCCTTGAAGCCAAGCTAGAAGATCTGGAGAACCGCTCGAGACAATTCAATGTTCGCTTCCGTGGCATCCCTAAAGCGGTAACTAATCTTTTGCTGTACCTGCAAACAACTATTTAGTTCATCTTACCGACGCGCCCAGAGTCAGCTTGGGAAATCGAGAGAGCTCTTAGAGCCTTGGGAGGTCCCCCGAACTCTGATCAACCAGAGGACGTTTTTGTCCACTTTCTCCGCCAGGATGCAAGAGACCTTCTTCCACAGGAAGCCAGAAAGTCCCCCGCCATTGTGGGCCCAGACGGCTCGACTCTGCAGATTTATGCGGAACTAGCACCATCTACACTCTGGAAATGTAAACTCATGAAGCCTGCAATTGCAATCCTCATTCACAACAAAATTAAATATAGATGGGGCTTCCCATTCAGCCTCTCCTTTCAAGTGGGCTCATCCGCTTATACAGCTTTCTCACTGGAAGAATGTATGGCTTTCCTGGCTCAACTCAATCTAGCCCCAGATCCTGGACTGCCGGAACCCCCAAACCCTCTGGTCCCCAGCTCGGTGGAACCTGCAAAAATGCCGCCTACTCAACGGCCGACTACGTAATGGGTGACAGCCTCGAAACCTAAGCGACCCTGGAGACCTTCCCAAATAGAGGTCACACAAAACATCTCTACGCTTCTTTCTAAACCCTCGCTGGACATTCCTAGTAATCCGGTTGTGCGTTCCTCATCCACGAAAAACTAATTTTGGATCGCTTTCCCTGATATTCATCAATGACTATTTAAGACTTGCAATCCGGAGTCATTACTCTAGGCTTGCACTTCCTAGTAGTATATGCTGAACTCCTACATACTTTCCTTGGCAACTTTGGAACTTTAGATTACTTGGTTCTCTTACCCAGACCAAGTCGACTTTCCCCTGGACCAGGTTTGGTATGCCCCCTATGTTGATTGTCCCTGGGAGCCAGATCTTAAACTGTATCCACTATATGCTTGAGAAAGGGAAGGGGGTTAAAGCCCTTTCTCCTGTACAAGGCAACATCAAGCCCATTTGGACCTATCCATATAATTTAGACCAGTGGTGGATCCACTAACCTTCCTAGAAAGGCCCCCGCCCTAGTCTCCACTCACCCCCCCCCCCCGGCATTGGGCTGGCCTAAACCGGGGTCCCTCAGGCCCCTCAACTTAAATCCAATCTTAGACTCAAAAACCCTCCTATACGGGCCCCCTCAGGTTCATTAATTTAACCCTTATACATGCTTGGACCTATACTTTGCCCAACTTACTAGTAGGGATTCCAAGGTTGGGGAGATCCCCCTCCCTCCCTTGCCCTTGGCACTTTGTGTGCCTTAAGTTATTTAGTGAGGATTTACCTCCACTATACTTTTATATTGTTTTTTATATTGTTTGATAAGATGTTGATTTTTATGGATATTTTCTGAATGTTTTAAACTGTTCTTTTTGTCTCTATTCTCCCCTGCATCCTGGGCTGTCTGGCTCCGGTCCTTTGCTCCTCCTACTCCTCTGGTCCTCGGCCACCATGAGCTTAGCGGCGGTCACAACATCTTCCTGAGCAGTCATTACTCCCACAGGTACAATGACTGACACTTCTTTCACCTTTCTCACTCACAATGTTAAAGGGTTTAATTCCCCATTTAATAGGCGTAAAGCGTTTATCTCCTATAAATCACTTCGACCCTCAGTAATATTTATGCAGGAAACTCATTTTTGCTAAAGGAACCCACCCCCCCACTTAATTACACAAATCATACCCCTACTTCATAACCTCAACTTGTCCCACTAAGAAGGCAGGCGTGGCTATACTACTCCATAAAGACTTCCCTTTCACCGTGGAGAGTAAAAAAAATTGACCCAGAGGGCAACTACATTTTACTAACTGGATTCCTTCTGAATACTAGGATCTCTCTTATAGCTCTGTACTCCCCCACTACCGCCTACTCTCATTAAACTCCTTGCTCATTTTAAATCGATAGATACAGGCAAAATCATTTTAGGGGGGATATCAACTTAGCTCTAGATCCTAGCATGGATAGGCCCTCTAAGTCCCAGGGAGATAAATTCTGCAAAAAACTTAAGCACATCCAGAGACTGCTCGAGGAGACTGAAACATCAGAGAGAAAGGGAGTACGCGTTTTACTCCCCAGTGCATGGCCTACTCCTTCAGTACTTAATGCTAGCAACAAAGAGTCATATAGCCAGGCAATGGAAATCTCCCACTCTTACTTTACAATCAGTCATCAATAAAATGAAGTACATTGCTATAAATGAGACTAACCCATTTACTGGAGGACTGTATGCCTATTTTTCTTCAGATATGGAATCCTTGGATTTATTCTCCCTATAGACCCCCTATCAAGTGAAGTCTTTTTAATTAACCTTGTGCTATATTTTGCGAATTCTTACATTGGAGCTGCGGACCGGGGACTAGAGGAGGCGGGACGAGCGGTGGATCCGAGCTGGTAACAAACAGGACTTATACTTCAGTACCCTTTAGATGTAAACAATGCTTTTAATTTTTCTCTTTTAATTTACTGTTTTAGTTAAATTAGTTAATACAACATAGTTAGAATTTTGTTTTTCTTTTCTGTTCGTTTCTTACTTAGGCTCTGGATGTTTGCTCTGCTAGACCGAGCCTACCAAACTGTTTTATTTTAGGTAAACTTTTTCCTTAGAAAATTGGAAAAACTTAGGTAACCTGGCTAACCTTAGCCAAAAAGATCTATCCCCACTTGTGGGAAGGTCTAACTTGATTTCAACTATTATATGGTATTTTCTTATGGTGTAATGTAATGTTAACCTTTTCTTCTTTCTTTTTCCCCTTAATTGGGTATGACTGTATGTTAATAATGTCAAACTGCTACTTGGCTTTAATGCTATCCTCCTGTTTATTTGGTTACCTAATAAAAACCTTTGAAAAAAAAGAGGACCTAATACTGAACCCTGAGGAACCCCACTTACAACAATAGTCCAATCAGAGTATGTTCTATTTACAACAACCCTTTGCTTCCTGTCTTTTAGCCAGCTCTTGTACCATGAGCAGATATTTACTGAAATTCCTGTATCTCTTAGTTTGCACAATAGTCTCCCGTGTGGCACTGTATCAAAAGCCTTTGCAAAATCCAAAAAGACTACATCTACTGAGTTGCCTTGATCCAGGTTCCTACTAACCTCCTCATAGAACTAATTTAGATTTGTTTGACATGACCTATCCTTCATAAATCCATGTTGACTCCTACTTATAATCCTGTTCAAATAGACATATTCTTGTATATTATCCCTTATTAACCCTTCTAAAAGATTCCCCACTACAGAAATGAGGCTCACTGGTCAATAATTTCCCGGATTTTCTCTTGCTCCCTTTTTTAAATATAGGTATCGCATCAGCTTTTCTCCAGTCATCTGGTAGAGACCCTGTGTTGAGTGAATCTTGAAAAATTAGATATAATCGTTTGGTTAGTGAGGATCCATCAGGACCTGGGGCTTTATAAACATTTATTTTTTCCAACCTCTTTTGGATTACTTCCTGTGTTAACCAATTATTTGGCAAAGGTGGTGTAGCCCCATTATGTTGCAGTGTCCCAACTACTGTTACCTCCCTTGTGTATACCGACGAAAATAACCTATTTAGCTCATCTGCCTTTTCCTGGCCACTAATTTTCTGATGGCCTGTATCACATTGTAATGTTCCTATAGCTTCCTTCCTCGCCTTCTTCCCATTAATATACTTAAAACATATTTTAGGGTTAGTCTTACTCTTTTGCAATTAATTTTTAATTTTCTATTTTAGCCAGTCTAATAGCGCTTTTGCAAACCTTGTTGATTTCCTTGTAATCCCAAAAAGCAGTCTCTGTCCCCTCTTGTTTGTATAATTTAAATGCCTGTTTTTTACTCTGTATCTTGATCTTTAAATCATTGTTAAGCCACATTGGATGTGATTTACTCCTTTTTACTTTATTCCAACATGGTATATGCCGATGTATATTTAGTAAGGATTTAAATGTTGTCCATTGATGTTCAGTTTTTTTACCTATCCGTTCTCTGTCTATACTTTGTATTGCTGCCCTTAGACTGTTAAAATCTGCCCTTTTTAAAATTAAGAGTTTTTGTTGGCCCCTTACAGTTTTTTTTTTTATTCAATCTCAAATAAAATTGTTGTGATCACTGTTTCCCAAAGGTTACGCTATTTCAACATTTTGATACCATATCAATATTATTTGTGAAGACTAAATCGAAGATGGCCTCATTTCTAGTAGGCTTTTGTATAACCTGGGCCATATAATGATCCCTGAGTGTACTCAAGAACCTTCTCCACTTACCCTGAAATAAACTGGATAAATGAGAAAAGCAGTTCAGCTAATTAAAATGTCCCATTATTAGAACTTGCCCATGCTTAGCTGCATTTCCAATCTGTAACAATAATTGCATTTCCTCACTTTCAGCTATATTTGGGGGTTCATAGCATTCTCTTACTAATATTCATTTGGAATTTGCTGCTCTGCTATTTAACTCTACCCACAAACATTCAACTTTAAGCCTAGAGTCAGAGAAGATATTTATGATGGACCTAGTGATAAATTCAGGCTTAACATACAGACAAATCCCTGTTCCTCTATTTCCATTGCCTTTTATCTTTCCTAAATAGGTTATAACCATCCAGATTCACAGTCCAGTCATGAGATTCATCCCACCACGTTTCAGTAATGCCTATTAAATCACATTTTTCATTAATTGCTAATAATTCTAACTCTCCCATTTTTTCTGGAAAACTTCTGGCATTAGCAAGCATAGACCTTATGTTATGAGTCTGTAGTTCTGAAGTGCCTGCCACTGTACTTGAATTACTTAGTACTACCTCCCTATTGACTATACTACCCCTCACCCCATCTCCTCCCCTATGAGTTGTTAATTCATCCCTTATACCCTCTGCACTTTCTACCCATTACTTATATCTAGTCCCTCCCCCCACCTAATAGTTTAAAAACTCCTCCAGCCTTTCTACCATCCTATCCCCTAGTACAAAAGCTCCCTCATCATTAAGGTGCAATCCATCCCTGCTGTAGAGATTGTACTGAAGTGAGAAATCAGCCCAGTGCTCTAAAAACCCAAACCCCTCCTTAGTGCACCACATCTGTAGCAACGGATTAACCTCCCTAAGCTCCTTCTGCCTCCCTGGGCTAGCATGTGGCACTGGTAGTATCTCAGAAAATACTACCTTGGAGGTCCTTGCCTTCAGCCTATTACCAAGTTCCCTAAAATTATTCTTTAGGACACTCCATCTTCCACTAACTTTGTCATTGTTACCAATATCTACCAAGACCGCCGGCTCATTTCCAGCCCCTTTCAATAATGTGTCTATCCGATCCACAACATGCCGATCCCGAGAACCCAGGATACAGCAAACTGTTCGATTTGCTGAGATCTGGGTGACAAATCACCCGGTCTACCTTCCTAATAATAAAGTTCCCTACCACCAAAACCTGTCTGCTGCTCTGCATATTCTGACCTCCCACTCCTCCAGTAGAACTGTTCTCCCGGCTGTTAGAGCTGTTCCCTCTATCTGGCATGGCCATTCCTGAACTGACATCCCCAACAGTTTTGCTCAATCTGGCAAATCTGTTGGTGTTTGCCAACTCAGAACTGGCCTTCCTCTTTCTGTTCCCCCTGATTCCCCTTCTAACTGTAACCCAGCAACTCCAGCTGAAGAAAAACAGCCCCAAAGCATGATGCTGCCACCACCATGCTTCACTGTGGGTATGGTGTTCTTTTGGTGATGTGCAGTGTTGTTGTTGCGCCAGACCTATCTTTTGGAATTATGGCCAAAAAGTTGAACCCTGGTTTCATCAGACCCTAACACCTTTTCCCACATGCTTTTGGGAGACTTCAGATGTGTTTTTGCAAAATGTAGCCTGGCTTGGATGTTTTTCTTTGTAAGAAAAGGCTTTCGTCTTGCCACTCTACTCCATAGCCCAGACATATGAAGAATACGGGAGATTGTTGTCACATGTACCACACAGCCAGTACTTGCCAGATATTCCTGCATCTCCTTTAATGTTGCTGTTGGCCTCTTGGTAGTCTCCCAGACCAGTTTTCTTCTTGTTTTTTCATCAATTTTGGAGGGAGCTCCAGTTCTTGTTAATGTCACTGTTGTGCCATATTTTCTCCACTTGATGATGACTGTCTTCACTGTGTTCCATGGTATATCTAATGCCTTGGAAATTCTTTTGTACCCTTCTCCTGACTGATACCTTTTAACAATGAGATCCCTCAGATGCTTTGGAAGCTCTCTGTGGACCATGGCTTTTGCTGTGGGATGCGACTAAGAAAATTTCAGGAAAGACCAACTAGAGCAGCTGAACTTTATTTGGGGTTAATCAGAGGCACTTTAAATGATGGCAGGTGTATGCTGACTCCTATTTAACACGATTTGAAATGTGATTGCTTAATTCTGAACACTGCTACCTCCCCAGTTATAAGAGGGTGTGCAGACTTATGCAACCATATTATTTTATTTTTATATTTTTTCTTCCCTCCACCTAAAAGATTTCAGTTTGTGTTTCAATTGAGTTGTACAGTTTATAGGTCACATTAAAGGTGGAAAATGTTCTGAAATGATTTATCTTTCTCATTTTTTTACAGCACAGAAACCTGACATTATAACAGGGGTGTGTGTATGTATATATGTATAAATGTATGTATAAATGTATATATATATATATATGTATGTGTATATATATATATATATATATATATATATATATATATATATATATATATATATATATATATGTGTATGTGTGTGTATGTATATATATATATATATATATATATATATATATATATATATATATATATATATATGTATGTGTATATATATATATATATATATATATATATATATATATATATATATATATATATATATATATATATATATATGTGTATGTGTGTATATATAAATTACACACACACACTAGCGACTTGCCAGTCAAAAAATGGCAGCAATAAGATTGTATGGCAGGTAATGTTTGCGTGCAAAATTAATTTTGTTGGTGTTTGAAGATCCTTCGGTTCTCATTTTGAGCCTCGCGCTAAGCGTCTTTGGCGCTCATCGAGTGGCTTGCAATGAGTGCCTTTGGCGCTCATTGCGAGGCTCTTGGTTGTTTGTGTGCTATGAGCAGCGTTGGTGTTTTTTTTTTTTTTTTTGGGGTATGGCAATGAATAATTAATAAAATAAGAAATATACTTTACCTATTGTGAAGTAATATATGCAGGAAGCATTGTGTTGGAGAGCTGGCAATCTGTTTTCATGTTGTTGCATCATCAGTGCTGTGGAGCTGCTGTGTAAGCGTCATGAATGTGTGCAGTGTAATAGTGTGCGTGCGCAAGACAAATCTGTTAGGGTAGCTGTGTACTTCAGGATTGTATAAGTTGGTGTTCTTAAATGGCTAATTTAGCGTCCTTGTTTTCGGATGTCGGACGACTTTTTCGAGAAAATCCGTAGGTGTTTGGTGTTTTGCGTGTTTAGGGTCCTTTAGCCTTGTTTTTCGTTTTGTTCGGTGGCCATTTTTTCTCTCGCTTAGGGGATTTTCGGGTGTCTAAACTCCGAAATTTGTACTTAAGTCGAGGTGTAACTTCACTTGCAGAGGTCCTGGGTACCCCCCCTTGCTGTGGGTAATCTTTTTTATGTGTTTGTTGTGTGTATTTATTGTGTTTCTAATATTTTTGGGGTCGCTCGGGTTGCGTCTTTGTTTTCGGATCTTGTGCGTCTTTTTCGAAAAATCCGTAGGTGTTTGGTGTTTTGCGTGTTTAGGGTCCTTTAGCCTCGTTTTTAGTTTCTTTCGACGGACATTTTTTCTCTTGCTTAGGGGATTTTTGGGTGTCTAAACTCTTTTTTTATTTGGAGGTAAATTGAGGTGTAACTTCAGTTTTCAAGGTCCTGGGTGCCCCCCTTGCTGTAGGTAAGCTTTTTATGTATTTGTTGTGTGTACTTGTGTTTTTCATGTGCGCATGTTTCAGCGTTTTTTTTGCGAGGTCGTAATGGGTCCTAACCTGTTTCGTAACTCTGTAAATTTTGCGAGGTCTGCAGTTGCTGGCAGCAATTGCCGCAGCGTTAGCAACAGCCCGCGTGTGTGTGTGTGTGTGTGTGTGTATATGTATGTATGTATGTATGTTTATATATATATATATATATATATATATATATATATATATATATACATACACATTATATTACATAGTTACATAGTATTTAAGGTTGAAAAAAGACTTTCAGTCCATCAAGTTCAACCTTTTAAGATCTCCTTTGATCTGCAATATGCGGATTAACTATTAATTCATTAGTTGTTAATTAATTATTAATCAATTATTTAATGTTTTTTTTTTTTATTATTATTTAGTCCATATATATATAATCTCATTTTTACAAAAATGTTTTTTTCTTTCCCCTTTGCACTTTAAATCTGCCCTCCCTTTTTCTGTTTATATTGACTTCTGCCTTCTCACCTGGGCACAATTAGTGCACTCTGCAATTTATCAGCCTGTACCTGCAAAGGAAAATTTACTTGCAAACAGACCCAAAACAGCTCACAAACCTTTTATACTAGTTTTACAGTCAAGCCACACCCCTCTCACCTGGGCAAAATTAGTACACTCTGCAACTTATCAGCCTGTACCTGTAAAGGAAAATCCACTTGCAAAAAGCGAGCTCGAAGGAACTGCATCACTCGCAAAGTGAGGGGCCGCATTTGCAGAGGTGGAGGCTCCCACGTCGGCTGCAATGAGCCGAGGTGGAGGCTCTATAGCGCCTCACAAACAGTTACAAACACCCACAGAAGCGGGACTAGATGTAACACGTAATGACTAAATACGGACTTACACAAAAAAATATAAGCTATTAAAAAAACAATAAACACACAAAAATGACATAAAAACCTTACCCACAGCAAGGGGGCAGGGGCGCACCCATTACCTCTGTAATTTGGACTGAAATTGAGGTTTAACTTCACTTGCAGAGTTTAGACACACTAAAATCCCCTAAGCGAGAGAAAAAAGAAAACAAGGCTATACGACCCTAAAGCCGCAAAACACAACCAAGCACATACGGCTTTTCTAAAAAGGTACACTTTTAGCAAGGACGCTACATCATCCACATCCGCGTACCACATACACATTAGCCGCCATTTTACAGTACACAGCTGCATAAACGGCTTCCCCTTGTGCATGCAGCCTATTTACACTACACACTGCACACATTGCTGACACTTACACCTCAGCTCCACAACAGTGCAAACCTACATTGTATGCTGCAGGAACATCAAAACAGATTGTCAGCTCTTCAGCACAATGCTTTCTCCATATATTACTTACAAATAGGTAAAGTATATTATTTTATTAATTATTTAATTAGAATACAAAAATACATATACACAAAAAAAAAAAACACTATTGCAATAAACACCAAAGCCATTCACTGCGCGCCTCACAATGAGCGCCAATGTTGATCATAGCCCACAAACTACACCACGGCACAGCCTTGCAATAAGCGCAAAAAAGCAGATCAGCGCTGACATTACAATAACAGCAAAAGTGCCTTTGATAAAAAAAAAAAAAAAAAAAAAAAAAAAAAAAAATATATATATATATATATATATATATATATATATATATATATATATATATATATATATATACTTCAACCAAGAGTCTCGCAATGAGCGCCGAAGGATCTCAGACCACCAAAAACATTAATGTCTGTGGCAAACGGCATTACCTGCCTTACAATTTTATTGCCCCGTCATTTTTGATGGGCAAGTCTCTAGAAGACATATAAAAAGAACACTTTAAATATACATGATATATACAAGATAGGTGAAGTTTGAGTCCATTTCTTCTTCATACTCGTGACTTAAGGGACGAACAGTTACACAAATGCACGTCTGTACAATGTATACACATTTTTCATCTTTAGGAGAAAACGGAGTATTACAACATTGTTTACAGAGCACCAAAATCTACTTATTAACTACAACAGGATGAAAATTAAGGGGTCACAATACACTTTTCAACCTGGGTCAAAAAGTGTATAGCTTGTCATAACTGAAGAAACTAGGCTTTGGATGTTAACCTTTGATCCTAGAGCCTGGCGGCATCTCGCCCTCCACAATTGGTTTTTCACTTGACAAGTCACTTGCGAGTCTATAATCCCGTAAGATTTCCACAAAGGTGGGTAGCAAGTGGCTATGTAGAGCCAACAATGTTTGTGTCCACACATCTATTGCGACTAGGCAGTCCAGCCACACATGTTTTATGGTTTCCTCTACACCTTCACAAGAGTGATATGGGCACTGAGTTATGTTCATGCCTCTAACCCAACGCATTACGTTTCTTACGGGCAGCTTAGAGTGTATCCCTAGACCCACAACGTCTTTAAGAAATCCTTTTAATGCTGGATCTGCTGCCCATTTTCAAAACTGTGTCGTACTCATGTAAAGGTACATTTCTCAAGATGGGCACTGCTTAGAAACACTGTTGCATCACATGTTGATAAATAACCATTACTGATAAGGATTTGACTTGTGATGCCCCACCTTCTGATCAAGTCTAAGGTTGTTTTTATATGTGTCGACAAAGGACCTCTTATCCTTTTCACTTGTAGTGTATGACCTTCTAGACAGTCACCCATGTGTGGTTGCAGCCATGCTCTTGTTATGGTAGGCCACTGGGACGTCACAAAACAAACACGATGTGTGGCAAAAAATGTAAAAAAACACATTGGAGGAAAATAGAGAGGTTTAGTAAGCCTAGTCCTCTTGTCACTGGCATACAAGCAGTGTCTATTTGTACCCTCCAGATCTTCATTTTCCACATGATTCTGGCCATAGCTGTATACACCCTCCCTCTCAGGGATTCTTGAAGGGGAAATATGCCTGCTACATACAATGCTGAGGGCATCAACAACGTGCGGATGATGCTTGTTCTTTCTAGTAATGTGAGAGATTTATATTGCCAGTTGTTTAGTTTTTCTTCCAGTTTAAGTACCCTTGGCTCCAAGTTCAAATAAGCAGGGGGCAACCATAGCAAAATCAAGTCCTAACATATGTTGTTTCCCCTTTTGGACCCTTATAGGTATTCCCAAAGGGACTTGAGAGGCTTCTGGGCCAACCCACATTACTGAGGTTTTCTCCATGTTCACATGGGCCCCTTGAAACTTGTTTGTACCTGTGTAAAACTTGGAAACTGGACTTTACGTAGACTGCGTCTGGGCACAGGAGAATCACATCATCCTCATATGCGAGTGACTTTCCATTGGAAGTATAAATAAAGTAAACTCCTTATGTTGATGTAGTTCAAGGGAGCGCAGGAGTGGTAGTGTAAGATTCTGGCAAACACGCAGACCTTTGTCTGAGCTTCACTAATTACTCCCTTCAAGACGTCTTGCAGCCTTGCCACCAACATCTTTGCTAGAATCTTGTAGCCTATATTTAACAAATATATATTGGTCGCCAATTTTTTCAAATTGAGCCTTTCTACTTTTTTTTTATATAAGAGTACTGTGGCTCCTTACAGAAGTGACTGTTCGAAAGAGCCCCAGTGCAGCATGTCATTCAGAGCCTTAGCCAGTATAGGGGCAAGCTAGTCATTGAAGGTAATATAAAAATCTGCGGTGGGCCCATCTAGGCCTGGAGCTTTGCTTTTTTTCATGCCTTTTAATAGCCTCAGACACCTCTGCTGGAGTGATTGGTGCCATAAGCCTGGTACTAACTAGACTTTTGTTTCGTGGCAAAGATAAACCCTTTTGGAAACTGGAGATATGAGACGCCGGAATATTGGCACCTGCGTACAAGTCTCAATAGAACGTGTGTGCTAGAGTATCTCTTCTGTTTCTTCTATTAGTTTCCCATTTTCATTCAACAGGCCTTGCATGTCCTTTGAGTCTGAGGCTTGTCTGAAAGTATCATAGAAAATTTTTATGGTTTGCCCATCTCTACATTTCCTTTGGAGTGCCCTGATCTGCTTTCTATTATATGAGTTTAAGCTTTCTTTCAATATGCTCACGTTTTCAGCATATTCAGTTCATGGCTTATATGTAAGAACCTCCACGGGATGCAACCATGCTTTCTTTCTGCTTGTTTTCTTCGCTGTCTAGATTTATTTTGAAAAAAGGCTTTTCTCCTTATCTTTAGTTCCATCCAGAATTCCGCAGTCGTGCTGTACATAATAGCTGTAGTAAGCCAGTTATTGTACTCTCTTGAAGTCTTCTACAATGTCTGGCTCGGACAGCATACAGTTTAATTCCCAGTATGGCTTTCCCACACGTTTCTGAAATTTATTGTTCGTGGTTTTCACACCCAGATGGTCAGTCAGTGGGACGATCTTGTCATCCACAGGATTGAATTTAGAGTTTGTTTAAACGCTATCGATACGCCTTGCAGAAGTGGTTCTATGTAGCGTATATCTTGGGCTATGGGGTTGCAATTTCCTAAACCCATAAACTAATTTGAACTGTGTAATTACCTTTTTTAGGTATTTCACATCTGCTCCGTTCTTAAGGGGGTATCTACTGTCCTCCGGAGCCATTACACAATTAAAATCTTCGCTGAAATATGGTAGGGAGGGAGGAGCATAGATATGGCTTTACTGCTCTGAAAAGTTCTAGTCTTTTCGTTTCTGTCTGGGGTCCGTAGACTGATATAATCTGTAAAAGGGTATCCAGACGTTTTACTTCTACAACTAGACATCTACCTGGGATGACTTCAGACTTTTTGATTATTTGAAACTCCCATCGTTTAAATAGAATTGCAGTACCATCAAAGGTGTCCTGCCCTGATGACCATACTGGAGGGTATGGTTCAGGCTGCCTGTGCCCTACGCATTTCATATAAGGAACAAAGCATAGTCTCTTGGAGTAAAAATATATCTGCTTTGTAAGAGCTGCAAAAATCTAGTACCAAATTTTGCTCATTCTGCGGCTTAACGCTGGCAACATTCATGGTGATTGTAGTTAATGAAGCCATTGAAAAATTTGAGAGGTGTAGGACAAATATTGTCATGTAACTCCTATTCCATGTGGGTACAGACTCTTTCCCGAGAATTACCTCAGAAAGCTTAGCCACTCGGTCTATGGACCCCTCTTGTAAGGCTCTTTTGGTTGAAGTAGATACATCCATCTGCACTTTATCCAAATCTGTATCATCTTGTACCTCTCCCTCTCCATCTGAAGGACTTGCGTCCGAGCATGATGATGCAGCCCCTGTGGAAGGCTTCCATGACTTTGGCGTGGGTGGAATCTCTGACCCTCCTGACGGTGTGGTGTCCTTGCACCCATCTGAGCTTTTCGGTTCTTTGTTTCCTGTTTCATCAGGCTGACCAGAGGCACGGAGTCCATGAGAGATCCCCTGTCTCCCCCGGAGCTAAAGGCTCCGGGACCTGTGAACTAAGAAGGGAGTACTGGTTAGTACAGATCAGCCCTTCCTTGTCCTTTGAACCCTCCCCTAACTCTAGTTCCTTATACAAATGACGTCCAGTCGTACCTTTTATTTATTTTTTTTCTTCCTCTTGGGTTTTACCACTTCAAATTCCCCCACCCACGTCCTTGTCTAGGCTAGTCTCCAAATTTTTGTTTAAACCCTCTTCCTCTACTTCTTCCATCTTGGAGCCCCAGTCTTTGACAACTTGGTCAGAGCACCAGGGGGAGAAAGCGGGGGGTCTCCTTCAGTATCTTGATCTATGGAGGCCTCCTCTTTCCCTTCCTCCATAACTCTAGCAAAAAGAGTTTCCGTCCCTTCTATTTCCCTGTCATATGTGAGTGGGTTGTTCCTGGCTGATCTTGGGCAACTCGCATGTGCATGGCCAGAGATCCCACACAAATTACACACTATTCCCCATGTGCAAGTGCCTGCTTTGTGTCCCAACTTCTGATATTTTGAAGCACTTTACATTGTGCAGCATTGTGTCTAATGCTACCCCAGTTTTGGTTGCCCATTGTAAAAACATTTTCCCCCTCTCTCTCCCTATCATAAGGCTATTTGGTAGATGTGCAAGTCCACCTTCGTGAGGGGAGGCTCTCCTTAGACGCACCTTGAACGTCCAAGAGCTAGATCCGCACATATTGAAATTCAACAATGGCATTCCAGAACACAATTGTAACTCTGCGGAGTGATGGGTTCATCAATTCAACAATACTAAATTTGGACCAAATTGGCTCTGACTTTACTACTTCTAATTTTTTGCCAAAATTCTTCTAAAAACAGGGCATTAGTAAAGGTGATTTCGTATTCACTAGAACCCTCTTTGTTAATGACAGCATAAACTTGCTGTGGTGTAAATTTTAGACTTTCTCTCAACAATTGTATACACACGTAATCACACTCTGGGTTCACGTTATCAGGTCCCCTATAGATTAACCGAACTGTATTTTTTGCATAAACGTTTGACAGAGCAGGCAAGTCAACCCTTTACTTCTCCTCTCTAGCGTACATAGGCACTGAACTGGTAGTGGTCTCAGACAATGCTGTAGAGCTTTTAAAAGGGTTGCTCCTTGCTGGTGTATAGGTTGGCACTTCCAGTCTAGGGTAAGGTTCTGTGTAAAATATAGGCCATCTCTTAGGTTGTGAGTTTTTGGAGATTTTTCACCCCCTCTCCCTGGGCTTTGTTAGTGTTTGCTGGCCTTTGCCGGTATGCCATTTCCGCTCTGTGGTACTTGCCATTCGGACGTAGTAGTCTGACATTTTTGTCTCTCACACACTGAGTTTGACCAGTGCTGAGAGCCGTGCATGTCCATTGCCATCACAGTGTGCCTGATGACATTTATCTTGGATTTCTCTTATATCTTCTACATTGCCTTTCAGTACCTCATTCTGTCTTTCTACACCTGTGGCTTTGTGTGTCACTTGTGTCTTCTGTATTCTTCAGGTGTCATGACTTTACTCTGGCAGCTGTTCTCATGCTGATCTGTAAACCCTTTATGCATAGAGACTCCACTTGATAGGATAGTGGATTCTGTTCCTTGTCTGTTCTTAGAAACTTGGGACTGTGCACTTTTTTCACTTCTGTTAGTACCTCATTCAGGGATGGGAGCTCTTCTGAAGGGCCAACATTTGTGTGATGGTTTCCCCTTCTAAACACCCCCTTCTCAGCTGGGCTAGATGTTCCATGTTCATAACTAGTCCCTGTCTAGTGTTAATAAAAACTCTCTTTTGTGTTTAGGAACTGGAAAATTAGCTGACATAGATAGCAAGAAACAGGTGGTAATATTATATATGTTCCAAGAACATCTTACGATTTGACCTTGCTAGACTAATGAGCTGTTTCTGCTGAAACTGAAATTTCCTCTGATATGCCTTCTTTCTGTCAAGTTTATAAGTTTTGCCATCCTACAAATAAATTAACATGTACTGAGATTCGTGTGTGCATCATTTCCAGTACTAGCTCCCAGAGCTCTGTCCGAGGCCTGTGGTCCATGCCGCCAACCCAGTTAAATAAGCCCAAACAAGCTGGTGTCTAAGTGGGATACAGATTGAAGAACGAGTGGTGAGTAGAGTGAATTGTGTCCATTTAAGTACACTTTCCTTTGCTCCCACTCTCATCTTCCTCTGTAAACTGTATCCAAGTAAATAAGTTGGGCACAGTCTTAGGTAGACTGAGAACCACTCTCTAAGGTAGGGAGGGTTTAGCCTTTGGTAGGCTAAATTATTAAGCCTTTAGTAGGCTATATTAATTATTCCTAAGATGGGAAAGAAAGGATAAAATTGAAATATATACATGATGGCTTGGTTGACAGTGCCCAAAACCACCGCCTTTACTTGCTTATTAATTTAGCTGTATTGCTGTGCTGTTTAAGATAAGAAATGTTGTTATACTGTGTAAAATCAGGAAGGGAGGTCTCTGGAGTCTGTAAGACGCACCGTCTCTGTCTAGGGGCAACCCGTTGACGCACAGAGTACGAACGCATAGGGACAGTCAAGAGACAGAAATAGCGATATTGTACCACGTTTTGTTTTAACTAATTAACACGAGAATAACTGTCGGAATTGTCTGAGCTCTCTAGCTCAGTATAGCCGCTCTTGTTCTCTGATTAACAATCGTGGTAACAATATAAGGTTGCATTGTCTATTGAGACAACCACCTAAAGTTTTTAAGAATAGAAGGATAGTTGGAAATGGGTACTTCAGTCTAAACAATATTCACCTCCCAACCTGGGAGAATCATGCAAAGCTATCATATGTAGTTATACACACAGCCTCCACCCCCAGGTCCCGTAAGAGCAAGCAGCTGCAACTCAGAAGCTGTGAGCAGGAGCTGCAGCCCCCCTTCCTCCTTCCCAACCCCTACCCCTCCCACAGTCAGCAGTACATAGAGGAAAGCAGACAAAAAGAGCAAACAAGGAAAGGGTAATAAAAAAATAGGAACAAAAATAAAAATGACCAGAAAAACCAATAAAAGTACAATGGTAGGGGAGGCTCCAGTGACTCAGAACCGTCAGATGCTGAGGATCTAAACCTAAAACCCAAAGGAACTTTTTCTTAACATATATGTATATAATATTCTGATTGCTTTTGTTTATAAAGTAGATAGATTGTCTTGTTTTCTGCATTTGAGAAGTTGTTTTGCTGCAAATAAATTTGTGAGTGTGATTGCTGTACTTCCTTTCTTTGCAATGCAACAGAGGAAAATTCTCTAACCTGCATTTCTCAGTGTCTTTAAGGGTGTAGAGATCGTGTCCACCACTGAGATTTTTCTACAGCTGGCATAAATATAAAAAAAGGGTTCTCTTTTTCCAGAAATATGTAACCGTGGAGGATTTATGGTCTTGTAATATTTGTAAGTGTAAAGCTTGTCTTTTTACGCTCTAGATCAGCTATTTCTACTTTCAAAAATATCTTTATATTGTTGTGGCAATTTAAAGACCATGTGTTTTTTCTATTTTAAAGCTTGCTAACACTTATCTCCTTGACCCGTAGAAAAACAGTGAGTTTTTTTTGTGACTGGAATTCCCCCTCCTTGCAGATAATTCTTAAGGTCGTTTTTAGCTTGAATAAAAAAAAAAACCTGTCATGTGTATGGAATGTTGTTGAACTTTTTAAGGTGGTTTTCAGTATTTAAAGTAAATGTGGAGAGGTCTTAGGAAGAGGAGTGTTAGGTGGGAAATATTGTAAGCTATGTACAGAACTTGAAGGGAAATGGTTCCTAGAAATGTTTTAGCAAGTGATTTAAGAAGGACATTTTGCATGTGAATTGATCCAAAATGGGATCATAATAGTTTGTTTTTGAATAGATTGCAAATAGTAAATAAGGAAAGAGAAAACAGGCAGCCCTTATTATAGAGAAATTGTGGTAGAAAGGAACTTATCCTTTTTTTTAACTGTAGGTGGCCAGCTAGTTATGAAAGCCCTAACCCCCGAATTAATCCTTCTGCATGTATGATGTATCTGAAGCGAATGTGCCAAGGACAGTGTATGACTCATACTGTATCAGAGTCTAAAAGTCTGTCAATGATAACTCTAAAGTCAGAGTCAGGATGGAATTGGACTAAAGTCCCTTCTATTAGTTAACAATGACTTCAAATTTGTCCAGGATTTAAGGGTAATTAACAATCTAGTTATCCCAATTGTTCCTGATATTACGGCTCTCATTACGGCCATTCCTCATGATGCCACTATATTTACTGTTTTTGATTTTATCAAACTCATTATTTTCTGTCCCATTGGACCCTGAGACACAACTACTTATGGCTTTCACTTTTGATGGGCGCCAATATACATGGACCCGTCTTCCCCAAGGGTACGTGGACTCACCAGCTGCTTACTCGCTGGTGCTCTAACATACCTTGCAGTCATGGACCCTGTGCCATGGTTCTGTCCTCCTTCAGTACGTTGATGACCTACTGTTGTGTAGTCCTAACGGGGAAGCCAATAGACAGGATTCACTCTGTTTGCTAAAGCATCTAGCAGCTGAAGGTCACAAGGTAGCTAAACACAAAATACAAATGGAGGCAACACATGTTGAATACTTAGGTTTTACTCTGTCACATGGCACATGCTCTGTTAGCTCAAAACGCATAGAGGCTATTCAGAGAATACCTAAGCCACAGACTAAAAAGGAAATGCTTTCCTTTCTTGGTATGATTAATTATTGCAGGCAATGGATCCCTGAATGCTCACACCATGACTCCATTTAACGTGCGGCTGCTAATGGGGACAGCCCAGAGCATATTCTGTGGACTCCAGAAATGACCAAAGCTTACGTGACCTTAAAAGCTAGTATTATGCAGGCCCCCGCTTTAGGACTACCTGATTGTTGTAAACCATTCCACCTATATGCGAGGCACAATTGTAAAACCATGGCTGCGGTCTGTGCCAAAGATCACTGAGGTA
Source organism: Discoglossus pictus (assembly GCA_027410445.1). Lineage (NCBI taxonomy): Eukaryota > Metazoa > Chordata > Amphibia > Anura > Alytidae > Discoglossus > Discoglossus pictus. The sequence continues at coordinate 79,778,337 of CM050170.1, read as the reverse complement.
GTATGCGTCCCGTAGCAATCTTTTCCAAAGTAGTCCCTACTCCGGTCCAGGGGATGCCAGTGTGTCTCCGAGCATTAGCTGCTTGTGCTATGGCCGTAGAGACAGCCAATACTATTACCTTAGGACATTCTAACATTCTACATACTAGTCACCAAGTGTTACAGTTCGTTAAAAACCTAACTACACAACACATGACCGCACAGCGCCTCAGTGGCTATGAGTGCATACTGCTTAACCATACCAACTTAGAGATAAAATACAGTGCCCCTAACTCAGGCCCTATTGCCCTCTTAAATACTATACTAACTAACCATCCTACATCTAAAGATGACCACACACAGCCACATGACTGTCTTTCTACCATACATCACTCCACCTCCCCACGTCCTGAACTTCTTGATATACCTATAGATCATGCTGAGAATGTGTTTGTTGATGGGTCATGTTCTAGACCTGCAGATGGGGTCTATAAAACAGGTTTTGCTGTAGTTCAGCTCCCAGATATTGTACTTGAGGCAGGTCTCATCCCTTTTTCTTCCGCCCAAGCTGCTGAACTTATTGCCCTTACAAGAGCATGTCCCCTTTTTGTAAATAAATCTGTTAATATCTATACTGACTCCCGATATGCCTTTGGTGTAGTTCATGACTTTGGAAAAATTTGGCAACAGCGAGGCTTCATTGCTGCAGATGGCAAATCAATTTCTCATACTACTCTTATTAACTCCTTATTGGAAGCTATTCAGTTACCTAAAGTTATTGCCATCATCCACTGCTGTGTGCACACACTAATCGCAATGACTTTGTTTCTAGAGGTAATGCTTTAGCTGACCGGGTGGCAAAGGAAGCTGCACTTATGCCGCTCTCCCCTACCCCCACTTTCCCTGTGCTTCAGCCCCCATCCTATCCCTCTGACCTTTTTCCATGAATTACAAGGTTTTGCCACACCTGATTTATCATACTGGCAATCACAAGGTTTAGAAAAGGACATACATGGCCTTTTTTTCAAGAGGGGAAGATAGGGATACCTGAGAGTAGTGCCCCAATATTCATAGGACAGGCACATGGGGTAGGACACAAGGGAATTAAAGCAACCATGCAGCAGCTGCAACTATCATTTTGCATCAGAAATTTGAAATTACACTATAAGACATACATACAAAGATGTATACAATGTCTACAGAATAATTCTACAGTACCTAACAAAGCATTACATGTGATAATTTGCCTCCACCCACAGCTCCATTCACCCATTTACAAATCGATTTTACTCATATCCCAAAGGTAGGATCAAAGTAATTGTATCTTTTGGTGATAGTGGACCAGTTTTCACGGTGGCCTAAGGCCTTTGTAACACAGAGCGGATGCTAAGACAGTAGCTGAAATATTAACTACTGAGATAATACCGAGATATGGATGCCCACTGCCAATTAATTCTGATAATGGACGAGCCTTTATTAGTGTTGTAATTAAGGAACTGGTATAATGGCAACAGATAACCTGGAAATTCCATATCCCTTACCATCCTCAGAGTTCAGGCATAGTGGAAAGAATGAACCTTACTATTAAAGAGAAACTTACAAAGGCCACTGCAGATACATGGGTGAACTGGCAGAAATATTTACCTGCCAGTCTACTAAGTTGTCCCCTTTTGAGATTCTAATGGGAAGACCATTTCCAACTCCTTGGGTAAAAGGCCCACTTGTAATTTATGCCAGGTGATCTTGACCTTCTAAGCGAACAATATGTGCAACATTTGATTGAAAAATTGAACGGCATCTATGGTGATGTGTCTTCTCGCTTTCCTTTACCCTCACAGGAACCAACACATCCGTTCCAGCCAGGTGACCTCGTCTGTGTCAGACAACTGAAAAAAGCAAAGAAGGGAGGTTTGCCATTCGAACCCCCCAACCACCGTTGTAGCAGTAACCAGGACAGCTGTCCTCACTGACTCACAGGACATCTGGATCCACGCATCACGTCTGAAGCTGTGTCCAAAGAGGGTTGAAGCAGGTGACCAATTGTTTTCACAGGGACTTTAAGACAGAGATTTAATAAAAATGTCGAACTTACTCATGCATCCACCGAATGCATGGAAGAACTCTCTCCTGTTGATGGGCATTATGCTCCTGATTTTATTTTCCCTTATAGACATTTCTTAATTGTTATTACCCAGAAGAACTGGGACCATTGAAGTCTGTTTGTGGTAAATACAATGACACTCACACCAACACCAGTTCACTTCACAGAAATACAAGGCCATAAATAATGACAAATTTATAAAAATCCAGAGACCTATAAGACCGTCTTAAACAATTTCAAGGGAGTGTGTGGGAAGTCATGTTTTCCTGGTTAGGACAACTGGGCCAGAAAATATTAATTACTGTTTTTCTGTGTAATTGCATCTCTTGTCTTTCTCTGTATTTTTGTTGCATGCTGTAAGACCTTGTTTCAAAGAATTTTAAGCGAACTGCCACTTAATAATTGAGCCTGCAAAGGACTCCCTGTGATATAACACCACCAGGTTGTAGGAACTTCACATGTACTGGTTCTTTTAGGGGTCTTGAACCCTTATGAGAACCAGTCCGCTTGCTTTTTTTTATGCTTTTATAATGTTTTATATGAAGATCACTTTGTGATCTAAGAGGGGTATAAAGGGTTAATAAAAACTCTCTTTGTGTTTAGGAACTGGAGATTTTCTTGGGCAAGAGCACGGGCTGGATGTTGGGCAGGTCACCACCCTGAGTGATGGTCACTCCTCCCATCAGCTTGTTTAGCTCCTCGTTGTTACGCACCAGTGGCTGGGGATGATACGGGTCTTCTTGTTGTCCTGGGCTGCGTTGCTGGCCAACTCCAGGATCTCTGCGGTCAAGTACTCCAGCACTGCGGCCAGGTACACGGGGGCGCCGGCACCCACACGCTCAGCATAGTTGCCCTTGCGGAGCAGACGGTGCACACAACCCACTGGGAACTGCAGACTCGCCAGCACAATGCCCGAACCAGCCAAGTCAGCCCCGGCACCCATGTAGGGTGGCGGCGGTTGTCTGTCTACGTGCGGGTACATGAGGTGCTGTTGCACAGAGCGGATATGGAGAGAGGGAAGAGCGAAAGAATTGGCAAGCTGCCAAAAAGTGCTGCAGGTCCTGTGAAGGAGCCGATATTGCAGTGGAGGATGTCCTCATCGGAGAGTCCCATCCGGTGTTGTGTTAAAGGGAGCTGCGGTGAGAGGAGTGTTTATCAAGAACCCAAGGTTGTTGAGTCTGTTGTTGATCGGAGGTCCCTTCCGGGAGGGAGCTCTAATGATGTTAGTCAAGTTGCCGATGTTGGGAGGCCAGGCTGTCCGGTCTACATCGGCTGTGAAAGGGAGTAGCCTGGAGGTTTTGTCTGCCTTGGCCTCACTCAGTGCTTGTATCGGAAGGGAGCTGGCTACCACTTCAGCTGCCCGTGTAGGACCCCTGGCTGTGACTGAGGCTACGGTGTCTGCTACTGAACCTAAGGCCAAAACGGTCCTGGCTCCTGCACGTGTTTGTGGGCCTTCTTTGACTCCCGTTGTGAAACCTCTGCTGTCACCTGTACCTGCCGTTTGTGGGGCTGGGGGTCCTCCCCCATCTGCTCTGACTGCTGCGACCCCACTGCATGGCAGTCTGTAAGTTGCAGGAAGGAGTGTTCTGTTGGTACCTGAGCTTAGTCGGAGTGTTCCGGTGTCGGAAGTTGTGACGTTGCCTAAGGCTGACTTGCCATCGGGTGCACCTGATCAACGGCCCAGTCATCTGTCCAAGAAGCCTGATATTGACCAGAGGCCATCATATGCTAGAGTACATCTCCTGTTAATAATAGCACTTTGTATGCATAGAATACGGTCCGTATTAGATATCTTGGGTCTGATTTAACAAATCCTGGGAGGGATTATGTGAGTACGAGTTTACGTTTCTCCCCTCAGCAGATATATGCGGTCATACATAGGGTTCCAGGGATTACGATATCCCCTTCAAGACCGATTTTTATTTTTGGAGGAGTTTTGGTTGAAAATGATATTGGTTAGGTCTGAACCAGCATGGACCCAGTTTTCAGTATTGGAACTATCCAACCCTAGTGTTAGGATGGTTACGGTCATTGTTGAGGTACAGGATGTCTTGGTCTGGCTCCAACATCACTGTGACATCCTGGGACCCACACGCCTCAGAGTGGGTTTTTTAATGGGGCTTGGTCTTTCAGGGTTCATTTAAGGAGGGTATCCACATCAAGGGGAAGCTTATTGCATCTGCCCCAGATGCAGGGAGAAAGGTGTCTGCTACTATAGTGGTCCGCCTAATCTCTGCCACACTTGTGGTAGCATTAGACACAATGCAGCACATTGCGATAAAGTATGTTTTAAATGCCAGCAGGTGGGCAATACAGCAAGAGATTGTACCAAAACTGTGCTATGCAGGCTTTGTGGTGAGTCAGGGCACGTACATGCCAATTGCTCTAAGGCAGCTCGGAATAACCCATTAACCTATGGCATGGATGATGGTGATTTGGTTAATCTTTTTGATCAGATAAGAGATGAGGGGAAGGTTGCTCCCACAGTTGAGGAGGGGGACTTGGTTCCCTCTGTAGCTTTAGATTCTGCCACTCCTGGTTCGGTGGTTAGGGATTGGGGCTCAGAGATGGACGACTTGGAGGAGGGATCTTATACTACTCTGAGGGGGCCTTTAGTGAAGTGATATATGACCGTAAGAGAAGGATGGTTAAGGCCGGGAAGTTGGGGAAGGGCACCTTGCGTAATTTGGTGGTTGAGAGCGTGGCCCCTGAAGGTTGTGGCTTGGTGTGCTCTAACTGCTTTCTGCTCTTAGACCCCGGACCCCGAGCCTTTGGCTCCAGTGATGTCTGTGGTGGAGAGGGCTGCTCTTTTCCATTCTATTTTACCCTACATGTGCACCTCAACTCCCTCTTGTTTTGGGGGGGGGGGATTTCAATTGTGTTCTGCATGGGATAGACAGTCAGTGTGGTACAAGAAATGGTGTGGATGTAAAAGCATTACGTAAACTTGTTTCTCAGGGGGCACTGGTTGATGATGGCACTAAACCGTCTATAACGGGGTACACGTTGAATAGAGCTAACTCTGCAAGACGTATAGACAGGGTTTAAGTCAGCCCCGCCCTTGTCCCTGCTACAGCCTCTGTTGTGCCTCTTAGACCTCCAGACCCAGATGGTCCGAAAAGGTGTTTCCAGAGGGTTGCCCGCTTCTTCAGGAAGCCCTACTGGAAGCTCAATAATTGTATGTTGGACGCCCCTGTTATTAGGACGGAGTTTGAAACTGAGTACCAACATTGGCTTACCACTGTGGGCCTATATGATGATATTGCAGAGTTTTGGGACGAGGTTAAGGTGCGCACGCGTTCATTCTTCCAGAAGAAGAGCAGACAACTTAGGAGGAAGAATGCAAGGGAATATGCAGGGTTACTCTGTAGGTTCCAACTACTTAGTTATAACCTTTCGTTAGGGTACGTAGGGTGCATGGGTGAGTTGCAGGCTCTTAAAAACAGACACTCCAGGGACATAATGCTAAGCGCCTCCAGGAGTTGCGGAGGAAGTGCCATGATGGTCTAGTCCCTCAATTTTTCTATGAGACCTTTAGAAAGACCGTAGACCTTAAATCAATGCCAGGTCTGGTGGACGAGCAGGACACTATGAAAGTCCATGATATCACCTTTAGATTTTATAGTGATTTGTTCGCTGAAGTGGATATCCCTATTGCACGCATGGAGGAATTTGAGAGCACTCAAATTACGTAGTTTGGGGTCTATTGATGTATTGCAACTGATTGCACCTGTTACTACCATGGAGGTGGCAGAGGCCATTAACAGGCTGGCAAGGAGTAAATCACCTGGTATTGATGGGTTAACAACTGAATTCTATCAGGCTTTTCCGTCCTCAGTAGCCCCTGTGTTGGCTGCTACTTTATAATAGCATGTTGAAACGTGGTGTTCTAGAGAAGTCACAACGGACTGGGGTTACTGTACTCTTGTACAAGAAAGGTGATACGACGGACGTTGGCAATTGGAGGCCCATCACCCTTATGTGCACTGATTATAAGATACTGGCTAAGGTGCCAGATTGCCGTTATTGATGCCGGCCATCATTAGGCCTGTGCAGCAGTGCACTGTTAAGGGGTGGCGTATTTTGCATCATCATGAGGGAACTGTTTGACCAGGCAACAGGGAGCGGTATACAGCACACCTATCACTTGTAGTTATGTGGGAGATAATATTAGTTAAGTACTTCTAATTAATTGATTATTATTTTAATGCAACAAATCAAAATTGCACCAACAACCTTATATTACCTTTTATATCTAATATAAGCTTAATAGCTTGCTTGTAGATCCTTTGAGAAGTATATATTGTTTAGTGTCCTTCCAGGACATCCTTAATAAATTTTTTACACAATTTAAACACTTTTTTAAGAATTTCAATGTTTCTTATATTAACTCTATTTTGGCCACTAGTTACCTATAAGTCAATAAGTGAAATTAAAAGCAATATAGATAGATTTCTTGAAAAGAGTAAAACGAGATTAAATAAAGCTTCTTTGTATTTCAATTTGCGCAATGACGCTAAATAAAGTTTGCCTTTTCAAAGAGGCTAAATAAAGGTAATTGAAATGGACATAACGCTGCGTAGTGAAGTCATTGCGTAATACTCGCAAGTCATTATGTAACTACACTAAACCAGGAAGTAACAGGCTTTAAAAGCCAGTGTGAAAGCCAGAGCAGTATAGCCTCAGAGAAAGTCCTGTAAAAGGACGAAACGGACCGTTGGCACCTAGTTTTTTCTTTAAGGGTCTTTTGTCAACTTTTTTCAACTTTTTATTTTATTTTTATTTTTTACTTCCTACAAAGGGATAAAAGAAACGTGGAGAGAGGGAACTGAATCGTAAGTATTGTTTATTTGGTACATGTTATTATCCTCTCATTTAGGTGGTTTATTCTAAAAAAAACTTCTATTATATCCCTATTATCATGCAAAGATTTTTTTCTTGCATTAAAATATAGTTGCTTTATTGACTGAAAAGATTCCATATTTTTGGAAGATAAAGAATGCCTGGGTTTCCATGATAGTTTGTTTTTAATACATTTATTGTGAGCTGTTTTATCTCAAATTATTTTTTTAACTCTATGATTATCAGTGTATCCTGTGTTTACAGGACCATCAGTATAGGCTGATATATGAGAGTTGATTTGTTTATAATTATTATTACAGTACTGTATAAGTCTAGGAACTATTTTATCTGGACCACTATATAGTAATAACAATATTTAAAGTACTGTAACTTTGGAACTGCCTTAAAAAGTTGGCATATCTTTTTTTAAATTGTTTTTCCAGGGTAAAGAGTATCCCAATAAAATATAAATTCTTATATACAATTAAAGCGGTGTTAGGCACCCAATTGATACATACAATAGGTCAATCTAATAGATTTTTGTATTTTTGTATCTTACCTCTTCTTCTTTGTCTTCTTTAAAAGTGATCCCCCTTCACAGTCCACACTGCAAATTCTTGAGTGACGCTGTTGATGCAGAGTCTGTTTGAATAGTGGAAAAAAAGGCAAAGATTGAGCTGCAGGTTAAATGTGTATGTGTGTCATTTATTTTTTGAGGCATTATTTTCTGTGAATTAATGTCACTTGAATATACTTTTTTGATTAGTTTGAGTTGAGATTAGCTTGTTGTAGGGCCCATACACATATGTGTGTATTTGAAATGTCACTGTGAATGAATGACGTCTTAGGTGTCAATCTTTGAAATTGTTTTTTTTTTTTTTTTTTCTTAATTGTTTTGGGGTCTTTCTTAATAAATTAAATGTATTATAGCTTACCTCTCAGTTGGAATTTGCAGATTGTGAAGTTGTAAATTGGTAAGTAATTCTCTTCTGAAGTAACGTCAGCAGTGAACTGTCCAGTCGCACTGTTCATCACCTGAGGAGAAATGTAGAATTTTCTGGAAAGTGGGCAGTATTTATAAACTTTGAGGTGGTTTGAAACCGCAAGCACTATTTGCCTTCCAGCCGCCATTTTGCTGCTAATAGTTGTGTGTTTCATGTCAAATGGTGGGTAATAGCTGTGTGGTACGCGCCGCATAGTGTGTGTTACGTGCCGCGTGAACTGGTCTAGAGCGTTCGTTCCGTTTTCCGAGTAAGTGTAGTAATTTTGTGTCCTTAGCTTCGTTTTTCGTTCTTTTCAGCTGCCATTTTTTCTCTTGATTAGGTGATTTTCGAGTGTCTAAACTCTTGTATTTCGACTTTAATTGAAGTGTAACTTCAGTTTTTGAGGTCCTGGGTGCCCCCCCCCCCCTTGCTGTGTGTAAGCTTTTTATGTGTTTCTTTTGTGTGTGTATTGTGTTTTAATGTTTTCACGTGCAGGTTTCAAGCGGTAAGGTCGTATTTTTGCGAGTTTGTATTTTTTTTTTCAAAGTCCTGCGTCTCGTATTTGTTTCTCTTAAGTCCGTAAATTTTGCGAGGTCCAGAGTTGTTGGCAAGGAGCACCTTCGGCGCTCCATGCCAGCAACTCCGTCCATCGCTTCGCAAGGGCCACAGGCTTGCTACGCGAGCCCACAGCGTTAGCAACCACCCGCATGCTCACAACTATATATGTGATGATCTCCTTCATGGGTGGTGCCCTGTATTTATGTGAATAGACCCCATGTATCTTGTCTATATGATCGATGTGAGAATTGCAATTGTGTGATTTTTCTCAGCCCTTTGATGTGGTTCTTTTGGAATTTAACCCGTGCAATGACTGACTGACCTCTTAATGACATTTTTAGAGAGAGAAAATAATAACATAAACATAATGTATTGATAGATACATGGGAGATGCAAACAACAAATGAAAACCCCTTTTGGACAGTGAAAACATTTCTCTCTTTTAGGATCAAGTGGGTGTGAGCACGGCCTGGATGTCGGGCAGGACACCACCCTGAGCGATGGTCACTCCTTCCAGCAGCTTGGTCAGCTCCTTGTCGTTACGCATGGCGAACTGCAGGTGGCGGAGGATGATACAGGTCTTCTTGTTGTCCCGGGCTGCATTGCCGGCCTACTCCAGGATCTCAGTGGTCAGATACTCCAGCACTGCGGCCAGGTACATGGGGGCGCCGGCACCCACACGCTCAGCATAGTTGCCCTTGCAGAGCAGACGGTGCACCCGACCCACAGGGAACTGCAGACCGGCACGGGATGAACGGGTCTTGGCCTTAGCACGAGCCTTGCCGCCTTGCCGCCTTGTTTGCCTCTGCCGGACATGATGATAAGGAGTACGAGATGCTGACTAACTGAAACAAGAAGAAGCAATAACCACACACGGTGGCGCCACACACATTTATATTTTCATTCAAACACACACCTGCCTTGCTCATTGGACGCCGAACACATCAGCCAATCACAAACACAATGCCAAACACCAATCCCCAACACCACAGCGAAAGCACAGCCAATCGCACTGCACCACACAGGCATGCCTCCACACCGCACACTGCCTACAAATACAGCCACTGCACCAGCACACCCTCATTCACTCGACAGCACAATGCCTGTGCCAGTCATGTCTTCTCCCTTCTTGAGGGGATCCAGCATGGCCTGGTGAAGGAAGGAGACGGAGGTAAATCCAGCTGCATACGCTGAAATGGAGGAGGAAGAGGAAAGCAAGCTGGAGGAGATGGAGGTCCATTCAACGGAACCGGAAATGAGGCTGCAAGCACAGAAGGAAATTCCGGGAGCAGCAGCGTCAATGACATGCTCCATTACCGGTTCCGGGTTAGGAGAGAGAGCAAAGAAGAAGACGATTGGTGAATCTAGGTCAGCAGCACCTAACACCAGTAGATACGTGGCAGTCCGCCTGGGAGATGGAGCAAGGTCTCGGAGGAGGAACGACTATAAGAAGAGCAGTGCAGCAGGGAAAGCACATAGGCAGGAGAGCAATCTACGAGCGTTGTCTGCCTTAGCCTCCCTGTCAGCCCGTATGGGTTCTGCTTTAAGTGTAAAACAGAATGTAAATACACCAGAGAAGGTGTTCACTGAGGGGCTAAGCACTGCAAGTACTGCAGAGAGTGTGACTACTGTTGATGATACTGCAGAGAGTATTACTGATGTGAATAACTTTGAAGACGAGAAGGGTGTTTCTGTATAGAGACTGAGATCAGATGGTAGTAAAAATACTAAAGAAACACAAAAGACTGATTCTAAGCCTGAGCAAACTAAGGTTGTGATTCTAGAACCTGGACAGTTTTTAAGTGGAGTTGATAAAGGTGTTGAAAATGAGGGTCCTATACCTCCTGCATCTGAAGATGTGTCAGTGGTAACAGAAGAACTCAAATCTGACCAGAAGTCTACCTATGCAAGAATATTAAAATAGGCAAGTTCATCTACCCCTGATAATAGTGTATGTTAAAAATACTGTAAGGTTAAGATGTATTGGGCCAGAGTATGACATTCCTGATTATGCCTATGTGGGGACAGATATAATTAGAAAAAGTTTGGGTTTCTCTCCAACAGATTTACACCTATATACATAAGATCTAGGGATTTTGGATTAACCTTTAAAACTGCTTTGCTTTTAGAAGAATTCTGCCAAAAAATAAAAATTGTTAAAATTGAGACAGAATTGAAACATTTTGAGGTGATAGTAACTTCTCTAAATGTAGGGTCAGAAAGTTCTGTGTTATTTTGGAATGCTATAGTAGATGTGCTAGACATAATGGTATGGCTTCTAAGATATTGTCAAACTTTGCAGACACAGGTTCGTAAACTAGAGGATGTTTTTTTTTAATGGAGCTTGGGCATTTAAGTTCCAGTTAGACCGAGCCTATTCACATGGGGGGGATTAACACATATACCTCAAAGCATAATAATAGGGAGAGAAAAGAGGTGTTTGCTACTACAATGGCCAACCAAAAATGTGTTATAACACTTTATTTTCTCACAATAAGCAGCATTATGCCTTATGCTACCACATTTATAAGTGTCAGAAAATAGGACATGTAGCCAGGGAGTGTACAAACTGCATTGTATGTAATTTGTGTGGTGAGTCTGGACATGTCCATGCAAATTGTCCGCAAGCAGCACGGAATAACCCCAAGTACTATGGTGGAGACTCTGATAATTATTTAGAAAACGTATTTGATCTTCTAGCAGATGAAGAGAAAATAGATACTAATCTGGACAGTGGTAGTGTTAAACCAACTTTAAGTTTAGTTGATGATATTCTTGTAGTTTTAGATTGGGCCTTTGAGGTGGAGGCCAAGGAACAACAGGAGGCTGAGATAGAACAGTCTGATACTCAAGAGAAAGAGGGGCTATTTGTAACACCTAAACCACAAAAATAGACACAAAAGGAAAAATGAGAAGAATGTGAGGGGGAAAAAAAACCCATTGCTTCAGCCATAATACAAGGGGTTTTGGAAAGTTGTAGATTGCTCTGTTCTAACCCCTTTAAATTTCTCAACACACAGGTTCCATAGTTTTTGGCTCCGGGGGATGCAGGGCAGAAAAGTGCCCGGAGTGATTTGAATGTACCTGGTCAGATTGATGTTCATAAAGACTGAGACAAAATGTCCACGGAGATGGCATATCCTGATGTAGAGAGAGACAGACCTGAGCTTGGAGATGAAAGTGTTTAGGATTTGGACCTTTCAACAACGCCTTGCTTGGAAGTTTACGTCGATGAGCTGGATAACGAAGAGATGGACACTTTTCTTTCATACCTTTTGCCAGACAGGACTGTCTTATTTGAACTTGAAGTTAAGTCATTGAAGATGCAGGCTCCTAAATCTAGGAGTACAAGGTACTGATTATGGCTTTATATCTATACATTGTTTTTATGGCTTCCCTGATATTTCACACTATGAATGTGAATAGTGTGAAGATGGTGAAAGCAAGAGAAAGTGTAATGGATTATTGCGGTAAGACTGTGCTCTTATTTTGAAACCAGAAATGCAAAAGCGGCATGGACAAAAGGACCTTCTGAATGGTCCTTTGGACAGGATAGTTTTGATGGGGTCACAATTTTGTTTAAAGGATGGGATTTTAATATAACAAAAAGAACTGAAGTAATCCCTGGACGATGTATAGTATTGGAGGTAAACCACCAGAATTATGTGATTCAAATTATTAATGTGTATGCACCCCATACTGTGGTTGAACGTGCAGAACTTTTTTGGGCTTTAAAACCATTTCTGTGTACATCATTGCCAATAATAATAGGGGGAGATTTCAACTGTGTTTTAGATCCTGGAGACAGTACGTGTGTCCCCAAGAGTAATTTGGAGGTTAAAACTTTAAAAAGTATAGTCTCTACTTTTGGTTTAGTTGATGTATTTAGAACTCTACATCCTAGTGTACCAGGATATACTTTGTACAGGAAAAACACAGCACGCAGAATAGATCGTGTCTATGTGAGTTCCAATCTTATCCCCTCTGTAGCTTCCATAACGTTTACAGACCATATGGAGTTGGAAGTTGGGTTTGAAAGTGTTCAATCAGTACCCAAGAAAGTATATTGGAAACTAAATAATACTTTGCTGGATAATTCAGATATTAGAGAGGAATTTGAAGTTAAGTTTGGAAAATGGTGGACAACATATGGGCTGTATGATAATGCAGTGGATTTTTGGGTTGAGATGAAAAAACATATCGTATCCTTTTTTCAGAAAAAATCTAGACAACAGAGGGAAAAAAATCACAGAAAAAGTATTGTAAAATATTGATAAGGTTTCAGCAGTTATGTCATGATCTATCACTGGGGTGTACTGACTACTTATCTGAATTTAAAAGGATACAGAAGATAATGAAAAAGTATAATACACAACGTATTCAAGAAATAAAATGAAAAAGTCAAGTAGGGTTAGAGTCAAAGAATTAAAAACGATGCCAGGGTTAGTGGATCAACAAGGTGAGATCCAGACAGATACCCAGAAAATACATGAAATGGATTATGAAAATAATAATATGCTATTTTCAGAACAACAAATTTCTGATACACAGATGGATAAATTTCTAAGTGAAATTACATTGCTGAGTCTAGAAAAAGGTCAAGCATTGAAACTTCTGCATCCTGTTACATATTCAGAAGTGTGCAAAGCCATAGATAGCTTTGCAAAACACAAGTCACCTGGGCTAGATGGAGTGACAGCAGAATTTTATAAAACATTCAAAGAACTTGTCACTCCAGTATTGGTTACTGTGTTTAATTGTGCTTTAGAAACACATTTTTTAGATCCTTCATTATTAGAAGGTGTTACAGTGTTATACAAAAAAAATGCTACGACTGATCTAGCTAACTGGAGACCAATTACACTATTGTGTGTAGACTATGAAATTCTAGCAAAAATTATGGTTTATAGATTAAACCTGTAATTGATTTGCCCAAACCAAACTTGTGCAGTACAAGGTAGAAACATCTCCCATAACTTGGCGTTAATACACGATTTGTATAAATTAGGCATTCCAAAAGGCAAAGGTTTTTACTCTGTTTATATTATCAAAAGCCTTTGATCTAATGAAACAGAGTTCCTGAGCCTTACAATGTTGAAATATGGTGTTCCTTCAAAATTTGTGGAATGGATCCATATGATATATAATATGGCAAGTAGTAAACTACTATTACGTGGAGTTTTGGGTACCGTATAAGCCAAGTTTTTCAGCCCTTTTTTTTTTTTTTAAGGCTAAAAAGGGCCCCCTCGGCTTATATCTCGAGTCACTCTCCCCCCCCCCCCCCGTGTCTCTCTAATCCCCCCGTGGCTATCTAACCCCCCCCCCCCCCCGTGGCTCTCTACCCCCCCTGTCTCTTTCCCTCCCCCTCCTCATCCTAACCCCCCCCCCCTCCCCCTCATTCTAACCTCCTCCATACTACCCCTCTAAATACCCCCCCCCCCCCCCCCTCCCCTCACTTACTTGCTCCGGCCTCCGCTCCTTCCGGGTCTTGACGTGGCGCGCATGTGAAGTCATGGCATTAGCATATACCGGGTGCCGGCACCCGGTATATGTTAATGACGTGGCGCGCATGTGACGTCACGGCATTAGCATATACCGGCACCCGGTATATGCTAATGCCGTGTCGTCACATGCGCGCCACGTCAAGACCCGGAAGGAGCGGAGGCCGGAGCAGGTGAGGGGAGTATTTAGAGGGTTAGAATGAGGTGGGTTGAGGTTGAGGTTGAAGTGGGAGAGGTTGAGGATGGGGAGTGGGGTTGAGGATGGAGGATGAGGTTGGAGAGGATGAGGTTGAGGATGGAGGATGGGGATGGAGGATGGGGATGGAGGATGGGGTTGAGGAGGTTGAGGTTGAGGAGGGGGAGGTTGAGGAGGGGGAGGTTGAGGAGGGGGAGGTTGAGGAGGGGGAGGTTGAGGAGGGGGAGGTTGAGGATGGGGAGGTTCATTCTAACCTCCTCCATACTACCCCTTTAAATACCCCCCCCCCCCTCCCCTCACTTACTTGCTCCGGCCTCCGCTCCTTCCGGGTCTTGACGTGGCGCGCATGTGAAGTCATGGCATTAGCATATACCGGGTGCCGGCACCCGGTATATGTTAATGACGTGGCGCGCATGTGACGTCACGGCATTAGCATATACCGGCACCCGGTATATGCTAATGACGTGGCGCGCATGTGACGTCACGTCATTAGCATATACCAGGTGCTGGCACCCGGTATATGCTAATGCCGTGTCGTCACATGCGCGCCACGTCAAGACCCGGAAGGAGCGGAGGCCGGAGCAGGTGAGGGGAGTATTTAGAGGGTTAGAAAGAGGTGGGTTGAGGTTGAGGTTGAGGTGGGAGAGGTTGAGGATGGGGAGTGGGGTTGAGGATGGGGGGGTTGAGGATGGAGGATGAGGTTGGAGAGGATGAGGTTGAGGATGGGGATGGAGGTTGGGGTTGAGGAGGGGGAGATCGAGGAGGGGGAGATCGAGGAGGGGGAGATCGAGGAGGGGGAGATCGAGGAGGGGGAGATCGAGGAGGGGGAGATCGAGGAGGGGGAGATCGAGGAGGTTGAGGAGGTTGAGGTTGAGGAGGTTGAGGTTGAGGAGGTTGAGGTTGAGGAGGTTGAGGAGGTTGAGGTTGAGGAGGTTGAGGTTGAGGAGGTTGAGGTTGAGGAGGATGAGGTTGAGGAGGGGGAGGTTGAGGAGGGGGAGGTTGAGGAGGGGAAGGTTGAGGAGGGGAAGGTTGAGGATGAGGAGGGGAAGGTTGAGGATGGGGGGATTGAGGTTGGAGGATGGGGATGTTGAGGATGAGGATGGAGGTTGAGGATGGAAGTTGGGGATGGAGATGGAGGTTGGGGATGGGGGATGGAGATGGAGGTTGGGGATGGGGGATGGTGATGGAGGTTGGGGATGGAGGTTGGGAATGGGAGATGGAGGTTGGGGATGGAGGTTGGGGATGGAGATGGAGGTTGGGGATGGGGGTTGGGGATGGAGGTTGAGGATGGGGAGGAGGTTGGGGATGGGGAGGAGGTTGAGGATGGGGAGGTTGAGGAGGTGGTTGAGGATGGGGAGGTGGTTGAGGATGGGGAGGAGGTTGAGGATGGGGAGGAGGTTGAGGATGGGGAGGTTGAGGAGGTGGTTGAGGATGGGGAGGAGGTTGAGGATGGGGAGGTTGAGGAGGTGGTTGAGGATGGGGAGGAGGTTGAGGATGGGGAGGTTGAGGAGGTGGTTGAGGATGGGGAGGTTGAGGAGGTGGTTGAGGATGGGGAGGTTGAGGAGGTGGTTGAGGATGAGGAAGGGGGGTGGAGTGGGGTTGAGGAGGGAGGTTAGAGACACAGGGAAGGGAGAGGAGGGGGAAGAGACATGGGAGAGAGAGGGGGACACAGGGGGCAGCACATTTCCCACCCTCGGCTTATACTTGAGTCACTCATTTTACCCAGTATTTTGTTTTAAAATAGGTGCCTCGGCTTATACTCAAGTATATACAGTAATTCTGTTCCTTTGAATTCAGGTGTTCGACAAGGATGCCCATTAAGCCCACTCTTGTACGCTTTCTCAATAGATCCATTGCTGAGAGCAATAGTTCAACATGGTAATATACGTGGTTTAACTATAGGCAATGGTGTGAAAGAAGATCTTAGCATATGCAGATGATGTGGTGTTATGTCCTGATGCAGTGTCACTACATGTACATTTTGATGTGATAAAAAGTTATGAAAAGGTATCAGGGACACACTTAACCGTGCCAAGTCGTCTGTTATGTGGGTAGGAACATCAGAGACATTTTTATCATTAGATATATCATTAAAAAAGAATAAAGATACAAAAAAATGCTTGGTTTGGATTTTACAAGGATTGCCTCCGCTCATGCAAATTGGGGACCATGGGTAATTCAAGTGGAAGAAAAGGTGCAAAGCTTGACTCTTTCAGTGATAGTGCGCAAAATTTCCAGAGTATGAGAATACTATTGTTACCTATAGCATTGCACTTCGCAAAAATTTACCCCTTGCCTGAAAATGTGCATGGGCGAGTATATACGGCAATAGCAGAACTATTGTGGAAAAGTAAAAGTTGGAGAGTGCAATGTAATGTGGCATGCATGCATGCCTGCCTGTTACTCAAGGTGGTTTGGGAGTTCCAAATCTACTAGTGTTTTTTGATTGTGTATTTTTGCATTTTACGCTCTCATCCTGTTTTGGATTCGTGGCAACATCTTGGCCAATTATAATGAGGCAGTGGCTTAAACCAATTACAGAATGCCTGGATAGGCCACACATTTCAGATGTTAAGTACGTGGTGTAATGCCTACATACGTTAGAACTGTTTTACAATTGATAAAAAAATGGAATATTGCAAGTGATTGTGTTGCATATTGGACAGTGAAAAGTCTTTACAATCAAGTGATAAAGACTTGTTATTATGCTGTCCCGGTGCTTAGAGACTTGCAGCCGGAAGAATACCATTGTTTTAGGAGCAGGATTAATGGTCCTGACCTAAAAGGCTTTTTACATGATGTTACGTGGTTGGGAATACATGATAGATTACCAACAAGGAATGTAATGAGGTGGATACATGGGATGAGGACTGTACAGTGTCCTCAATCAACTTGTGTAGGGGTTCTGGAGACCCTAGAACACCTTTAAATAGATTGTCCATTTGCAAATGAAGTGTGGACTGCAGTTCAGCCAGTAATATTGTATCCTTTTGTCCCAATGTACAGGATAGAATGGAATTTTAAATGACATTTTGACAAAAAAAGAGAGAAAACATATGTTTTTTTTTTTCTGAATGTTGTGAAACATTCAATTTGAAAAGTTTGGTGTAAATGCGTTTTAGGAAAAAAAGCTAATATTTCCAGTATTGTTTCAACTGTAAAATATAAAATGAAACATTCCCTAGTAGATATCTGAAGGATTAACAGAGTAGGGTAAGGTTGGAACAGGAAGAATTTTGATGGATGTATATTTGACTGTATTTGAACAAATACAGCCTTATTAAATTGCGATTTGGCAAATTTAGAAGGGCTCTATTTAAGCACATAGCATATTTTTTTTACAGAAGTTTTTAGTTAGTGAAGAACTTGCTTTTGGATAGAAGCTTACGAACTAAAAACAAACTAAAACAAAAAATGCTATGTGCTTAAATAGAGCCCTTTTTAAATTTGCAGAATCTCAATTTAATAAGGCTAGCGTTGTTTGTTTGTCACATGAATTTAATCACATGAAAATGTTTGTAATAATGGAAAACAATTTTAATAAAAAAAACTAAAAAAAAGAAGGGCTCCAAGAAGGCCATCACCAAGACCCAGAAGCAGGATGGAAAGAAGCGCAAGAGGACCAGGAAGGAGAGCTACGCCATCTACGTCTACAAGGTGCTCAGACAAGTGCACCCAGACACCGGCATCTCCTCCAATGCCATGGGCATCATGAACTCCTTCATCGATGACATCTTCGAGCGCATCGCAGGGGAAGCCTCCCACCTGGCTCACTACAACAAGCACTACACCATCACCTCCCGGGAGATCCACACAGCTGTGCGCCTGCTGCTACCCGGAGAGCTGGCCAAGCACCAAGGCCGTCACTAAGTACACCAGCGCCAAGTGAGGAGGAGCAGCCGCTCACTCGTCCGCCCACACATATGACCCAAAGGCTCTTTTTAAAAGCCATCCACGCCTTCACCATGTGAGCTAAACATACTTTCTATGACCTGATGATGATATGGCCAAAATGCATAGGAGTAAGCACAACAACACATACAAAAGCTTCCCCCTTGCACTACACCACAACCGACCTCTCATTAGCAGCACATCCACCGCATCATATCCTTAGCATTGGATTAGTTCAGCAGCAAAAGGGAGAAAAAGACACACGGGCGCGCTGCAGGACCACACATTCATTCACACTTTAACAAACAACCAGGAGCTGCGGCGGCTGCTACTGCACACACACACCTCACTGGCCAAACGGGAACCATTTACACAGCCTTGGAACACACCATAGGGGCACCACACAAAAGAAGAGACACACAGCAACACAAGGGGCATTGCAAGAAATACTGGTGGCACAGAGCTAGCCAAACAAAACACACACACCACAGCAACAAAAGTGACACCAGCAGCCCGGGCTTTTTCAAAATCACGAACGGCTGCACCAGCCAATCCAACAAGTGCACAACACACCCAGCCAATCCAACAAGAGCCCACACAACACGCCCACAAGTTCCCCATCAGGTCCGCGCAGGGCCCACATAAGGAGCCCTTGCAGTGCTCTGCAGCCCATTCTTCCAGTTCCACTCGAACCAGAAGCAGCAAGCATGTCTGGACGCAACAAGGGAGGCAAAGGCCTAGGAAAAGGCTGTGCCAAGTGGCACAGGAAGGTGCTCCGCGATAACATCCATGACATCAGCAAGCCTGCCATCCGCCGCTTGGATGGCAAAGGAGGCGTCAAGAGAATCTCTGGCCTCATTTACAAGGAGACACGTTGGGTGCTCAAGGTCTTCCTGGAGAACGTCATCCGCGACGCCGTCACCTACACCAAGCACGCCAAGAGAAAGACACTCAGCTCCATGGACGTGGTCTATGCCCTGAAATGCCAGGTGACGCACTCTCTACCTCTTCCGGGGTTAAAGCAAAGCCACCCCGCCCCTAACACCACAAAGGCTCTTTTAAGAGCCATCCACACCCTCACAAAATAGAGCTGTCGCTACCATGTGTCTTGGCACACAAACCGATGGGCATGGGACACAAAGAAAGGGGGGGGGGGGTTAAACAGGGAAACAAAGGGGTTAGGCAGAGCCACGCACCACGGAAACAAAGGGGTTAGGCAGAGCCACGCGCCAGGGAAACAAAGGGGTTAGGCAGAGCCACGCGCCAGGGAAACAAAGGGGTTAGGCAGGGCCACGCGCCAGGGAAACAAAGGGGTTAGGCAGGGCCACGCGCCAGGGAAACAAAGGGGTTAGGCAGGGCCACGCGCCAGGGAAACAAAGGGGTTAGGCAGGGCCACGCGCCAGGGAAACAAAGGGGTTAGGCAGGGCCACGCGCCAGGGAAACAAAGGGGTTAGGCAGGCTCACACTCCAGGGAAACAAAGGGGTTAAGCAGGGCCACGCGCCAGGGAAACAAAGGGGTTAAGCAGGGCCACGCTCCAGGGAAACAAAGGGGTTAAGCAGGGCCACGCGCCAGGGAAACAAAAGGCCACTAGGTGAGGGGAGAAAGAGGGCTTCATCACAGGCCAATGGAGGGTTAATCGCCAAGGGGAAAGAGAACACAGGCAGCCGCCAGGGGGAGCCACACGCACATATACAACCACTTAGTGCCTGCAGGGCCCCAGTGACAGGGAGGGAGGGGGAGCAGAGAGGCTCACACACAAGCACCCTCAGTGACACAGGCTACGGAGAGCAATGTGGCGCTCTCTCTGCACTTCACACAGGATAAATGAGACAAAATGGCACAAACCACATGCATTGGGAACATGTAACATTCAGCTGTCATTGGCAAACACCTTTTCTGTCATGGGATGAATGGGAATATAGAGCACAAAAATAAAGGAAGAAATGCATGTTGGGAATCATTGTCAAAAGTAAAAGCAAGCCCTGTGTAGCTAATGGCCATTAAACAATGGCGTCGGTGGCCAGGTTTACTAAGATCCATGAAAGTGCATTGCAATTCAGAAATCATGACTAGTGTTAGGCATATATCCCCATTTAGCACCATTTAAAGGCTGTTTATAGGATTTGAGATGTAACTAATTTTCCTGCAAATACAGGTTCTCTCTGCTATCACCTACTGATGGATGGCAAGCCCACTATGTACCAGGACAGCTAGGCCCAAAATAAAACTACCCCACTAACCAGCAACAAGCAAAACGCCAGACAATGGCCTGGGGGGCTGCCCAAGGAGGTGCACCAGGATGCTCTAGGCCTGGCAGAAACATGTGCATCTGCCCCATGGAAGAGGGATCAGGGGGCTTGGAAACACTTGGCCTCCCACAGAGGATACTGGAGGGTGGCTTGGAGGGCCGTGTGCTTTGTCACAGACACACAAAGTGGCCAGGAAAAAGAAGTCAAAACCCTAGGCAACACAAAGCAAGGCAATACAAAGCAAGGACGCAGGGTCCAAATTGCTGAACTAAGAGCTACCATTACTGGCATGTTGTTCCTTGTTACATGTGGAATGAAGTCTACTGTTTCATGAGGGGAAGGGGAAATATTGAAACATAAATACACACAAAAAGAAGACCAGCACCGTTGTTACAACATCGGCCCTGTTATGTACGTGCTACTAACATCTTCAAGGACCCATAGTGCTCCCCAGGCTAGGTGACTCGCTAATGACTATTTCAAACAGCTATCATCACCACTTCAACTAGAAAACCTGCACTAGAAAAGAAATACACCCAAAGCTACTGAAACAAATACACTGGACTTGAAACATACACATATAACTATTACAAATAGGACCCAGGCTCATGCCATGGCCCAACAATGCAGCATTCTCACAACCCTGGCCTAAGAGGCTAACAGCGGATAGTGCCTGGGCAGGCAAAGACCCACTAGGGAGGACTGATGCTTTCAGTTGGCAGAAAGCTGTAGCGTGGAAAGGCTTAGTTTTGGGCCTAGTCCAATTTCTATGTGACTAACGGGTGACCGATTACATTGAAGAGAAGGATCACCTTTGAACTAGTTGCTCTGGGATGTCTTGAAGGTGCTAATATATACAGGGCGTGTACTAATACATGCCCTGTATATATTAACACCTTCAGGACATCACAGAACTATGATTTCAAAGGTGTTCCCTCCCGCCAATTTAATAGAATTTGGACTAGGCCAGAAAGGACGAAGCCAGCTAGGCCCAAAATAAAGCCTTTCCACTAGCAAGCAAAACAAAAAAAGAAAGTCCAGGACACTGAACCCCATCCTCCAAAGAAAGTGCTATGCTCTCTTCTGGACAAATATAGGACTAGGACTCTCAGCACAGGGACAACACAGACAGACAGACAGGCCTATACAAGCACCTAGACATGGGAAGACATCGCTAATCCAAAGGAAATGCCTTGCTGAAGCATTGGCTACCTGAAAAGCAAGCCTTGTTGATGCCATGGCCAATACCCAAACCTCCCCATGTTTACTAACATCCAAGAAGGTTTTTCGCAATTGATAACGTAGTCAATCATTGTGTTCATTTGCTTGGACATGTATTCACATTTACCGCTTTCAAAGGCTGGTGTCAAGAAAAGTTACTTTTCAAAACCTACAAATACAGGTGCTTTTGGGAGGCCTGCTTGTCCCTGCTCTGTGTCACATAATACTCAACTTAATTCTGTTCTAATTCGCTCTGGATGCTGTGTTAATTACATTTCACAAAGCCTCGGGTACACTTACGGTTAGCACTTACCCATGGCAGGTGACCACTCCACAGAATCGCACATCTTGCAGCTTGCTTGGGACACTAACCTGAAAAGAAAGAAAGAAAGACACAAATAAGACTATGCCATCAGCACAAAACTCCAGGGAATGCCAAGACAACCAAAAAGCACTCACACTCCTCAATGGACGCCCAGGCACAGGCCTGGCAGCACAACAAGCCCACTAGGACAGCTAGGCCCAAAATGAAGCCTTGTTTCCACTAACAAGCAAAACCACAAACGGAATCACCACGCAGGGGAAGGCCAGGGAAACACCAGACACACAACTCAATCCAGCCCACACACACTTTGAAAGCACACAAAGTGAAGCCTAGGACAATGGCTGGGGGGCTGGCCGGCCAAGGAGGTGCACTAGGATGCTCTAGGCCTGGCAGAAACATGTGCCTGTTGGAAACACTTGGCCTACCACACAGGAGACCACAGGGTGGCTTGGAGGGCCGGCTGCCAGCTCATGCTACCATGCTTTGCCACAGAACACGCAAAGTGGGCAGCACAGTTAACCAAGAGGCCCACGGAGCCGGCCTGTGGCATGGCCAGAGAAAAAGAAACTAAAGTCCCAGGCAATGCAGAGCAAGGCCGCAGGGTCACTCCATGCACAGCCTCACTCTGACATTACAAGGAAGAAGCGGCACTGACAGGGGACTCCTTTGTTGCCAGGCCTCATGGACCAATGGCTGTTGAAATTGATGAACTAACAGCCACTGGAGGGGTGATGGTTACTGTCCTGTGGTAATTGTCCCCCCTTCCCCTAATGAAACTGTAGCCACATTTAACAAACAAGAGAATAAGAACAAGAATAGTACATGCAAAAAAACAAGGGACTGGACATTTAAGTTGAACACCCCCGTGCTGCCCCATTCATGCCCCCAGTGGTAACAGCACTGGCCCTGTAATGTAGGTGCTACTCACATCTGCAAGTAGCCCTAGTCCTCCCCCAGGTTAGGTGATGACTCACTTACGAGATGTAGAAAAACATGGCATCACTACTTCAACCAGAAAACCTGCACTAGAATACAGATAGACCTCAAGCTAAAGAACCAAATATACTTGAAACCTACACATATGGTGATGACAAATATGACCCAGGCTCATGTCTATGACACTGAAGTGGGAAAATATTACCACCTTGAGGAGATGACAGACATACTGACAAATTGGAATAGGCCAGCTAGACTCAAAATGAAGCCTTTTTTTCCCCACTAACAAGCTAAACACCCAATGAAAGCACAAAGCAGGAGCAGGCTAGGGAAACACCACAGCACACAAATGAACACACACAGATTGAAAGCACACAAAGTGAGGTCTGGGACAATTAACCCCATCCACAAAATAAAGCACTGTGCTCTCTTTTGGACAAATATAGGACTCATAGCATAGGAACAATCCGTAGCGGTTACCCTGCCCTTGGATCTGAGACATTCCTCTGCAACGAGTCCTGGGTCCCAGGTCAGTCCCCAAACTGCGCCATCGCTCGCAGTGGCCGCTCCAGCTGGCACCACTAAGAGAACACTCTCCCTGTACAGCAGGCCTCACTTTTTCTTGCAGTCCTTGTGTCCTTGAAGACACTACCTTCTTGAACTAGAGGGAATTATTTGACATGCTAGCAACTATATCGATTCACTTCACAAAGCCTTTCCTTTTGAAGCTAGGTCTCTAGGACAATAGAAGCAGCTGCGGAAGCCTTGGGTATAGTAACGGAGCTTGAAAGAAATAGTTGTCATCTAAATATGTTGAACTTGATGGACTTACTCTCAGCTGTGTCATATGTGGATTTATTGTTCATTGATCCAAAGCAAGGCAACCAGAACAATGCACAAATGAATACAGAAAGAAGGAAATACTGAAACAAATACATATAGTTGCATAAAGAGCAGAGAAACATTGCCAACTTACTCATAAGGGGGAAAAACAACAAATAATGTTCCTTCCAGACCCCAGATACTGACAATCTCATTCCTCTCTGGATCAATATTCCTCCTCTAGTTATCCCA